>OZ023232.1:1180990-1220664 GCA_964006365.1 Trididemnum miniatum | reverse complement strand
ACTATATAGATAGTCTACAACGGCTTCGCCTCAAATGTGCCAAATCTAATTTCAGGAAAAGCATTACGAACAAAATAATTGATTTAGCTAAAACCTGGGAAGAACGTTTTGGTCCGAAAAAGAAAAATAGCCAAGACAGGGAAAATAAAACTAAACGATTAATCTGGGCCACACCGTTTTCCACTTTGTTTACTTTAAGCCAAAAGGAGAAAAAACTTATTCCCAATGCGTGCATCATATACAAAAAACCGGCTACAATCCAATCAATGTTAACAAACTACAGAAGAATTGCCCTCAACATTCAAACATCATCTAAGACAAGAAATGGAAGTTCATCCCCTTGCAACAAATGTGCTTTGTGTGGGAATCATGGTCAACATAGCTCTATGGTCCAAACAGTTAATGCAGTCACCAACAAAGATGGTACAAGCATACGTCTTTTTCAAAATTTGAATTGTTCTAACTTTGGCATTTACGCAGCCCAATGCACAATTTGCAATCAGCTCTACATTGGCCAGACCAAAAACAAATTTTCTGTCAGATGGACGGCACACAGGTCTTTTTGGAACAATAAGTTTTCAGAATGCAACAACACGGATCAGGCAGCCCTACTCAAACACTATCATAACTACCATTACTCGACACACGCCAATAAACCCAAAATTTCAGATTGTTATAATGTAATTTTTCTTGAAGAACCACAAAACATAAACAGGTTGGACATCTGTGAGAGTCGTTGGATACACAAACTCAAGGCAGAAATTAATATCAACCAGACTATTTTACCTATTTACCGCTGATTTTCTAGGCCCGTATTTATTTTTTGTAATTTTTTATTTACGACAGTTTTCGTGTATGCACTAGATATTACTTATCCTATTTGCCAAGATTTTTCTACGTAATTTTTATTGCTTTTAGACGTTTATGATTTCATAATCATCCTTTTATTTCATTTTCATACGTAGGCCTACACCTCGTTTCACTTTGCAGTATTTATTCGTTTGATTAGGAGCTTTCAGAATTTCTCCCGCTCAGTTTCAGGTAGTTTTAGATTTTCTTAGAGATTTTTTTTACAATAGTTTGATTTTTTCGTTTAGTCAGACTATACAGTAGATCTGCAGTTTTAGATTGTTACAGTAGATCAGATAGTTAGTAAGCTTCTAGTTTAGACAGCTTAGATTTAGAGTTTTTTTGGTAGTTAGCTCTTTTGTTAGATTCAAGGTAAGTCCTACTTAAATCGGAGGATTCCTTTTCGCTATTTACCTTTTCCACGCTTCATATTATTGTAAATTTTCAAAATTTTGATTTTTTTTCAACCTTATAGTAGTTTTTAGCCCTGTTAGAGTTATTATATACCGGTACTATCTTATTTTTTTAGTAATTTTGTCCTTACCTTCACCCGTCCTTGTTTTGGGGAGCTTTATGACGTTACAATTATTGGTTACTACGGATTTATTATATATTTTTCTACGAATTTACCAAAGATTCATTATTTCTTTTCCCGCCATTTGCATTATTTTTATTCATTCATTTATTTGCTTCACTACACTGTCTATTTAATGTCTATTTATTCTATGTGTATCTTCTTTTCTTATTTCCCCTTTTTCACGCAAGACCGCATCAAAGACTTTTTAGACTCTTTACTTACTTTCTTCAATTTCCGTTCTTAGCAGTCCATTTAATTATTCCAATTTTCCACTACTTATTATTGATATAAAAATACGTTGCGTGTTTGTACTGTATAGGTACTGAAGATGGTTTTTTAACCGAAATCGATTTAATAATAAATGATTCGTAAGCAACATTATTGACTGATTTTGTATTACACCTACTATTCCACAAATAATATTAGAATTTTGATGCAAAATCGTCAATTACATATCTCTGGACTGCTGGCGATTCTCCTCACCACCACAATGGTTCACACTCGTATGTTTTATGCTAGTTTTCAACAGTTTAGCCTAACCGGCACAATGTAGCCTTTGAAAATGAGAAAAGTTTATCTCGAAACGTCAGGCGTTTGTAAATAAAATGTTTTCTGCAATATTGGCTGTGTGCTTTATGCTGAGAATATTTAAACGTTCCAACCATTTTGCTCATAAAGAATAAATAATATTCCGATTCAAACTTAAATAAAGTTTAGTAAAAAACAACTTTTTTCGAAATAACTCAATAGATGTCTAAATAATACTAATTTTAAAAGTTTTCTAGAAGAGACGGCGGGCCGCATTGAAGGAGGTTGCGGGCCGCATGCGGCCCGCGGGCCAGACTTTGTACAACCCTGGTCTAGACGATACACTTGTAAGCAAATTTTGTGGAAAACCAGCCACAATCATGTAGGCTACTGTATGATCTAGTATACTGCAAATAAACTGCCAGAATAAAACTGATGTCGGAATACAATAAATATGGGACGAAAATAGCTTAAGGAGGAAAAATAAAGCCGCTGTAAATCTCAAAACTGGACGTTTCGACAACATAAATTCAGCTGTCATCATCAGCAGTGTATGCAAGGCAGTACAAAACTGTAAGAACTAGAATTTACAATTCTAACTACAAGTAATAGCATAACCCAGGCAACGGGTCAAAATAAGTAGTATAATTATAACGTCATAAACCAAAAGCTAATAAAAAGACTGACGGAGTTAAATCAACAATTAAATAAGTAAAGAGGAGCAGATTTGGAGTCAACGTTAAGCAATGGCTCATATTTTTGAATAAAAAGTGACTCAAGAATTAATAAGCGTGCAGAATCACCAGAGCTACTAAGAATGTTCGGTTTGGCAAAGTCCACTTTATGGTCAGGATTGTCCATTAAATGTCGGCACACCTCGGATTTATCCGAACTGGAATGTTCCTTAAGTCTGTTAATAAGATTACGTCTAGTCTGTCCTATATAGCTAGAACCACAAGAACACGTTAATTTATATACAACCCCATATTTCATCAAGGTCTTTTGTTGATCTTTCAGACGAAAGTTATGTCCGATGTTCCAGGTGGTGTCGATAATCCGTAGAATAACTCGGTTCAATATATGCTTTTCCACTAAGGCGGACAGCTGTTTTTTGAGTTGCATTGACATGTCACCTAAAAAGGGCAACCGAGCAATAACTGTTCTACCGGCTATGTATGGCCTACCTAAAATACATAAGCCGACAGTTCCACTTAGACCCATTCTATCGGCAACCGAGAAGTTACAATCAGGAATGCGCGAAGTGGCTCTCACAAAACCTCGCTTTTCTTCGAGAACATCCGACGAATCTCAAAGATTCATTCACCTTCGTCAATAACATGAAAGATAAGTTTTTACACAATAAGGTAATGGTTTCCTTTGATGTAATTAGCCTTTTTACTAACATACCGGTTGATTATACTATTAATTTAATATTGGATAAATTATTCGACAATGACACAGATTTTGTTCTTAAAGGAATAGATAAAAATAACATGAGGAAATTGTTAAAATGGACAGTTCAAGGAGGTGCCTTCTCATTCAATGGAGAACTTTTTGAGCAAACTGACGGTGTGGCTATGGGTGGCAGTTTATCTTGTCTTATGACTGATGTCCTTATGAACCATCTAGTGGACAAAGCTCTGTCGAGAACGCTTTCAAATCATAAGCCATCAATTTTTTACCGGTATGTGGATGATTGCTTTGCTGTTTTTGATAGCCTTGATTCCATCAAAATATTTTGTGACAGTTTGAATGAAGTACATCCTAACATAAAGTTTACCACTGAAATTCAAAATAACAAATGTATTAATTTTTTGGATGTTTTAGTAGATAACAGTTCAACGACAGTTACAACCAGTACCTTTCGCAAACCGACCAACACTGGATTATATTCCAAATGGAGCAGCTTTGTACCACGCCGCTATAAATATAACTTGGTCAATTGTTTGCTTGATCGTGCTTACAAGATCTGTAGTTCTTATGAAAGCATTTGTTCAGAGGTGGATAATATCAAGGTTATGCTTGGTCGCAATGGCTATCCTGCTTATTTTTTAGATAGTTGTGTCAGGAGATTTTTTAATCGTAAATATGACAAGACGTTGAGTCACCTTGAAAAACGTAAAAATTGTAGAACAGTTATTGCTCGGTTGCCCTTTTTAGGTGACATGTCAATGCAACTCAAAAAACAGCTGTCCGCCTTAGTGGAAAAGCATACATTGAACCGAGTTATTCTACGGATTATCGACACCACCTGGAACATCGGACATAACTTTCGTCTGAAAGATCAACAAAAGACCTTGATGAAATATGGGGTTGCATATAAATTAACGTGTTCTTGTGGTTCTAGCTATATAGGACAGACTAGACGTAATCTTATTAACAGACTTAAGGAACATTCCAGTTCGGATAAATCCGAGGTGTGCCGACATTTAATGGACAATCCTGACCATAAAGTGGACTTTGCCAAACCGAACATTCTTAGTAGCTCTGGTGATTCTGCACGCTTATTAATTCTTGAGTCACTTTTTATTCAAAAATATGAGCCATTGCTTAACGTTGACTCCAAATCTGCTCCTCTTTACTTATTTAATTGTTGATTTAACTCCGTCAGTCTTTTTATTAGCTTTTGGTTTATGACGTTATAATTATACTACTTATTTTGACCCGTTGCCTGGGTTATGCTATTACTTGTAGTTAGAATTGTAAATTCTAGTTCTTACAGTTTTGTACTGCCTTGCATACACTGCTGATGATGACAGCTGAATTTATGTTGTCGAAACGTCCAGTTTTGAGATTTACAGCGGCTTTATTTTTCCTCCTAAAACTGATGTCATTCTTACTATTGACATACGGTATAGGTATGCTTACTACTCATGGTTAAATTTACATTTTCAGAAACAGAATGCAAAGAATACTAGATGTATTGTTTGTTGAAAGTTGGGCATCAAATACCAGAAGTTCTACTGTAACTTCAGAGGTTGATTCTGGTAATGCTAATGTTGATGGGCGTATTGCCACTAGTAGTGGTACCGGTACTAGATCTTCTGGTGCATGTGATAATGTTTCTTATCGTGAAACAGAAACAGTTGAAATTGATGATGAAGATGAGCTTAAGCAAAAATATTTTGTTCCCACTTTTTTTTTTAAGCTGGTACGCAAAGGATCAACTAAAGGAAATTGGGTGTTTTCTTGTGAACGTTTTGGGATATTCCAGGTTTTGGGACTTATCAGTGTTGTAAACCTACTGACTTGAAAACCTTTTTAGTTAATTAACTTTTCAGTTGATAAGCTTGCAACACCATGACTACCGCTACTTTATTTTTGCTGTTTTTAAGTTAAGCTTAGCCTTTACCTGTTTACCATTATGGTGTTTGCATCAGTATCGGTACTATAGTACATGAATTAGTTGCTTATCGGTATTCGTTATTTTTTTTATATAGATGTTTTGAAGTCTTAGGTTGTTGACGGTAAATACATTATTGTAGTGTACAGTGTGATAAAATAGAAACATTTGATGCAGACTTGAAGGTTGATTAGTTGAGCGGTTACCTATCAATGTTCAGAAAAACTGAAAAGAGCTACTTCTACACAATGTAATTAGAGGTACGAATACAGCTTGTTGATAGTTTTAAATAGCAGTAGTTTAATAACCTTTATAAAAGGGTAATTATAGTTATTTCACTCACAAGTTTCCTTTCATTTTTAATGATCAATGCAGCAAAATTTTAGTGCAGTCTATCCTAATGGAAATACATTCAAAAAAATTTTTTTTGGCATTTCGGCATCGATTACTAATCTTTATTCTTTGCTTTTTGTTTCTGACATCGACTATCGACAATTCTTTGCTTTTTTGGTGAATTATCGATATCGATTCGTCTTTGCTTTTAAACAGCATCGATTTCCAACCCTGGTCTAGGATGCTATCATAAAAAAAGATTAATGGTTGATGGAATCTCAATCATATCTATCTTAGTTTTTTTTATTCCACCACCCTCTGATCAAGTTAAATTTATTTATAAAAATGGCTTTAGTGGGAAAGTAAACAGCTATTATTAATTAATTTTGTCAGATTTTTCTTTTTGTGAATAATTCATAACTATCTTAAACTTATGCTAATCTATAAAATTTATAGTGTGTAAAAACTTTAGGCTAAAGAGACAATGACTAGTTGAGAGTTAATCAAGGGGCCTAATCCAGTAGATTAAAATGACAAATTCCAATTTACTTGTTAGATCCTAATCGAATCCTGGGGATGTCGCTGAAGTCATCAATGTAATGCCTTTGCCCTTGGAATCTACAATACACCAAACCCTTCATGGTCCAAACATTTCTAAATTCAAATGCACGTCTAGCTTCTTCCACAAGCACAAGACGTCTTTTTGTCAACGACTCAGTGATCGCAAGCCGCGAGTTCGAATCCGCAGACTTCATCTTAGACTTACAGTTAAAAACCTCATTTCGAACAGTTCTTCGTACAAACTTAATGATCACTGGATTCTTCCCTTTTTTAGAGGGAAGACGATGGCAGATATCAATATCTTGTTTAGTGAGAGGGGGGCTTAGTTCCAATTTTGAATTTAAGTTACAAATGACACACTCCTCAGTCACCTTATTGTTATCATCTTTGGGGGGAAGGTCTCTGCAGCCATGCAGTATTAGACAGTTGCTCCTGCTGTACTGCTCCAAGTCGTCATACCTCCTTTCATTAGCATACAGTCGTGCTGCAATTTCATCAACAGCACTTCTCACAGAGGAGATCATTCCAGCCAATTCTTCCAGTTGTACACCCTGAAGGTCGACAGACTCTGCAACAATATCAGCAGAAGCAGTTTTGTTCTTACCGCTTAAGTAATTGACTTGATACTCCTCCCGTCTAGAAGAGATCTCATCCTACCTTTTCATTAATTGATTGATTTGTTCTGAGATCATCTTGCTGGATCATTTTTTGTTAGTTAGTTGCATATTTATCCTCCTATCGCGAGAAAGCGATCAATGCGCTATACGAGCTTGCTTAGGAGTTGCCGGCCATCTGTCTACCACACCAAGATGGGGGAATCCCGCTAAGTGCCTTTCCCAACGGCACAACAAGTAAACTTGCCGGCTTGTTCTCCTCACTGTCCCTTCAATGCTGAGCGTCAAGCAGGGAAGTTGTGAACACCAATTTTAAGGTCATTGGTTTGACCCGACTCGGAATCAAACCCGAGTCTACAGCTCAAAAGGCAGACGCTCTATACCACTCGGCCATCTGAGCTGTTGTAGTATGGGACAGTCCGAGGGAGTTGAAATTATCACAGTTTAATCAAATCAAATATTTAAATCACACAATTTAATCAACCAATAACCAGTTTTTTATTTCTAGCCTAACCAGTGCCAATATTCAATAAACTAGGCCTACCAGTAGTGGTACCGATACTGTACCGGTACCAGTAAGCTCAAGCATGAATTTTAAGTACCGGTACCGCACAGTTAAGCTGGTACCACAAGTAAGGATCAAAGTTACCTTTTAAAGACACTAGTAGCATTTTTTAACACTGGTCATCTTGGTATTTCTTTTCTTGATTGATTGTGTTTACTGCTGCTGTCGACAAGATCACTTCAGATAAAATTATATGTCTTGTTCACATAAGTTCCAAGCATGAAAAAGAAAGTACACAAACAAGTAGTCAAAGAGCTAGTCTATGAGCAGTGTTGCCAATTGTAGATGCGTCTTTAAAACACCAATCAACAGATTGATTGACTCATCTTTATCCTCCCATCACGAGAAAGCGGCGGAGGCGCTAGTCTATGCATTACCGGTAATTTAATGTATTGTAAAGCTGGTACTGTATAAGTGACTACCGGGGTTGTGTATCAGTACTGGTAGTTGTTGCGGGTCCTGCTAGAGCAGACCTGGGCAAACTACGGCCCGCGGGCCAAGTCCGGCCCGCCGGTCCTTTTATTCTGGCCCGCCGGCACTTACACAAACTTAAATTCTCACCGTGAATTCAGCGGAAGACTTTTTTTTCCTTTAGAGATCATGGATGGCAGTCAAATAAAATCAAATCTTCATTATACTCGCCGCATTACGCCGAAGCGTGTAACGAGTTGCGGGGCCCATCTCCGCGGCTTAGCGCCTGGGCTACACTGCTCCAAAGAAACGTCGCAACGGTGGCGAGTCGTTGGCGACACTGTGTCGATTTGACCGGCCCGGGAATCGAACCCCACACCTCCCGCACCGATAGCGAGCGCTTTGCAACTGAGCTAACGGCCGGTTTTATGGATGGCAGTGATTTTCAAAAAATAAGCTCAACGGTGCGAAATTGGAATAAAAAACGAGGTGAAAACCTCTTAGTTTGGAGATCACATTCGTACGTGAACCGTGATCTCCAAAAAAAAAAGGTCTTCACCTTGTTTTCCAATCAGCGCGCGGCCCGCGGCTTCAACAGTTTTTCCAAATCTGGCCCTTCGTGTGAAATAATTGCCCACCCCTGTGCTAGAGTAAGCCATCCGCGTCTTCCGTTGCCTTACCTGGACTAGTTATTGTAGACGCGGACGGCTTTCTCTCGACGAGACCCATTATTTCAGGTTTGCCTTAGTTCTTTCTTGTTTAGCCTTTGCTGTTTAATCTGGTGATAGACTGTAATTGCTTCATTTGCTTGCAACATCGCAATTGTATAGCTGACTAGTCTACTCTGTTGTAATAATTCTAAATTCACTTCAAAAGTGTTTAAAGTTGAAAGAATTAAACTACAAATGGCAGTTTTCTTGTCTCATCTGTGATTGCCCTGTGTCATCTTATGGTTAGCAGACTTAACAGCTTGAGTACAAATTTTTTGTCTGACGCAACAACTGCTAAAGAAAGCATTAAAAAATCATGCGAAGGCAAACTTTTCAGTGGTGTTAGTTCACCCAATTGCTCTGCTGTACCGTACCGGCAGGCTTGCTTTAAACTGACAGGATTGTAATTTAGTGAGGGCAGACCTGTGTTAATGTGTTTTGTTCCTTCAAAAAATAAAGCTATGGCTGTAGCTACCTCACTTTTACTTGTCATCAAAGATGCTATTTACGTCTTAAATACAAGTTGATGTTTGGAGCACCCAATTGGTTTCCAATTTGAAAATGTTGCTGCATTGTATCACATTTTCACTTTTTCACATTATTTTTGTGTGACACTTCTTGAATTATGTGAGGTTACGGTACCGGTATGAGTTTAGGCTATCTGAGCTCCTCTGATGAGACCTAATAAGGTCGAAACAGTGGCTGTCAGGAGATTGAGTATATATACATATATATATATAGATGCTGCAGAACCAAAGCAATGCAGCATTGGTTTGGTTCTGAGGTCTAATTTTGAGGCATTTATTTGCTGTCAGAGTTTTGACCCCTATATATGCTTAAATGCTGAAGTGTGAGTTAGGCCGTCATCCCTTTACTTATCCGCAGCTTGCACAAAACCGTTTGTATTTAAAAGATTACTAGCAATTTTTCTTTTTTTGAAACAGAAAAGCAATTAATTCTCAGGAGAGAATATGGTCGCGAATCAAAAACAAAAAATATAATATTTTGAAGACCACAAAATTCCAGGTGTCATGCAGTTTTGTGATTTGGGTAGACAACATATTACGGTTCTGTAGTGTTTTAACAATAGAAGTAATTGGTAGATTGTGTATAGAAAAAATTAATAATAAATAATTAGTGCTCATGAACTTCACTTTTTTAAAAGTCAATGATTATTTCTTCCAGAAAAAAATTGTTTTTTATTAGATTTAGGGTCACAAAAGTTCTTTTTCAAAGAGCGCGAAGGCGACCTCATTCTAGGCCCTTGATGTACATGTTTTTTTGTCGTCGTTTTTTTTTTGAAACTGTGTTTTTTATTAAAAATAGCACGTTTCAAAAAAAAACGTGGAACGTAACAGTAATTTCCAGGTTTATGAAAACAACTTTGCTCAAAATGCAAGGACATACGTGATGCTTCCTAGATTACTCGTTATGTTGGCATTAAGCGATTAGTCCTATGTGTTATTATTACCTAGCTTTACTTAAAAAACAAGCTTTTTGTTTTTGTCATGTATAGCCTTGCGGCTGCAAAAAAAAGCAAATAGAAACAGTTAACAAAATTGGGTTAAATGTCGCGAGAGTAAGACAATATACCATAGGAGTACGAAAAATCACAATAGGAAAAATCAGGGAATTTTTTAATTCCCAAAACTTTTGAAGAAATAGTAAAGCTTCGGTAAAGAAGTACTTTTTCTATACCATAAAGTTGCAATCGCCAGCGAATCCCATTTCTTCAGGTCCTCATATTGTGTCGTATCGTCATAATATTTACTACTGTTTAAAATACCACTATTTCGAAAGTTTTGTTGTTACTGTAAAAAGCATAATTTTTCTCTGACGAGGACCTGAAAAAATGGGTCGAAAACGTTCAGGTTTTTAATAAAAATGCTATCAATTTTAATTTTGCTAGCGATTGCAATTTTATGGTTTTGTAGAAATGTTGCAGACGAGGACTGCAAAGTTGTGGTATGCCAGGTAAAGACTTTTATTTTTGGAGATCGCTACATAAACCCTAGAAACTTTCTCAGATTGCCTGAATTTCTCAGGGAAAAATCAAAGAACTTTAATAATACGCTGGGAACCCTGGGTTCGGTTTACGTTCATCAAATTATAAAGTTACAGTTCGGTTCGGGTTAAAAGAAAACAAGCGGGTAATACGGGTTCTCGGTTTACGTTCCGGTTCGGTTCGACGAAGGAGAAAACGATAATCCAACACCAGCTACAGCAGTTTCGTTTACAGACATGCTGTTATGTTGCAGCATCAGTAGCTTCACTGTTCTACGAGTCTGTTCTCTGCAGTGCGACATCAGCACAACGCTGTGACGTAACAAATCGAGTGTGTATGATTCAAAATTGGCTGAGCCTAAAAGGTCATGCAAATACCGCTCCAAAATTCGCTCTATAAGCATTCAACTCAAAAAATTTCCGCACCAATTTAGATGCTGAACGCCCAACAAGATAGATGCGCATGCTGTATTATATCAAGTCTGTAGCATGACCAACCTGACCATGCATCAAAACCCAGTCTCTCAGCAACCAGCCGAATACATCAACCACTAAGCCAAGTCGCGTGTGTTTAATCCGAAAGTTTAGAAACAGCGGCAAGTTTAAAGCAAGCTTAGTTCGCTTTATTAGGCCATACGCTTAGTGGCTTTCAACCTTCATTGGAGCATTCTTCCTTTGCGGCTTTGAAAAATGTTCAATCCTCTCCTGTAAAAAGGTAAAGGTACGAGACAGCGGGTAATTTAAGCATACATTTTGTAGGCCGTTCTCAATTGGCGGCCCATTACAAATATCAGCCATGATAAAGTTAAGCAAAACTCTATACCCGGTGGCGGTGCATGGTGTTGCAAACACAGCCAATAGTACGTATGTGTGCAAACAAACGAAAAATGCTCTGATAGAATTTGATAGTACAGCGACTGTGCTTAAAGCAAAGCATAACCTACCACGTTTTGCCGTTTAAAAAATTATTACTACTGGGCAATGCGCTCAGGTCATTCAGTACAGGCCTATAGGTCATAAACAGAGCTTCTCAAACTTTTTGGTTCTTGAATTTTCATTTTAAAATTAGCGTACATAATAGCTTTGACAACCCCATTACATGCACCTTCAAGTACCGGTCAGATGGCCGAGTGGATAAAGCGTCTGCTTCTGGATCGGTAGACTCGGGGTTCAATTACAAGTCAGGTAAAACCCAATGAATTAAAAATTCGAATTCATCGCTTCTCTGCTTGACGTTCAGCATTACAGGGACAGTGGGAAGCAAGCTGGCTATGCTTGATGTGACCTTGGGAAAGGCACCTAAGGGGATTCTCCCATCTGTGTGTGGTATATACATGGCCGGCAACTCTAAATCGAGCTTATAAGTGCCCCGTCGCTTTCTCGTGATAGGAGGATATTATGTGCAAATAAATAAACAATAAAAATACAAAAATAATAATACGTCTGACCAAATAACAACTTCGTTGAAGCAGTGCTTCACTACCCCAAAATGTCAATGTGCAAGCGCGACCCATAGTTTTAATAGCGATACCACAGATCTAACAGCTCAAATGGCCAAGTGGGAAGAGCGTCCGCCTCGGGAGCTGTGGACTTGGGTTTGATTCCAAGTCGGGTCAAACCAATGACTTTAAAATTGGTGTTCACAGCTTTCCTGCTTGACGCTCAGTATTAACGGGACAGTGTGGAGAACAAGACGGCAAGTTTACTTGTTGTGCCGTTGGGAAAGGCACTTAGCGGGATTCCCCCATCTTGGTGTGGCAGACAGATGGCCGGCAACTCCCAAGCAAGCTCGTATAGCGCATTGATCGCTTTCTCGCGATAGGAGGATAAATATGCAATCAAAATACACACCAGAGGAGATTTCCCAAAGTCTAGTATAGGCATGGTATAACCTGTCGACAGCGATGTTTCGCATTTATAGCTTTTTTAGCGACATTATTGGATTAACGTGGAAGCGTAATGTCCAATGATCGATTAACAACTGAACCTTAGATAAAGATCTGTGGAAGAAGTTAACCAAAGCGGTAATGTTACTATTGGTAATTATAGCTCAACAAAAAATTATATCGGGCATTTGCCAGCTGCAACAATTTTCCCTTGATTCCCAGGCCATTACCGATCATCACTGGTTCCGATTTTTTTAAATTCCTTAAAATTTATTTGCACTGAACGTCTCCAAGAGGCTGAAACACTGAACTCCAAAAAGTCAATCGCAAAAATATCAAGGTTAGCATTGCTACTCACGATTGTACGAGGGTAACCCTAAGCTTTATCACTAGGCCTATATTTGCAATTCCGTAGGAAGAAATGATTATAACTTTAATTTGGCCCAGGAGCGTATTTAGGGGTCATTGTGCCATGCCCCCCCCCCCCCTTTTGACTCAGTCTTTTAGTAAAAAAGAACAAAAACAATGGTGCCAAGTGACTAAAATATGCCAGACTATTGATGGTTTTAGTAGCGTATGGCCAGGGCGAATCCAGGGATAGGATGAGGGGTATGCATCTTCCCAACTGCCATTTTCAAAAGTGTTTTTGACGTAGGCTATTCGTATACAAAAAAAATCAAATCAAATCTTCATTATACTCGTTGTATTACGCCGAAGCGTGTAACGAGTTGCAGGGCCCATCTCCGCGGCTTAGCGCCTGGGCAACACAGCTCCGAAGAATCGTCGCAACGGTGGCGAGTCGTTGGCGACACTGTGTAGATTTGACCGGCCCGGGAATCGAAACCCAGACCTCCCGCACCGATAGCGTGCGCTTAGCAACTGAGCTAACGGCCGGTACTCGTATACAATTTTTCCATAATTTTGAACCTCTTCGATAGCAATAAACCTTTTGCCTTAAGCACGTATAATCGAAAATGTGCGAACAAAATGCGTCGTATTTTGCGAATTAAGGTAATTAAGGTAGAATTAAGGTAAAAAAATTCAAACCTTGTTTCTCCATCACCTTCAAATTTTGTTCTGCTGAAAAAAAAATACGCTGGAAAGAAAAAAGAAAATTATGCCCCCTCCCCTTTTTAAATTTCTCGCTACGCCACTGATTGCGCCATTATTGTGACAGAAAGCAACAAGGCTTTTAACCAAAAAAGCAGGACCAAGATGGATCTGCGAGGGTGAAGTATTTTGTCTATATTAGCCTACTTCGTATTTTTGCCTATTGGAGTTAAATGACTGTTGAAATCGGTTTTGCAGACCTGGTTAAAACGTCTCATCTTTCAACGTACAGCAGCATAGGCCTAGGCCAAGGATGGCGAACGTTTTTTGGCGAACATGCCAAAATAATGAAAATAAAGTTTAGCAAGCTCATGCCCTGCCTTTACATTGAATGAACTTGGGAAAGTGGTTCAGCGGACGTGAAGATCTTTTTTTTGGTCTACACCCGATTTCAGTAGGGAAGCAGTAGCTCTGCGGACGTAAGGACCTTTTTTTTGTTTTTGGTCAAGCAGCTCTACGAACGTACATTGGCGTAACCAAGGGGGGGCAATTCCCCCCCTGTAAAATGTCTTGCCCCCCTGTGAAATTTTACATAAAAGTTATATTTTTCGCGTTTTTCTCAAAGCTTACCAGATCAATCAAGTTACGGAAGAAAAAGTTTTTCATTTTCTCTGTGTAACAGTGTGTAAACTACGCGAGCGCAGGTTTCCCGCTGTAAAAGTGATAAAAATAGTGGTAGTTGCCACTGCCGCGCTGCGTGGAGTTGTCAACGTTGTTTTGTTGTAGATTTATCTAATTACCGCTGCATCTTGAAGTCTTGTTTGTCGTTTTTTGTAATGAACCGCGAAAACTTTCAGCAGGCTTTCTTTCATCAGTTAATGTGCTTTCTTTCTATCTTCAATTTTGTCGTGACTTTAAATTTTCACGCGATCCGTCATGTTCTCATGTCTTTTCATTAAAAGTCATAGTCGGTCTGAAATTGCCTTACTTTTCTTTCAATACAATTCTACAATCATGACAACAATTATTACAACAATAGCAGATTCAGTCAGAACGATATTAGTGACTGTAATCCAAGCCAGCGCGTTATATTATGACATGCAGGAGCGTATTTAGGGGGGCCATTGTGCCATGGCCCCCCTTTTGACTCTGCCTTCTAGTAACAAAGAGCAAAGTTAACGGTTCCAAGTGACTGAAACATGCCAGACTCTTTTGATGGTTTTTGTAGCTTGTGGCCGGGGGGGGGGGGGGGGGGAGAGGTAGGATGAGGGGTATGCATCCAGCTTCCACCTGCCATTTTCAAAAACGTTTTTGATGTAGGCCTATGCAATTTTTCCACAATTTCGAACCTCTTTGATAGCGACAAGTCTTACGCTGTAAGCACGCATAGTCGCATAATCGAAAATGTGCGAACAAATGCATCATATTTAGCAAAGCATTCAGAATTAGGGTCGGAAGTTTAAACAAAGTTTGCCTGAAAATTATTCAAAACGCACTAAAATAGCCATTCCAGCATGTAAATTTTCAAAATTTTTTCGGGGTAGCATGCCCCCGGAACCCCCTTGAGCCTTTCTTGTTTCTCAATCAGCTTCAAATTAGTTCGGCCGAAAAAAATACGCTCGAAAAAATGTGGAAATTATGCCCCCCCCCCCTTTTAAAATTTCTTGCTACGCCACTGATGACGTCATTACTTATGATGTCATTAAGCTGCTGCCCCCCCTTGAACAAGACTTGCCCCCTTGTTGCCCCCCCTGTAAAATGAACTTGGTTACGCCACTGCGAACGTAAAGGCTTAGTGGGGGCAATTTGGATCCACACTTTTTGAAAAGGGGCGATTGTGCAAAAAAGGTTTAAAGTATCAAGTGGCGTGCCCGAAAAAAACTGCGGCGTGCCACATCTGACACGCGTGCCATAGGTTCACCACCCCTGGCCTAGGCTATATTCTGCTCTCGATACAACTTTTGTTTGGCAGTGATGCTCCCTGCAATAAATTTCTTGACT
This sequence comes from Trididemnum miniatum, assembly GCA_964006365.1. NCBI lineage: Eukaryota > Metazoa > Chordata > Ascidiacea > Aplousobranchia > Didemnidae > Trididemnum > Trididemnum miniatum. The sequence continues at coordinate 1,205,232 of OZ023232.1, read as the reverse complement.
TTCTCTAGTACGGTTATCTACAGGCATTTCTGCATTAACATTTATTGAAATGTCATTAGCACTTTTATCAAAGTCTGTCTGAGATTCGGAATCGGTAGGCTTATCAAAGGCTTGGCTGCAAGAACTATCTAGAATGGTCAGCATTTCGCTTGTAAGCTCAGTGGCCTACCATCACCGATACCATTTCTTATGTTTATAACCAGTGATGAGCAAGTTACTTTTAAAAAGGAACTAGTTACAGTTGTGACAAGTTACTTCGCAAAAAAAGTAACTTAGTTCAGTTGCAAATTTAAAAAAGTAACTAGTTACAGTTACTTTCGTGCATGCAGCAGAACAAAAAAAACTACTATCAGTTCTTAACATGTAGAACTCCATCGTGTGTATTCAAACCAAAGCCATCCATCTTCATACTGAAACCAAACAACTCTACGATTTTTATACGATAAACGCTGCCATAATAACAAGTAATTGCCTTTCAAAAACGATAACATTTCAAAGTTATAATCACAGCGCTTTGGCTTTAAACTGCGTTTTCCAATGCTAAAACGTCGTTCAACTGCGGCACTTCAAGCAGTGGCGTAGCGACTAGCGAGTAATTAAAAAGAAGGGAGGGCATTATTTTGACATTTTTTTCAAACGAATTTTTTATGGCAGAACCAACTTGGAGCTGATTGCGAACAAAAAAGGTTCTGAGAGGGGGACGGGGACATGCTCCCCGGAAAAAATTTTAAAACTAAAACCAACATGCTGTAATGGCTAAATTAGTGCTTTCTAAATAGCTTTCAGGCAAGTTTTGTTTAAATTTTTTGAACCCATTGCTGAGTACTTCACCAAATATGATGCATTTTGTTCGCACATTTTCGATTATGCGTGCTTTAGGCTTAATTATTGTTATCGAAGAGGTTCAAAAATAAAAAAAATTGTATTATCAAAAACAGTTTAAAAAATGGCTGGTGGGGCCTGGGGGGAATGCATACCCCTAATCCTACCCCCTTGATCCGCCCCTGGCCATAAGCGACGAAAACCATAAAAAGAGTTTGGCATAGTTCAGTCACTTGGCATCATTAATTTCGTTTTTTTTTTTCACTAAAAGGCAAAGTGAAAAGGGGAGAGGCATGTCCCATCCCCCCTAAATACCGTAAGCTCTTGGCTAGAAGGAAGAGCAGTGTTATAATGAATTAAAAGTTCCATAAGTTCTTCATGCATAAAAACATTTGCATCAACAGTTTGTGAGGGCGGGGCGAAAAGGTTGTGAGAGCATCAAGAGCTTGTGAGGGCGGGGCGAAAGGTCCTCCACTTTAGCGACGTTGCTACGTCTTGGTCGCTTTGATTGTGCAAACAAACAGCCAAAAAAACTGTCACCTGAGCTTGCATCAGGGTCGTTGTCTGTGTCAATACTAGTCGAAGAATCTAGACCAGGGATAGGCAACCCCTGGCACGCGTGCCAAACTTGGCACGCAAGCTCGTTTCTGCGGCCCGCGAGCGAGGCCACGGAAACGAATACACGGAAAAGCAGCAGCAGAAGTCTTACTGACCAACATAATTTATGGCCCTACTTTTTTTTTGTAGAACATCTGAGGGCGTGAAGACGATATTTTTGCACCCAGCAAATTTCAAAGAAGGGGGGGGGGTTTCCAAAAAAAAAAACCTTGATCTTGCACTCAGGAGCTGATCCAGAAAATTTTGGTAGGGGGATGAAATTTTGAATTAGGTTGAATATTAACTAAATACAAAGAAGTTAGACCCAAAAAAGACGTAAAAGGCCCTTTGAAAAATGTTTTCATGTGAGGGGGGATGCATCCCCCACCCTGGATCTGCCCCTGCCCGCACTGATAACGATGTCTCTTACCACTACTCCAACCAGCTAGTTTGGCTTCAGTATAATGTGAGGCAAATTCTGTCACAGGTGTTTTGAAATAACTGCACGTACCGGCACTGCATTTGCACAGTTTGAACACTTTACTTAAAAAGGGGGGTGTCGGCCTCCGAACTTACCCCTGGGTGTTTTCTGACAGCGTCAAATACACGAGAATTAAGCGACAAGAAGTTACAACTATTATAATTACCGGTATGTGACTTCTTCATCGAAGCGTAGCGAAATACACCATCGAAGTCATGGGCCAACTTTCACTATAACAGTATCAAATTTGGTTCCGGAAAATATCTGGGCACCCTTGCTGTGCAAATGGTGGTGCTAAAAAAGGCCTGTTTTGTTTCAATGGCTTCCTAAACTAACGTGAAAGTTTTACGAATTCGTACTTAAGTAACATAACTAACTTTACTAACACCGTTACAAACACCATTTTATTTCATTCTAAATTGACTTTGTGTGTGGCACGCACAAGAGCCCAAGAGCTTTGAAACCATAGAACAGTGGTTTCTTAACTTGTTATATCAGTAATCAAGTGCGCAATTGCAGAAGCAAAAGGCAACAATAGAAACGCTTAAATCAAAGAACAGAAAAATAGTGCCACCATAAACATAATTTCAGTCCAATTTTTACAAAGAACTTGTGGCTGGCTTGCTGCAATGTCGTGACTTGTGAGGTTCTAAACGCAAGCAAAGGCTTTTTCTGCATACGATCTTAGTCAGTAACGCCGGTCTAATATAAATAAGCGATAAATAAATAATCTATAGTAGTGAGAATTACAATAGACCTTTCCATTGGGATAAATAAGTTTTGTCACGGTCTAGCTCAGGATATCAGTTTTGATACGCAAACAGACAACAAAACGAAACAATTTTGTGATTTAACCACATACATCTTATCCTCCGTGCCGTGAGATAAAAGTATTGAATGCCTGGACATCTGTCCATTACATCGTAATCTAAAGTTATTGTTCTATAATATGATTTGTCGGTTGCGAAATCGGCTACCGTATTGCGACTTGTGTGCGTGTGATTTACTTTAGAGCATTTTTAAAGGCAAAGCGATACTCGCCTGTGATGCCGCCAGTTTTTTGAAGTCTCACACGGTGGCACCGCACACATTTCGACACAGTCGCAATTTTTTTCAAGCAGCATAAACAATCGGTCTTGGTCTTGAAAGCAGTCTTAAAACCATTTCTTAGGTTGTGATCTTAGCCAAGATGGTCTTGCTTGGTAATCATGATCTTGGATTTTATTTGGTCTGACCGAATGATGTTTAGAAGATTGAAAGTTCCTGAAAGCTCAGTTTAAATTTTAACAATCCCCGTTCCTCCCAGTTAGAAAAAAATTCCTACAGTGCGTATAGAGAACGAAAAGGGAGATGACCGACAAATAAGTTTCGCGCTTTACACCAGACATCGCACTTTTGCACCTGTGTGGGAATGGACGAACAATTACAACTGTCTACAAAGGAAAAACAATTAAATCGATTTTCTCAAGGTTTTCAGATGTGGCTCACAGTGGTCAGCGCTTCTTCGTTGGTATTATTTAACGCAGCAGTGTTCGACAAACAGAGCCGGGCCATGCAAGCGAAGACAAACTAGTATTGAAAAGTTATTATTTTGTTTTTTCTCGCATAACTTTTATTGTTTGCATAAAGTTTTGTTATTTTTAATCAGCATAGCGGTATATTTAAGTTGTACTGTAGGCTACTCTATCTAGTTTTAGCTATACAGTTTTTGCAGTTAGCCAGTGAGATGCTCAATAGTAATTGCAAAATTTCCATTTTGTTACGCAACGAAAAACTATAAAGAACCTATGGTACATGCAGAAAAACGTTAAACGTTAGCCTGAAAGTCTACCAAATGTAACCTTTGAGATGACTACTGAGCAAAAGAAATGCTCAGAAGTTGTGTCTGTTTTTTTCTGGTAGTGGTCAAATACTTATAAGTAGTAAACTGTTGACGCTCAATCCCAATTCAAGCTCTCCGTTTTAAAAATTATAATGTCTGGGTGTGGGTCTCGAAAACTTTGCTAGGTCTTGGTCAGCAGCTGATATGGTCTTGACTTCATCAGTACTAATTAGGGGATATTCCCATAACTTCAGCTTATTTTAGCATCGCCTCATTTCGTGACATGCTTCGTTTTTTCCATGTATGAAAAGTTTGTAAATTACGAAAACTTAAGACATTATTGACAAATTTTGGACTTTTGAGCAGAAATTGCAAAACTGCGATAATCAAAAAAGTATCGACACGACGACCAATTCCCATGCAAAGCCAGCACGTTCCAGTGTTATCTCGTTTTGGTTTGCGAAATTCTCGTTTCTCGGCGACCGAGCCACTTTCTCGGGAGTGGACAATGATCTTTTGCAACCTCTTTCTTTCAATATCTCTAAATTTTGCCCTTATATTTTTATGATATAAATGTTAATTTTTGTTTCTCGTTTATCGCGGTGAAACAAAAAACACACGATCAAAATAAAGCACTGAACCATTTTTTAACATAGTCAAATGCGTAGATATAGGTATTTAGGTAGGCTAGTGGTGTATTAGTTTTAGTAACAATCATCGGTGCCAGTTAGTATGTGATCTACCAAACGTCCGTACCTAATCTCTTCTACTTATCTCGAACGATAAGATAGTAACTGACACGTGATTGCTACAAGGAAGAAAGGTTAGGTAAATCACATATTGAACTAACACCCAATCATCTATTCCACTCAATTACATACGAGCTTTCACTTATTTGTAAAGATACGTTTAATTTAAACAATACAGTTAAAATTAAACACCGAAAGGAGCTTTTCTTTTTGCAGTTTTATTGTACGATGTTAAACAGCGGTTGCCAACGTGAGATCCACGGGCCACTCTGGCCCTAAGACAGAAAAAAAGTTTTAGGCTGAAAATTTTTTTGTAAGGGGAACGAAAAATTTTTAAATAGGCTATTGTAACTGATTTTCTTTAAGGGGCAAAAATTTTTCCAGGGAGTGCTCCCCAGTCCCGCACTCCTACTGGCTGTGGGCCTGGGGACGCTATTGCTAGTCCATAAAAATAGTCAAGTATGGGCTGTGGGAAAAATTGGTAATTGCATTTATATTTGATGAACATTCAGAATGGTTTGGCCTAAGTGTTTAGCAGCTACAAGAAAACTTGTTGCTCGTTCAGAGAATAAAAAAGAAATGTTGTGACGACAGTCTTAAAGCTCAATTCTTACCATCTTTTCGTCACAGAGTGAGAAAGTTGTTGATATTTTAATTTAAATTTTCAGCAACACTTTTATGAGAAAAAACATTTTCATCCGACACTGTAACTAAAACACAAATACCGCTATCGCCTATAAATCCTGTCGTTCTCGGTGCATAATTTGTCCAAATGTTAGGGGGGGCTCAAATGGTTCAGATGGGGAGCTAAAAAATACCAAGGGGGCTGGAGTCCCCTGACTCCCTACTTCCCGCGTCTATTGACAAAATAACGAAATATTTATGACACGCAACCTCAGGTTAGTAACAAAGTTATTGTAACTAAAACAGCGATTTATTTAATCCAGTGGTTATAAAATGTGACAATAAGTATTGCAACTGCTTTCACTCTTCAACAAACGTTTCCTGATTGATATAAAATTTGACAAAAATGATTACTCGGGGCCGCTTGATGATTCAGTTAGCCAAAAAGAAATCAAAGAAACCAAAAGCTGCAAAACAACTTTATTTTTCATCACCAGATTCTTCAGGTTAGTGAATGTAGGCTACCTTATATTCTAATTTTCGTGTATATTACGTAGGTCAAGGTGGTCCAACTGCAGGCCGAAAATTGGCCCTCGATAAGCAAAGGTGATTTGCATGCTTAAGTCTGAAAATATCTTTGTTTTGCAGTTTTCTACTGCATATAAGTTGGTTTTTTTTATTCAATTCCGAACAGCCTGTACCGCTTCGTTTCATAATTCATGTAGTGAATTGCAACGGATTACTTTTCAGTTTTTGCAATTGTGGTAGTCGAAGAGCAGGTCCAAGCAGGCAGCAACAAGGACGAGCCGGGGCCAACAGGCAAAATGCTACAACACTCGACTTCCACACGCTTGCTTGAAACTCTCGGTCGTAAGTTATAAGAGTCCTTCACAATCGTTTTTAATCGCCTAACCTTACTCAAAAAGGTAGTAATAGCTTAACGTCACATATTGAGAAGAAAGCGAGTTAGAGACAAGTTTGAGGTAGTGTTTGAAGACATTGCTACCGGTGCATGAGGTATTTGGTTCGATTCCCGAGCAGGTCAAATCGGACACAGTGTCGCCAACGGATCGCCACCGCTGCGATGTTTCTTCGGAGCTGTGTTGCCTAGCAGGCGCTAAGCCGCGGAGATGAGCCCCGCCACTCGTCACACGCTTCGGCATAAACACGCGGTGTAACGAAGATTTGATTTTTGACTTGAAATAATTTCTGTTTTTACCTACTCGTGCTAGACACAAAAAAGAAGAACGCCAAAACAGAAGTAACGATGTAAACCAAATCCGTATAACTCATACGTGAGTTATTCGGACTTTTGAGGCAAACCTTTCAGTTTCTGATTATGACAACACTATGGTAGGCCTGCAGGTAGTGTTGACCTACGTGTTGTCGAATAAGTTCAGCATTACAAAATTAAAAGAAGGAGCATTATTCGCTACAAAATGATTCGTTTTTTTATAGTCAAATGATTATTAAATAGCATAATAAAAGACAAACGGTCATGAAGAATCCTGTTTTACGTGTAATAGGGCTGTTCAGTGCAACGTCACAGTTCCCATTGTTTGGTTCCACACGAACTAAAACCTAGCTAGTAAGACACGCGAAACACATTCTATTCAAACTTTATTTATTTGTCGAAATGAGTTGCGTGCGGGCATAATATTTTACAAATTACAATGGTTCAATGTTTCACTCCCTATTGGAGTAGTGGCAGTTACAGTTTTGGAAGCCGATAAAATGTGCAATCCGAGGACTCACGTCGGTGGTTGCAGTCGGAAACAAAACATTGAACCATCCTAATTTAGGAGTAAATCCAGCGCACGCATCGTAATTCGACAGATATAACCGGTTTATTGGAAGCAAGTTTTAACTAAATGTGTTTTGCCAGTCTCGAGCAAGGTTCCAGTTTGTTTGGAACCAAACAATGGGTATTGTGACGTTGCACTAAACACCCCTAACATTGGCCCGTGGGTTAAGAAAACAGCTAGTAATGGCCTGCGATTTTAGTTGGACTACGCTGACTAAGGTTATTCCATGCTCTTTTCATAAAGTTAGCTGCGATTTCTTGTCCACTTAGCCTACAATCTTAAAAGCATTTGAAACATTGTAAAGCTAATTTTACTCGGAATATTTGCAGGGAGGAATTACTTGGAATATTTAATAATCATTATTAGCAGGGAGACAAATCGAGGTGGGAAATTCAGTTGAAGGTTAAAATAAATAGTTCAGGTGGTGGGGGGAGGGTGCTATGCTGCACTGATGAGACCTAAAAAAATCGAAACGCGTTTGCAGCTGCAATTTAGTAAGTTACCTTATGGGGCCTGTGTTTAGACCTAGTTGGTTGGTTAGGTTGTTAGACTTTTGACCTGCTACTTTTCTTTTTTTTTTTTTTGGCCCTCTGCTTCAAGGCATAGGTTTTTTTTTTTATAATAAAAATTCAGACTATTTAACGGAATTCAATCTAACGTCGCAAACCTCGAATCAATTTTGCTATAAATCAACTTTCATGGCCTGGTTGACCAGCGAAGATGGTCCACCTTCAAGTTACAAGGTCCTCGCGTCCATTTCGTCAAACGAAAATTACTTGGAATAGTTTTTAATATTGTGATTTTAAAATTTCTGTTTCGTGCCATTTTGTTTTCGTAGCAAAATAATATGTTGGTTTGACCAATTGCTATTTAACGTAAAAGCTGCACACTGCTTGACAAAATAAAGCTACTAAATTAACCGTTATGTGCAATACAGCAGTCTTCACATACGTTTGTTTTTACTTCATAATTCTGTGACCAAAAAATTATGAAAATTCGTTATTTACTGACTTTAGATAAGCTTTCTGGTATCACCGAATTGACCAAAGGCAAAAGAGCTCGCGTTACTGGGAGAACCAGTGCATTTATGTACGATGAAAGAACTTGATGTCACAAACTTGGTGTCACAAAATTTTCGGACGATGAAAGAACTTGGTGTTACAAACATTGAAATAAGTGAGTCTTGACTGTAACGTATAATGTTGAATGCGATCTATATTTTTTCTATGGGTTCAGTTTTGTTTGGCCAGAAGTAGGCCTAAACATGCAAAACCAGAGAAATTAAAGGTGCATAGATTGTACAATTGGATATACGTGATGACTGGGGGGGATAAAAGTCATTAAAGTCATATTTTTTCTGGTAGCGCGGAAAGTTATGCAAACGATAATGGCGCAAAAACGGCGTTGATCCGAGGTCTACTTAAGAAGTTATAAAGTCATAAAAAGTCATATTTTGTGTTTTCGGTCATAAAATATGACCATTTATTTTTCTTATGAAATGCAAATACTTAACCCCAGTAACACTGCTGATACAGTTCAAAGAGTTCCTGTAAACATTAAAACTTGATGATTTTATGATGAAGTGTGCAACAAGGGCGCAGCCGGGGGGGCACGGGGGCCATGGCTTCCCCCCAAGCCATCGTTGTCAAAAACAAGGATCTTGGTAATTATGATAAAACACTTGCCAATGCGTGATTGTTTTTGTGCTGGGCTTTTAGTAAGTGGGCTTACAAAGGAGAAATACATAACAATTTTGCTTTTTGGGTGAGCCAGAGTAATGATGGCGCAGTGGCAACGGTCAGGCGTAGACGTCACTTCAATAATTGTTAAAAACGAATCTTCGTTGGTATATCATTTTCACAGTGCTACGCTTTGCTTAAATTTGAGCACTTCTGCTGCCGTAAAAGTTTCAGCAATGCAAAATGCTGAAAACGTTGCACGAAAAGTTTTAAAAATGTTTAAGACCAGTGCAAAGAAAACAGCGTTGTTATTCCTTAGACTTACATATTAGATGATAATTACTTTTTAAGCACGTACGGAAAATAGTATAAATTTGCTATTTCAAAAATAAAGTAATATATTTCAAAAAATAAAATCACATTTTTCGATTTTATTGATCATAAAAAAATCGCCCTAGTGACGACCTATTGTTGTAAAAATAGACACGTATTACCTGTTTCCTTCATAACAATAGTGTGCCATCTACGACCACAGAAACTTATTGGCCGGGTCAGTTATCGCAAGAATGGATCACCATCAACTTCCAAGATACCCACCGACAAAATTTGGAGATTTCTAAGCACGCCCTCTAGCCTTATAGCGCCTTTTAAGCAGTATTTTGTCTTTTTTAGTAATAAAAAATTCTCTTCACCATGCAAACAAAGATCACTTGGAACTTCAAATTAATCGTTGTTTAAGTGCTTGTATATTTGTAATTTTATTGCCATAAGCTTTTCTCTGAGTAACGTCAATTGCTTTACTTTCACTAGTTGTGAGGCACAAGCGTTTCCAAAGGCCTAATGTTAGAATCATGTAAACGCTTTTGCTGCGGTGACTTCAACCAGAGGTTTGCGGATCCCTAAGAAGTCCGTGTCAAGATTGCAGGGAATGTGCAAGTGTAAAAAAAAATTTACGAAATTAATTGATAGTACTCGACGAATTTCATGTGAATGTTGGCAGCAATCTGTGTACGTATCAAAATAATGTACTAACGCAGAAAATTGTTTGAATATTTCACTAAAAACTGTGAGTAAGCTGATCATGGCGTTTATCGAAGCTCAAAGATTAAAATTGCACGCTAATTCAACTTTTACGATGTCATTATTTCTTCCGGTTCCCACTATATCGCGCCTGTATTAGTAACGTTTCTTATATATCAAAAATCAAATCAAATCTTCGTTATACTCGCGGTATTACGCCGAAGCGTGTAACGAGTGGCGGGATCCATCTCCGCGGCTTAGCGCCTTGACAACACAGCTCCGAAGAAACGTCGCAACGGTGGCGAGCCGTTGCAACTGTGTCCAATTTGATCGGCCCGAGAATCAAACCCAGACCTCCCGCATTGATAACGATGTCGTTACCACTACGCCAACCGCATGGTATATTTGGGCGTTTTCATTAACTTTGATTATAAATGCAATAGCAATTATAACAACGATATTATTTTTGCTTTGCTTAAATTGCGCTGAGTAAATAACGTCAATCACTCAATTGTACTGCTTAATCTGGAACCTTTATGCAAATTTAATTCCACTGCAGCAGATGTAATAACGCATTTTAACTTTGCTGGTATCTTTAAATGTAGGCGTAGTTATGCAAATTATTTCGTTAGGTAGGTCTGAAAAAATTTAAAACTAAAAACTGTGACAAATTCGAAAGATATCGCTGCCTAAAAACTGGTTGGAAACCCAATGTTGTATTCTGCTGTTTCACTTCGGTAGCATTATTGTTTTTACTATAACAAAAGTCTCTTTAGCCTTGCTTTTGTAATAGCCGAAATATTGATTTATCCCTTGCAAGTTTCTCGTCTAAATATTGATTTTGTTTTTGCATTCAAGATCGAGCACCCGACCAGGCCGATGCAGACATGCCATCTCCCTCCAACAATGGAACCGCTGAGAGTGATGAGAAAGAAGTGGAAGAAAGTCAGGATGGTATCGGTAAGTTAAGTTTAGTCGAAAAATAAGTGGCAATACTGCTGAGATTATGAGTGAATGAAACTCATTTTGCAAATCTCCATTCAAACTGTTCTTGAATCCTACCTGTTAAAGTAGATTTTGCGCAAAAGCATTACAGACTCTGCCTGCAAGCGCCACAGCAGCGGAGAGATTCCAAGCACCCGCCGCAAGTTCATCAAAGTGTCCAACATAATTTCACCGCGTCACATGTGGAAAGTTAATCCTTTAACAGCTCAGATGGCCGAGTGGTAAGAGCGTCCACCTCGGGAACTGTAGACTTGGGTTTGATTCCAAGTCGGGTCAAACCAATGACTTTAAAATTGGTGTTCACAGCTTTCCTGCTTGACCCTCAGCATTAAACAGACAGTGTGGAGAACAAGACGGCAAGTTTACTTGTTGTGCCGTTGGGAAAGGCACTTAGCGGGATTCCCCCATCTTGGTGTGGTAGACAGATGACCGGCAACTTCTAAGCGAGCTCATATAGCGCATTGATCGCTTTCTCGCGATAGGAGGGTAAATATGTAATCAAAGAAAAAAAAACATTAAGTGCAACATGTAATCAGTAACACAAAAGCTTTAAGTGTAGGCTACTACACTACATCTCAAGAAACAAGCCCAATGATAATGTCTGAACTAGGCTCTTGTTTTTGAAGGTAGTTGTTGGCCCAGAACTTAAAGTTAGTTTTGGCAGCATTATTATTTTTGTGTTTGCATTCAAGATCGAACACCCGATCAGGCCGATGCAAACAGGCCATCTCCCTCCAACGACAAATTCGCTGCAAGTAATGAGCAAGGAGAAGTGCATTCGTAGGAAAATGAAAATTGTGACTTTTCGTAGATGCATAACGATAAAAAATTTGAGTAGAAACAATAGTGTAGGCAGGAGCTTTGATACCGATCACCGTTAAGATAAAAAGTCACTTTTTTGACGCTTTTTTATTTATTATTCTTTATTAAACCGCAAATGTTTTGCGCTTCATTCCGATTTGGGCGCTGAGTTTGCGACAATGCCCCGCAAATGGACCGTAATACTAACAAAGCAGTACACCTATTGACAAAAATGAAGGCAAATCGATGGTTGATTAATAACTGTAGATCGTACCTACATTTAAACCAACAACACGTCATGCTGTCTACATTTTAGTATTATCGTCCCAGTTGGGAAAAATTCATTGCTAGTGGCGGTTTAGAGTGTTAAAAGATAAAATAAGTTTCTAAAACTATTGGAAGTTGGACGTTAACGCGGGTGTTCGCTTTAGTTAAACATGCTTCTGGTTGCACACATTTACAGTATGTCTGGAGGAAGTTGTTATGCAATGAAATGAAAATATGGTATTACCTTAAAAATCCCGCAAACCGGGCAGTTAGCTTAGTGGTGAAGACACAGCTATCGGTGCGGGAGGTCTGGCGTTTGCGCCTTGGGCCGGTCGGAAAATCGTACGCAGTGTTGCCAATGACTCGCCACCGCTGCGATATTTCTTCGGATTTCGAAGCTGCGTTGCCCTGGCGCTGAGCCGCGGAGATGGATCCCACCACTCGTAACACGCTTCGGAGTAATACTGCCAATATAATGAAGATTTGATTTTCTGATTTAATCCAGTGCCAACTAGGCAACAAAAAAAAAAAACTGCAAAGTATAGTCATGTAATTAGATTTTATAATTAAAATGCACTTGGGCATATGCTACGGTTTAATCAAAGATCAAATCGAATCAAATCTTCATCATACTCGCGGAATTACGCCGAAGCGTGTAACGAGTGGTAGGACCCATCTCCGCGAATTAGCACCTGGGCTACCCAGCTCCGAAGAAATGTCGCAGGATTTGAACTCCAGACCTCCCGTACCGACAGCGTGTGCGCTAAGCAACTGAGCTAACGGCCGGTTATATCAATAAATCACATACAGTATAATATGACACACCAAAAAAGGCATTAAGGCGGCTGCACACAGGCAAACGAATGCGTCTGCGATGGGAAATCCCCTAAGTTCAAGCGACCTGCGTCTACGATTTTAGCGGCAAAATCAATCAACTATGCACACTAAGCACGAGCGCTTGCGTTGCGACCGCTGCGACTGTTGCGATAGCAACGATACAGCATATCATTGCCAGGCCGTGTGGAAATGAATGCTATTACAGCGTAGTGCACGTATGAAAAAATAACCTTGGATTGATGCTTCAACGGCTTTTACGTGAACGCGCCAGATCAGGCAATGGCCAAAATGCTAACTTCCGTCTTCGATGTAGAAAATCAAGCCTCTTTCCGAACTAAACAAAATGCTTGGCTCCTTCCTTAAAAAAATCAATAGGCCTAGATTTCGACAAGAATCGATCAAAGTGACATCATATGTGGTAGGCTACAGTTAGTGACTAGCGTTATGTATGACGCGTTGACGCTAGTGATTACCGCTGAGCAGCTCAAAAAATACGCAAACATAGGTAGAACTAGGCCAACTTTATTTTCGAATACAAGCTGATTTTTTCTGACCCTGGCTTTAAAATTGTTTTAATACCGGTGTAGTAAATACGATTCCACGAGGCCTACTAGTACTTCATATCAAAATTTTTCTTTTCATGATTTGCTTTTGAACACTCTTCTTTCTTCTTCTGGAAGATTAAGGCATGCCCTACTCTACATTGAGGCCTTGCGAGGCTGAGAGAAGTCAAGTTAAGCGAAAGAGAGAAGTCAAGTTAAGCGAAAAGACTTGTGTAGACTGTGTACACTGCGATTGCCAAGCTGATCGAACGCGGCGCGCTGACATCAGAAGGGCAATTACAATCATTACATATCGGGGCGTATGATTTTCAAGTTCGATTTCAGATAAGGTCAATCAGCAAATTTGGCTTCCACATGTTAGCATTTGGTTTTAAGATTTTTTTTTTGTGGACTCTAAGTGCGTATGATAGTAAAAACAAAACGCGTAATTGAAGCAAATGGAATTTGTTAAGGGAAATGCGCATCACATTTTTACCGATTGCAAGATTTGCCACAGCAAGCTGCAGCGGCAAAAAAAAAGAAAAGTTGCATCCAAAAATTTTTACTTAAGCACTTACGAATATCTACTTGTGTTAAAAAAGCACATTGGCAGATAATATCTCATCAAATTTTACTATCTGCTGCTCCCTGCTTCATTCCTTGATAAGTTTTCTTGTCACATTGTGAACTAGTAAAGTATAACGATCAAAAGGTGCTTAAAACGCACCGTGGCCGACATTAATTTCGGCCCATTCTAATGGTATTTCGCAGCAAATTGTGTACGATTATACTCTACAATATTCACCTAACTAAATCAAAAAGCAAAGATTGTTTGTTTACCATGTCGCTTTATTTTAGACAGATGTTAATGCAAAGGCTTAACATGAAAACGATAGATTACAAAGAGATCTGAGGCACCTGCTATTCACGGAAACGTTACATTGAACTGCACTACGAAAGTCTCTTAAATACTGTAGAACAGTGGTTCCGAACCAGGGATCCACGGATCCCCGAGGGGTCCGTGAAACAGGGAGTCGAACCGTTTAAAATATCGCTCCGGTTCCGGTTCAAGAAATTTTATTTTTGACGGTTCAGTTCCGGTTTAGGTTCAAGACTTTTCAAACATTTGGGTTCAGGTTCGGTTCGGGTTCAGTTGCACCAAAATTTAATGGTTCGGGTTCGGTTTGGGTTCATCGAAACCAAATTTTTAAGATTCAGGTTCGGTTTGGGTTCACCGAAAAAATTTTTACCGGTTCGCGGTTCACGTTCGGGTTCACTTCAAAATCTTTAATTTGGCCAAAAACTAAATAAGGGTCTTATATCATTAAAATAACGAAATATAAATTGCATGCCCGAATCAATTAAGGTTAAATAAAAATGTAATAATTCATTAAATTTTGGAATACAATAAATATGGGACGAAAATAGCTTAAGGAGGAAAAATAAAGCCGCTGTAAATCTCAAAACTGGACGTTTCGACAACATAAATTCAGCTGTCATCATCAGCAGTGTATGCAAGGCAGTACAAAACTGTAAGAACTAGAATTTACAATTCTAACTACAAGTAATAGCATAACCCAGGCAACGGGTCAAAATAAGTATTATAATTATAACGTCATAAACCAAAAGCTAATAAAAAGACTGACGGAGTTAAATTAACAATTAAATAAGTAAAGAGGAGCGGATTTGGAGTCAACATTAAGCAATGGCTCATATTTTTGAATAAAAAGGGACTCAAGAATTAACAAGCGTGCAGAATCACCAGAGCTACTAAGAATGTTCGGTTTGGCAAAGTCCACTTTATGGTCAGGATTGTCCATTAAATGTCGGCACACCTCGGATTTATCCGAACTGGAATGCTCCTTAAGTCTGTTAATAAGATTACGTCTAGTCTGTCCTATATAGCTAGAACCACAAGAACACGTTAATTTATATACAACCCCATATTTCATCAAGGTCTTTTGCTGATCTTTCAGACGAAAGTTATGTCCGATGTTCCAGGTGGTATCGATAATCCGTAGAATAACTCGGTTCCATGTATGCTTCTCCACTAAGGCGGACAGCTCTTTTTTGAGTTGCATTGACATGTCACCTAAAAAGGGCAACCGAGCAATAACTGTTCTACAATTTTTACGTTTTTCAAGGTGACTCGACAACTTGTCATATTTACGATTAAAAAATCTCCTGACGCAACTATCTAAAAAATAAGCAGGATAGCCATTGCGACCAAGCATAACCTTGATATTATCCACCTCTGAACAAATGCTTTCATAAGAACTACAGATCTTGTAAGCACGATCGAGCAAACAATTGACCAAGTTATATTTATAGCGGCGTGGTACAAAGCTGCTCCATTTGGAATATAATCTAGTGTTGGTCGGTTTGCGAAAGGTACTGGTTGTAACTGTCGTTGAACTGTTATCTACTAAAACATCCAAAAAATTAATACATTTGTTATTTTGAATTTCAGTGGTAAACTTTATGTTAGGATGTACTTCATTCAAACTGTCACAAAATATTTTGATGGAATCAAGGCTATCAAAAACAGCAAAGCAATCATCCACATACCGGTAAAAAATTGATGGCTTATGATTTGAAAGCGTTCTCGACAGAGCTTTGTCCACTAGATGGTTCATAAGGACATCAGTCATAAGACAAGATAAACTGCCACCCATAGCCACACCGTCAGTTTGCTCAAAAAGTTCTCCATTGAATGAGAAGGCACCTCCTTGAACTGTCCATTTTAACAATTTCCTCATGTTATTTTTATCTATTCCTTTAAGAACAAAATCTGTGTCATTGTCGAATAATTTATCCAATATTAAATCAATAGTATAATCAACCGGTATGTTAGTAAAAAGGCTAATTACATCAAAGGAAACCATTACCTTATTGTGTAAAAACTTATCTTTCATGTTATTGACGAAGGTGAATGAATCTTTGAGATTCGTCGGATGTTCTCGAAGAAAAGCGAGGTTTTGTGAGAGCCACTTCGCGCATTCCTGATTGTAACTTCCGGTTGCCGATAGAATGGGTCTAAGTGGAACTGTCGGCTTATGTATTTTAGGTAGGCCATACATAGCCGGTAACGAGGTTGCTGATGGATAGATACGCCTGTAGTCATCTTCCTCAAGAAGCTTTTTAGATTTAAGGCGTCGCAGGAACCTTTGAAATCTGCTGAGATTAGACAAATTATTATCTGACTTAACGCGAGAGAATTTAGTCTTATCATCAAGAATGTGAAGCATTTTAGCCTGATAGTCACTCTTATTCATAATTACTACTCCGTTTCCTTTGTCGGGTTTCGAGATCACTATCGAAGAATCATCACGTAATGACTGGAGAGCGTTTCGCTGCATTTCCGATAATGATGATGGGTGCCTGCCTTTTTGTTGAAAAAATGTAGTCACGTATCGTTCATATAAACCCATTAATTTCTGCTTAAATACAATACGGTTAGAGTTATTCAAATAATATCGGATTTGCTTATATATATATTCAAACTCGGTACGAACTTGAGAAATATTAAGTTTTTCGGGAAAGAAGGAATAGTTAAGTCCTTGATTAAGTAAATTTGTCTCAGCAGCCGAAAGGTTACGGCTCGACAGATTGACTACCACTTTAGGCTCATTATCCATAGCCAGACCCACGTCAATTCCCAAAGACTTAAGCTTGTGAGAAACTGATTTAAGGGCTCTTCGTTCATCACGTGATTTAGCTCTGTCAAGAAACTTTTTAACATAATAAGTCGTAAGATAGCCTAAGTTACCGAACAACTTAAGTCTAAGAAAGCGATCTTCTTTCAATAGCTTCTGAAGGTTGGTCTTCTTGTGGTTCAATTCCTTTAAAAGAAGCTTGTTCCTAAATCTTTTGACCTGTTTTGAACCCTGAAGCTTAGGCTTAAAAAGCTTAAACCTGAGAAATTTTGGGCAAAGATTGTACAATACACAAGCTTTTAAAAAACTAATAGCTGCCTGGTTGCTACCGATCTTACCTTGTAGCTGTTCAAGTTTCCTCAGCTGCCTTAAGCACTCATTCCCGTATCGGTTTCCAATATACTTCGGAATACAATAAATATGGGACGAAAATAGCTTAAGGAGGAAAAATAAAGCCGCTGTAAATCTCAAAACTGACGTTTCGACAACATAAATTCAGCTGTCATCATCAGCAGTGTATGCAAGGCAGTACAAAACTGTAAGAACTAGAATTTACAATTCTAACTACAAGTAATAGCATAACCCAGGCAACGGGTCAAAATAAGTATTATAATTATAACGTCATAAACCAAAAGCTAATAAAAAGACTGACGGAGTTAAATTAACAATTAAATAAGTAAAGAGGAGTTAAATTAACAATTAAATTAACAATTAAAAATTAACAATTAAATAAGTAAAGACTGACGGAGTTAAATTAACAATTAAAGAAGTAAAGTTTTCCAGTTCGGATAAATCCGAGGTGTGCCGACATTTAATGGACAATCCTGACCATAAAGTGGACTTTGCCAAACCGAACATTCTTAGTAGCTCTGGTGATTCTGCACGCTTGTTAATTCTTGAGTCCCTTTTTATTCAAAAATATGAGCCATTGCTTAATGTTGACTCCAAATCCGCTCCTCTTTACTTATTTAATTGTTAATTTAACTCCGTCAGTCTTTTTATTAGCTTTTGGTTTATGACGTTATAATTATAATACTTATTTTGACCCGTTGCCTGGGTTATGCTATTACTTGTAGTTAGAATTGTAAATTCTAGTTCTTACAGTTTTGTACTGCCTTGCATACACTGCTGATGATGACAGCTGAATTTATGTTGTCGAAACGTCCAGTTTTGAGATTTACAGCGGCTTTATTTTTCCTCATTAAATTTTGAAAAGCAGAAAGAATGTTGCAAAGGTTGGAATAGGTCAGTGCTTTATCGTTCTGATGATGTTGGTCGTCAGTACCAACGAAACGTCAACAAATAAAAAACCTGATTAGATTTAGTTGAGGTTATTGTGAAGTTACGGGAAGAATGAGAAAAAAATCCAAGTAAGCAGAAAGAATGTTACGCATCGCAACACATGTCTAGAGATTTTTATTGATATTTTTTAAGAATCAGCTCAGGTTCAAACATTGTTACTAAACGATTTCTGTTCAGGTTTATGTCCACAAAATATTATAGGTTCGGGTTCGGTTCGGGTTCACTTGCATAAAATTTTAAAGGTTCGGGTTCGGTTATGGTTCACAGATTTGAAATATTAAAGGTTCGGGTTTGGTTCAGGTTCAATGATCTCAAATTTAAACGGTTCAGGTTCGGTTCGGGTTCACCGAAAGAAAGCGGTTTCTACCGGTTCGCGGTTCAGGTTCGGGTTCGGTTCGACTCCCTGCCGTGAAAAGCTTGCTGGGGGTCCGCGCGTGCATTAAAATTCAACTAAATTAATCAGCAATAACTTATTCAATAAATGTTATATTAATGTAGGCGCATGGCAGAAGCTTGTACATGAAAGAATTTACCCAACTGAGTCTCAAAAATTAAATTCAAGTCAGTTTCAGCTAACGCTACATAAACCAAATTACAAGATTGCTCCCAGGAATTACAGACAGCCCATGCTAGCTTGACAACAATAGACGCACCGGCTGAAAAGCAAATGAACAATCACTAAGCACAGTAAGCAGCTATGCAATTTTCATGTCTCTTGTATAGGTTTGTAAAAGCATGAGAGCGTTTTAAAGGATATTGATAAAGGAAAAAGAAAGAGATTATGATAGGCAGTGGCGGCGCCAAGGGAGGAAATGGGGGAGACTAGTCCCCCCACTTCTACTCAGGCCCATTTTCGTAAATCGCGCTCATCTGTTAATTTTTTTTGGGGGTAGGGGAGGGGCAGATGGGGACCCCCTCCTGGCCTCTTTCTTTCTCTATCTTTAAAACACGACAAAAATTTTAAGAAGTCACTACATAAAGTATCCAGGGAACGCAAAAGTATATAATTTGACTACAAGATGCTACCTTTTGACCATTACCCTACAGCAGTTACTAGTTAATAGTTGCTATTGGTATGGTGCGTGCAGTGGAGAAATTGGAAGTTAAAATTTTGCAAGATATACCGGCGTTTGTTTATGCTAACATGTCTGACATGGTGACATCAGGGATCCGTCGTACACTGTACTATAGAACTGGGCTACTAGGCACGATAACCGAAGGCAAAGTGCAAAAGCAATGACAGTTTCTGAACAATTATGTCTACTAGTAGGCCTTGCCTATTTTTACTTCATGAATAAGTCCCCATTTTGACAAAAAATCTATCTGAATATACGCCAGAATGCACTAAATTAATTCTAAAATTTTGAAATTTTCTGGGCTAGGCCCCCCCAGACCTTTTTGAAAGAGTTTAAATTTTTAAAAGTTTTCATCGCTTGGCTTGTCCCCTCCACTTATTTCGGGCTGGCGCCGCCCCTGATGATAGGTCCAGCCACAGATTTCCCACCTTTTTTATTCAAGGGGAACACTGTGACGTGATTTAAATTCGAAAGGCACCCACAATTGCCAAGAATCGTAAAATGTCAAATTGAAGCAATTACAATCAAGTTAAGTAATTTTGCAAATCTCATTCAACTTACAGTTAGATAGGTAGAGACAAGAAATGAATGTTTACAGTTATAGGTGATGTAGGCCTATTGTGTAGCTCACGTTGCGTTGCAGTTGTTCCAGCTTCGGCAAATAGTTAATTTCTGTAATTGTTTTGTTAGCTTAGGACTCGAACCGTAGTTTAATGTTTCACTTATCTTTTCACCTTTCGAGCCAACGCACTGTTGCGCAACTTGTTTTGTAAGCACTTCAATTTGTTTTCCGGTACAAGCGCTTCACACTTTGTATTTAATTTAGTATAACAGTAATCAAAACGGCTTTTTTTTTGCACTTTGGACACAGTTAAAAACGCTTTACTATTTTGCACCTGGTTCTTTTTCGAGATAATTTGAGTTTGAATTGCACGTCAAATCGACTGTTAGATTTTATTTTGGAGTTAAACAAGAAAAGATAGTTTTTATACAGCTGGGATTTCCTCGGTAAAATTTCGCTCGCTCGCTCTCTGACTCATAGAAAATCTTGGACACCCCTTTCCTCACCTTGTTGTACCGAGATATTGCCGTATTTTAATTTACCTTTTTACATTTTAAATCGGAAGAAGTTTAGCCCTTCTAATAAAGAGATCTTTTATGGTTGGTCAAGTCTGGTCGACAGGAAGGCGAGAGTGAAGAGTGAAGGCTTTGGTGTTCCGCCCGAGCAATTAGTTTTACGAGGAAAGTCAATATACGTGTTGCGACGGTTTCGTAACATAAAAAATTTTACCTTATCGTCAAGTCCTAGCTGTCTTCCTGAGTTGTTTGCGTTCCGAGGATTTTGAAAAGTTGGAGATTCCTTTGTGAGTTTCGTATTTCTGAAGAAAGAAAGGCCAGCTTCCTTGCCGGAAGTTATTATTATTTGTTTTTTGCTGACGTCAACGACTCAGTATCTTGGTTTTTGCTGCTTTGGTTTGATTTCTGGCAGGAAAAGATTAAGCTGTTTCTTAACACATCATTCTGTTGATGACTGTGGTTAAGCTATTGAGCTAATTACTTGCTTCTTCCTACGAGAACTTCTGTGGTCCATCAATTATTTCAATTGACAACTTCAAACTGAGAATTTGGAAACACCATCCCATTCCAGTTCATACTTGGGACTTTCGAGACGTAAACGATTCGCTTCGGAAAGGTTTTTGTTTGTTTTATTATTTGTTTTATGTTTTCTTGTTTCTTGCTTTTAAACTACAGAACGTAGAGCATGGGTCTGTTAAAAATAATGGGAACCTTGTTGATAATGATGGGGCTGTTAAAGATTGTGCTGGAGGCGACTTTAATGTTGCTCCAGAATTGGAAAATCTCCATTTGGGTGGGAACCACGGGGTCACTTCAGCTAATACCCAGGACGATGACTCCTCCCTCCAAAAGGGGGCTTATCGCAAGCTGTTGACCGCGAAGCGGCAGTTAATGATTAATATGAAATATTTAAACGATAAACTGCGAAGTGTGAAAAAATCCGAGTTAATTAACGTCACGTCTAACTTCAAAGAAATCGAATCGTCTTACAATGAATTTAAAGCAAAGCTAAATGATTTAACTGACTCTGAATTTGTTAGTGAATTGTACGAAGGAACGGCTGATCTTTACGAAAAATGTTGTTTAGCTTATGAAAAGTATAAGAATAATACTAGTGAGTCTAACTTATCTAACTTAAGAGTAGATTATGGCCTTGATATGCTTGAAGCCACTGATAGTGCCTCTCAGACGACTGAGCTTGTGAGCTGGACCTCTAGCAAAATTCGCGCACACCAGATTGATCTGGAATGTCAGCGTGCTGAGCTACAGGCGATGTGCGACTTGGAAAAAGGGAAGGCTAAAGCCAAAGCTGCTGCCGCTGAAGCTGCTGCCAAAGCGGCTGAAGCTGCTGCCAAGGCTGCTGCCGCTGAAGCCGAAGCTGAAGCCGAGGCTCGCCTTCGAGTTGCACAAGCTAGACTCGATGCTGAGGAGAAGCTTCTCTCGTTGTCAGAACGGGGATCTTGCGTTACCGGCGGCTCACGTAAAAGTCGACGAAACTATCTTGGTCGTGAGAAATCTCACCGAGGTAACCTATCCGTTGCTACAGATAGGAAACCTATTGGTGGTGGTGACTCACTCGCCTTAGGATCTAGTCAAAATAGATCACCTCCTCGGACTACCTTTGACGAGAGAGTCCCCTTGGTTGATGATACGAATGTTAAATTACCTCTTCAAGGTCCATTGGTTTTGGGTTCTCCCTCTTTGTTTCGGAATGGTGGTGGGCCCTCCAAACCGGAACTTGCTGCTCGTGATAATCATGCCGGGCCGGAATATCGTTCGAGTAACGATGGACACCCAGAGACACCCAGACCTACGATTTAATCACCGTAGAGAAGGTGCCATGCACATCCTGGCTTGTGAGAAAGAACCTGTGAACCATTTCAGCACCGATACTAACCAACACTCCGTATTTAACTCTTACTTAGAGCGTCAAAGCAGAAATGAATATATTAATTTGACCTCTCAAATTGGCTATGACGGCACGAACAGTGCATTTATATTTTATGAAAACCAAATTCGTAAACTAATGTCTGAGAGTCCTTGTCAAGAACGCAGGCTGGAGATACTGAGAGCTTCTTGCTCCGGTCAGCCACGCGAAACTGTTAATTTGTTTTTAGCCCCTATGAAAAGCATATCAACGTCCGAGCGCATCGAGAAGGCACTCGATCGCTTAAGGCAAAGATATGGGGTATCAGGCGGCTTGACGACAGAGCCACAAGTTATAGAAATTCGTAATGGAGCGAAAATTGCCTATAATGTTAACTCTTTGAAAGCATACAACGAGCACTTAAACACCTTAGAGGTCTTCGCTTATGCCCACGATGAGGTTGGGAAGTTTCTGGGCAGCTGTTGATGGATGTGGCCAACCGTCTTCCTGGGGTACTTAAAAGGCGGTACCTTGACTACCTGTCGCAACGTGGCCTTGACTTAAACTGCCCCGGTTTCGATTCACTCCGTAAGTTTGTTGCACACGAACTCGACGTGATGACATCAGATTATGCGCAAACCTTTTTCAAATCTGACGATAAGCCACGTGATTCTCCTTTCGGGCATGGTCCTGTTAAAGTTCGATCATTAGCAGTGAAACCAGAAACTTATTCTGGTAACGCAGCTCGAGAATCTGGTTCGGCTAGCAGAAATCGAGGACCAGTGGGGAATCGTCAGATACCCTTTTGCTTTGTGTGTAACGACTCAATGTCGAGACATTATCTGGGAGAATGTAATAAATTTAAGGCTCTTACCAATGAAGGCAAAAGTCGCGCCGTCATTGAAGCTAATCGATGTTTCAATTGTCTTGCTACAGGACATATTGCCTTTAACTGCCCAAAGGATATGAAATGCCGCATTTGTGGACCAGGGCGTGGCAAAAAGCACGCAAGTGCTTTGCATGAGGCCTTTACTTCGTCTAAATCTGTAAGCCTTGGGGCCGCAGAGCGAAGACGCGAGAATAACTTTTCAGACGAAGAGAGAGACGACGTCTCTCATAGTGAACCCAGGGCAGTGAGGAAATTGGCACCTGTAGGTGATTCAGTGTTGCTTCGAACCAGCGCAGTTAGAGTATTCAATCCTAACACGGGAATGTTTACACTAGCTTATGCCCAACATGACACTGCTTCACAGGCCACTTTAATTTCCGAAGGGTTGAAAAATGAGCTTGGCCTAGATGTGGATTCGACTAGGAAGGTGGGGATTCGAACTCTTGCCGAGCAAACTACATCTAGCGGCGGCATGACGAGCTTCACTATCCAGTCTCTCACCACAAATGAAACTTATGCGATTCAGGACGCCTTGGTGGTACCTGGTTTTACAGAAGAAGAAAACGTTTTGCCTCATTCTATTAATGTAGGAAAACTAGACCACTTTAAAGGCATTAAAATACCAACTATCTCCAATCGCAAAACTATCGATATTTTAATTGGACAAACAGATAAATTGTTGCTTACCGTTTTGGAAGAAAGAGAAAGTTTGAACTCTGATGAATGATCCTAATCTTGTTTTTACAAGACTGGGCCCCATTGCCAGTGGGGGACGATCGTGTAAATCGGCTACACCTTATAAGACATCCTACAAGGTCAATATTAACGATTGTTGTGGTGTGTGTGAATGTGATGAACTAAAAAATGAAGTTGTTAGTTTGAAGCAAACTTTGCGCAAACTGCAACTTGAAGATGAAGTCATTCAGCTCTCACAAACTGACGAAATGGCTCGGACGTTAGTGGAATCGAACCTGAAGGTAGTAGATGGGCGCTATGAGGTTCCAGTTCCTTTAATATCTAATGTGGTAAACAAGTTGCCTAATAATTACGTCTGTGCTTTAAATCGCACAGAAGCGTTGCGCTGCACAGCTCTTAAAAATACTAAAAAACAGCAAATGCTGACAGAAACCTTTCATGAAATGATTACGGAAGGTTGGATAGTGCCAGTCAATGATGTTCCAAACTGCCCCTGTTGGTATCTACCATTTTTTATAACGAAACAGGACAAACCTCGAGTAGTGTTTGACGGTGCTGCTACCTTCAAGGGATTATCAATTAATCACGCAGTTTTGTCTGGAATTAATTTGTTAAACAATCTCACACA
>OZ023232.1:1090886-1180790 GCA_964006365.1 Trididemnum miniatum | reverse complement strand
TCAGCAAATTCGAATTTTTTTCAACAAAATGCATGAAAAAGTAAAAACTCCAGAAGTCGAAGAAAAGCCAGACTCTGAAAGCAAAACAAGACCCATATTCTCGATTTTAAAACTACCGTATATCGGAGACATGTCTCATCAAATTGAAAAAGAAATTCGGCAATATCTATTCAAAAAACTTTCCCAAAAATCAAAATTTGTTATGGTACACGAAACAACAACTATTGGCCAAAAATTCAGGTACAAGGACCGTCAAACACTGCTACACAGCTCAGGAGTAGTGTATAAACTCAATTGCTCATGCGGACAATCATACATTGGACAAACCAAAAGAAATTTGAAGATTAGAATCAATGACCATATGCCAAAAAACTCACTAAGAATGAAACTGATGTGTCCCAACACTTGAAAAATAACCCAGACCATACGATGAACTTTCATTCCCCCGAAATACTAGCTCACAGCAATAACATCCGAAAACTCCGCATCAAAGAAACTCTACTCATCCAAAATCTTCAACCACAGCAATTAAATATTGATGACTCTTCCAACCCCATCTACCTATTTAACATTTAGCTCACTTCGCACAATATTCGTGTAGGCCTAAATCGCAATTAGTAACGTGTTTAATTTCCATTTATATTCAACGTCTGTTTTTAGTTATGATTTAATTAATCCTACAGTGTTTGTACTTAATAATCTACTACTAATCTAGTCACTCCAGTTGCACGTAATTGTTTAATTTGCCCCTTTAGTTATATTTTACGTAAATCCCAACTACTTTGTTTATGACGTAATAGTTATGCTGTATTTAAAATAATTTCTTTCTTGTGCTGGTTATTCTAGCCTAGTGCCTATGTAGTTTCACACTGATGATGGTATAAGTTTTTACCGGAACGTTTGTGAGTATGATTGCAAATATACTGGCTATAATCTTTTTATTGAAGTTGAGTTCGAAAACCCATCTTAATGCTCCAATGCCATAGAGTTTGTCTTAAATAACGGACTTACAATTGCTCCATCTTTTTAGGGAATTCTGCGAAGAATGTGCATCGAAACACTAAATTCTGCAGACAGTTGATGCCTGTCTAATGCGTCCTGAATAGCACAAAAGGCTTGAATGAAAGCGAACGGAAAAAACAATTGAGACAAATGGTAAAATAAAAACTTCTCAGATGCATAATATGCGAAAACAGACGTTTTAGGGGGAAAACTTTGAACTGATAACTTGTCGAATTTATTCCAAAGAAGTGTGTTGCTGCTTACCGATTGTATAACATTTGCACTAAACATTGTTTGCCCGTCTTTGTTTCCTGTGTTCTATTCTAACGTATGGGTGTCATGTTTTTTTTAGCCTATTTTGTTTGGTTAGTTTTTAGGCAACATCATGACTGTGGCTGGTTGCTTATTGACATAATTTTGCTTCAGCGAAATATCTGACTGACATAACGTAAATATAATTAGGCATAGTCGAAACCTTCGTGACACAAGCTCTTGTTATGGTTGAGAGCTACTGTAATTGCCTTTTAACATCTTGTTAAACTTGATTGCTGCTAACCTTGTTTTTGTGAGCGCACAATAGTTTGCACTTAAAGTGCACAGTAAATTGTTGATAATAACTGAAATTAATTAATTTTATGTATCATAATACTTCATTATTTTGTATCTTTGCAAAAGCATTATTTTGTATTGTCTCTGCGTATGCACTTCATTTTTTATTCTTTGAGTAGCATACTGTAACTGCTCCGTATCTATGATTGTTTATTTTTTTACATACATTTTGTGAGTTAAAAATGCTTGGGTTTGCATATGGTTGTGGCAGATTTCTATTTGTGCTTGCAGGAATTGGTTACTTGCAATTCTCATTTAAATTGAGGTCATAATCGCATAATATTTACATCGTTTGGATCAGTTTTATTTATAATCGCTTCATATGTGAACCTAAACATGTTCAAATAATCAATGCTGTTATTTGTTGAACATTTAATTTGTACCTATTTCTTTTGACAATATAAAGCATTATTGCAATATTTTGTTGTGCATTTCTTGTCAACCCTCTATTACTAAGTGATTATGACGACTGTTGTGATTACGAGTTAAGCAAAAACGCATTCACAAATATTAATCGGAAAACCCAAATCTGAAAATTGGGCTTTTTTCCTTAGCTAAAAGCTTTTGGGACAAAGCGCCCAAATTTTCAGCTTGGGTATTAATTACCCAATTTTCTTGATCTACAAGATTTAAGGTTAAACACCCAAATTAAAAATTTGGGTCGTTATTACCCAAGTTGACAAATTGGGTTTCTCAGCCTTCGAGCCCAAAATTTTCAATTAGGTTTAAAGACCCAAGTTTGTAGTTTGGGTCAAGTTACCCACTGTACTTGGGTTATGGATATTGGGTTAACAAACCCAACTTTGTAAATTGGGTCGTTATTACCCAAGTTGGCAAATTGGGTTTCTCAGCCTTCGAGCCCAAAATGATAACCCAAGTTTTTTGGGTCTACGTTACCCAATTTGATTTACAGTGAATCAGCTGCATCCCACCACAGACCTTATTAGCTGGTGTCATGATGCTATGGATTGAGGAGTTTTTTTATGGGGTGTTATTCGTAAACCCTTACTTTCGTATGTACTATAGCCTTATTAACGATCCCACGTGCTATATCGCATAGGTATGAACTAACTTTTCATTCTTATGCGCTATATCACATAGGTATAAACCAGGCATGTCAAACTCAGTTTGGCTCTGGGGCCGGATTCAGACGTTCTGTTCTCAGGTGGGCCGGATCAGTAAAAGAATGTCAACTCCAAATATTTAGCTTTGTTTATCAGTACTATGTTATATTTTTCAGCTCAGAGGCGCACCCATGATTTCGCAAAGGGCGAGGGGCCTCGACCGGGGATCTAGGGGCGTAGCCCCCAGCCGCAAACGACTTTTTGCAAATTTCACATAAAAAACACTCATTTTAGCGCACTTTTTTATCGAAAAAGGGCATGCAGTGAGTGCAGTCACTACAGACAATGCAAACATATTTTCGCAGGTATGTCTAAAAGCAAATACTTAGCTAAAATAAGTGAAAGGAGGCTGCAACCGTTGTTAGTTTAAGAAATTAGAGACTGAAAGTTAGATTTTAGCACCTTTTTACAGGGCCAAAGTGGGGGGCCATGGCACCGTGCCCCCTGCGTGCGTGCGTCCTGTTCCAGCTACAATTGTAGCCTACACTACGTATTTTAATAACAGATGACAAGGGATCTTTTTACAGCACGACACATTTATTCACAAACCATGGAAAAAATAGTTTTGATGTGAGGCGGTGAATGTGTTAACAAGTGCTGGTTTAACAGTTGAGTGAATACAGTTTTACACCTGAACCAACTCATCACACTAAACAAGCGCAAGTGAGAGCTATGAAAAAAGTAATTTCGCCATAATTATCATACTGCTTTGAAATAAAAAAAGAAATACAAGTTATCGCAGTGCATGGACAATAAGATTAGACTTACCTGTACATCAGATCAAACTACTAGGCTGAGCCTAATGAAGCTGAGAATGCACTGTGCAATGTTTGATCGTTTTAATATGAAACTAGATTAAGCTTTTTTAATGATCTGTATTCGTGAGTGCAAACAAATTTCGTGTCGTCACACTTTTTACTCTCTGATTGCACTCACGTCGCATGCTGAACGTGATGTCACGTCGCATGCTGAACGTGAGCTTTTTTTCACATTTACTGCCCTACCGCTGCCTGAGAGAGCATTTGGTTTGTATTAAATGTAAAAATCATAACTTTTGATAGAATCAAGCGAGAGACTCTCTTCTTTTTTTGATACACTCAGAAGTTTACGCCGGGCCGTATTAAATGATCTAACGGGCCGGGCCTGGCCCGCGGGCCGTATGTTTGACATGCCTGGTATAAACTAAGTCTCGTTCCTATGTGCTATATCACATAGGTATGAACTAACTTTTCGTTCTTATGCGCTATATCACATAGGTATAAACTAAGTCTCGTTCCTAT
Source organism: Trididemnum miniatum (assembly GCA_964006365.1). Classification (NCBI taxonomy): domain Eukaryota; kingdom Metazoa; phylum Chordata; class Ascidiacea; order Aplousobranchia; family Didemnidae; genus Trididemnum; species Trididemnum miniatum. The sequence continues at coordinate 1,176,775 of OZ023232.1, read as the reverse complement.
GTGCTATATCACATAGGTATAAACTAGCTTTTCATTCCTATGTGCTATATCACATAGGTATGAACTAAGTGTCGTTCCTATGTGCTATGTCACATAGGTATGAACTAGCTTTTCATTCCTATGTGCTATATCACATAGGTATGAACTAAGTCTCATTCCAATGTGCTATGTCACATAGGTATGAACTAGCTTTTCATTCCTATGTGCTACATCACATAGGTATGAACTAAATCTCGTTCCAATGTGCTATGTCACATAGGTATGAATCAACTTTTCGTTCCAATGTGCTATATCACATAGGTATGAACTAAATCTCGTTTCAATGTGCTATGTCACATAGGTATGAATCAACTTTTCGTTTCAATGTGCTATATCATATAGGTATGAACTAAGTTTCATTTCTTTCTACTATAGCGATCATGGGTGACGAATGTGCGATTGGCGGGAATTACTCAGCATTGTTGAAGATATATTTCGGAAAATCAGGTCGATCTGACGGCCAATGGTCAAACTTAGAAAATAAAATTACTCCACAGCAAAATAACAACTCCACGCCATGAAAACCCTTCTGACCCAACCTAGAGCTAATCTCCCTGTGACCAGTGTAATAATAAATAGCTGATTTCGTATACCTTTCTAACCTAGTATTGGACTTAAAACTAAAAGGTACATTAAGTTAACCTTTAGCTATCTCTGCTTTGCCAATGAAATTACTCCTAGACTAGGCCTGCAATTCAAGCATTTCCCAACTTTTCGCTTACGAAAACGGAACAGTACCAGCAGTCCGTATCATAGACGACTTAAATAGAAAGACGGGTGACTGCCATGCTTGGTATTTCAAACTTGGGTACCAAATTTTTAACGAGATTTTCTAAAAAAGTATGTTTAAGAGCAGAATGATAGAGGCGTGCAACTTGCCATGTATCTTAAGCATTCCATAAATGTTACAAAAGGAGTGTCGATGAGGTGATGACGTCACTTTAAATGCAATTTTTGCAAAGTTTTCTTAAGCTATTTGTGCGTTTGTTTTTTATTTTTTTATGTGCCTGGGCGCTCGAAAGATTGTTGATAGCCGGTTCTTTCGCAGTAAAAAATCATTTAATGAACGGAGCAATCTTACATTAATTTACCAAGCGAATCAAATGTCAATGACGTCAGACGTCATCATAGAATGATGACGTGATCATAGAATGATGACGTCACTTGAAAACGAACATTGTAATTTTACAACATTTTTTCTATTCTCTGTTAAGTTTTCAGATTTATCTCAAACTTATCACGTTTTTTTGCTCTAACGTATTAAAAGCACACTACCGGGTTGAATTATGCAGTACTTTATATAACAAACTCCTTTTTCTGCTCAGAATAAAGCTTATTAAGATATTGCCTGTTATAAATGCGGGAGCTTTAAAAACACGAAAAAGTACTGATTACCGCGTAGAAGGAGGCTTGGCAAAATTAAAGTCAATCAATTGGCCCTGTCCAATATGTGGGCCTATGCGTGACACATAAATAAATTCTGAATGAAGAGCGTCGAACATGTGCCACATAATCTAACCCACTGCAAATTTAATTGCCAAGTTTCTCTCTCCTTCTCAAACACCCTAGCTGTTTTTTCTATCACTCTTGCACAACCCAAATATAGGAAGATCTCATACTAAACCAGCGCCAAGTTGTGTTTACTGAGTGAGCCTTCGCAACTTGATGTAAGTGGAAAGGTTCCGAAAATATTCATTAAGTTTTTTGCGATTTGCGACAAACCAAGCAACAAACAATACCCTTTGTACTTATGGCATTGACGCAACATGCGATTGCATTACGTTGCTAGGCTGGGTTTACCGCATTAGCCTGCAAAAGTTAGGTCAATAAAATTGATTTAGTTGCGCAATGCAATGAAAGATGGATCTGCACATTGTCTTTTTTTTTTTGTTTTTTTATTTCCACCACCGAAGTGGGCACAAGACAAAAAAAAACAAGTTATAAACAGCAGAAAACGAGACACCAAACAAACACAACTAATAAGAGTGAATGAACATGTCAAAAAATTCACTTTAGTTTCTGATTATACAACTATAAACAGCGAAAAAGATTTCTTATTGCACATTCATAATTTTTATTGCTTCTGGTTTTCTCGGCCAAGTGTCTAGTTCGAATTCTATTTTTTATATCAATAATAATACTACTAATGTTCAAAATTGCGTTATCATACACCATGTTGTTTCTATGAATCCATATTGAGTATTTAGTCACACTTAAAAGTAAAACAATTGCAGTTTCTTGGTCAGTGCTAATTTGTTTAAATACAGCTCTAACATCCAAATACAAACAGAGAGCGATGGAAAGGCTTACATTAACTCCTGTTAATTTAAATAAACAAATATCAACGTAATCCCAAACATCTCGTAGTTCACAACATCGGTAAAATACATGCGAAACCAATTCATCATTTTTTTTACAAAAAGTACACAAGTTTGTCTGATGGAAAAAAGCAATAAAATGTTTGCATTTTAAAGGAAGCAAATTCCAAACAACTTTATAGTTAAAGGTTTTCAAATAATTAGGCAAAATTCTATGATGAATATTTTTCCAAGTGTGATTTAAATTGACTGTAATGTTTGGAATTAAAATTTGACCATACTTTTGACTAATAACAATTTCATATATTTCTCGATATTTGCAATTTTCTATCTGGAAGCTGGTGAGTTTTGTTTTTCTTATAACATCAATACACTCTTGGTAATGTACTGATGGCTTAAAAGCATGAGGTACACAATTTGAATAATTAACATGAAGTGTCTTCGAAAGCCACCTACCACAGTAGTATTCCAAGAAAAAACAGTGTGAGAACCATTGAATGTTTCCTGTTTTAATTAGAATGTATTGTTTCATCTGTTTTACAAAAAGTAATTGCATATACAAAGGGATATCTAAAACTGCATATCCACCTTCATTTCTATTTTTGCTTATTTCAGTCATGGTTATAGAATTATCAGATCCAAGAAAGTATAATAATGCTGTTAAGTTTTGCTGATAAACTATGCGGAAAACAATACACTTTGGATAAGTACATCAACATTGGCATAAATTTCATCTTAATGATCATGGTTTTAACATCATAAGTTGTTTTAATTTTAGATAAGTGAGTGGCTTCTTGTTGGATAGTATCAATTTTTTCATTAAACAATTGCTTCACGAAAACGTAATTTCCAAAAGGAATATTTAAAACGTAAATGCATTCATTGTTCCAATTTATAAACGGTAAGTCTGAAGGTATAATAGTATTCTTTTTCACGATCAAACCGTTTAGCTTGCGCATATTCAAAGATAACCCGGTTGCGCGTTCATATTCTTCAAAACCATGGAGCATTCGAGTAACTGCGTGAACATTTGACAAGGTGAAAGTAATATCATCGGCATATGCTACATATTTTAAGATAGTTTTCTTCGATCCAGGTATGCAAACACCATCTATATGTTTGTCATGATTCACCATTTTTAGTAAAGGTTCCAAGAAAAGCAAAAAAAGATGTAAACTTAAAGGGTCTCCTTGTCGAACCCCGCGATGGACGTCAAAACAATCACTTATATAACCATTTACAATTACTGATGCATGAGCGCTTTGTATCAATTTAGCGATAAGATCACAAAAAAAGGGGCGAAACCAAATTTTTCCTTAATGTTGCGTAAAAAGCTATGTTCAACGCAATCAAAAGCTTTATACAAATCGATTGAAACAAAATACGCTTCGTGATCATGACTTTTTAAATATGATAACGTGTCACGTAACAGTAACAACCCATTCGTAACATCCCGACCTCTTACTGCAAATTGTGTGTCATGCAATAAATTAGGCATCAAAGGCTTTAATCGATTAGTAATTACTTTACTGACAATCTTGTAGTCAACATTGAGCAACGTAATAGGTCTGTAATTTGAAATATCTGTTGGGTCTGATTTTTTGTGTACCAAAGTAATATAACCTTGATTAAAATTTTTGCAACTGGATACTTCGGAAAATTTCATTTACTACTTTAGTGAAATCAACACCAATTATTAGCCAATATCGCTTATAAAATTCAGCGCTTAAGCCATTTGGTCCAGGGGTTTTTCCTTTTTGCATTTTAGTTAAGGCAAATTCGATTTCTTCTTTAGTTACCGGAGCGCATAAGCTATCATTTTGCTTATCACTTATTTTATTGGAGATGAAATCTAAAAATTTTTTTGTAAATTTTCGTCAATATTTGCCAATGAGTATAAATTTTCATAAAATTTTTTTGCGATTTTTAGCTTTTCAGATGGCATGGTCAAGGGAGCGATGTCTAAATTTTTCTCTTTCAGGGCGTGAATGTAAGCCTTTTGTCGATTTTCTTTTAGCTTTCTGAAAAAGTGAGCATCAAATTTGTTATTATTATCAAGGTTTTCGGCGTGAGAACGCACTTTTATAGCTTGTAATTTTTGGAATTCACGTTTTCTAATTTCTTCTTTTACTTTACGAAATTTTGTAACCACTCGTTTACCGTTAGCCAAGTCATTAACTAATGTGCCTAGCTCAAGTTCAAGACGCTGTGATTCTTTTTTGTCAAGGGATATTATTTTTTTTGAAAAAGTGACTAATAAATTCTTTAATTCTTTTTTTATTTGGTTCCACTACGTTAAATGATCTGGATATGTTAATTTTTGTCTAATCCATTCAGACCATTTAATTACTAACATTTGCTCCAATTCCTCATTGCCAAACAAAGAAACATTGTTTTTCCAGTATCCTTTCCCAAAATTCCGAATTGAACTTATTTCTAGATTTACAGTAACTGCACTGTGGTCAGACACAGTTACATGACTCGTATCACACGCTTTAACGACTATACCTTCATTTACATAAAATCGATCAAGTCTAGTAGCAACTGTTGGCCCCACCCATGTAAACGTATGAGCATTAGGATCAATACATCTAAGCGCATCTTTGAAATCAAAAGTGTTGCATATTTCATTCAGCGAATCAGATTTATACTTATTAACTTGTTTGTCATTAAAATTTGATCGGTCTAACAAAGGATTATCAACACAATTAAAATCACCAGCCAAAATGGTAGGAAAAGCACTTTGCACACACGAATAAATAGATTTGTAAAAACGATTTTGCTCATCATTTGGCGAATTGGTCCCACCTACGGGAGCATAAACATTTACTACATGAAAGTTTTCTCCAAAGATAGATAAATCAGCAGCAATTATTCTACCACTTGAATCTTGCATCGTTTTTTTAACTACGATATTATTGTGACACAATAAAATTGCAACACCTTTAGAGTTATTTTGGGCGGAATTCCAAATAGCAGTATTGCCCCATTCTTTTGACCAATGATATTCAACTTCCGGTGTGGAAAAAGTTTCTTGCAAGAAGGCTATGTCAACTTTGTTTGCTCTTATTTTGTTAAAAATTGATTTTCGTTTTGCCCAGTTTCTGATTCCATTACAGTTTAAAGTGAGGAAATTTATGTATAGTACCATAGTTGAAAAGGAAATAAGTGCAGAGTTCTATTTAGTGTATTCAAGGGTTCCATTTTCATCGTTTTTAAGAAATTTCATGCCGCATTCGCAGTCCCAGAAAGATGTATTTTGAAAATCTTGGTTAACGACCTTTCCACAATTACAGTTAATAATTTGGATTTTGCACAGCGAGTTTCTGCATTTGAGTTTCTTACTGGCTTCTGGAAGCACATTTAGCACATCGCAATCACACTTTGCCAATACACTGTCACAACTTGTACATTTGTTCAATATGCCACTAATTGAACTAATTTTCACGTACCTTTCGCAATTATCGCATCTCTCAAGTAGTGTGCCGCAGTCGAGACATCGGTGCGAATGAAACCCGGATGGAATCAGTTTTAACTTACCTTCACAACATACGTCGTTGATTTCTTGTTCGCATTTGCAATTTGTGCACGTAAAATGCTTTTTTTTGGAATCGTACTGGCCAATTTTGTTGCAAAATGAGCACTGCAGTTCGAGGTATGTTTTGATTATTTTGGTTCCAGTGTTGTCACAGTCTGAATTCTCTTGACTTTCCGCTTCTGACCTGTGGCGTTTGCGCGCTTCGGTCACTCGCTCATGAGCTGGTTTGCACGTCATATCCTCTTCTACCAGTTCAAACCAATCCTTATTTGGATTTTCTCGTTCATTACTTTGTGTACTGTTATTCTCAGACTGTAATGCGTAGGGTGTGTCTTGTTGAACGTGAGAAATAGTTGTTTCATTTGAATTTTGGTTATCAATAATAAGAGTTTTCCCAGGTTTATTCTTTTGTAACTTAGGCCACTGTTTTCTTTCTTCTTTTTCTTCACATTCAGCACTTTTGTGACCAGTTTTCCCGCATAAATGGCAGGTTGCCTCTTGTCCTGCGTATTTAACCAAAAATTCGCATCCTAAAACATATATGTAGCTGCCAATAGGGTTTTCTGTAATTTGGTCTTTCCTCATTTCAAACATATGGGTTCCCATTTGAAAACCTTTTTGATCAACTTTATTTACGTGTCTGGATATAGCACCATGATGCTTTTCTAAATAACTAGAAAGTGCATCAACCGGAAATGGTACTGGAACCCAGTGCACAGCAACATAAACCTTGTCTGATTCGTATAACCGTAAATTTGATATATCTCTGACTTCTGTGAGCTTTTTGTATACCCTTAAAACTGTTTCCCGGTTTTTACACGTTAAGTCCATGTAATTAGCTTTCTTCTCCACCAAAACCTATTACCTGGCTTGAGTTAAAACCTAAATCTTCAAGCATTTTCCATATTTGTGCTCTCGTAGTTCCATGGGGATTTTTAAAACTTAAACAATTAGGTCTGGTAAACTTTCTAGTGTTAGCAATGCTTCCAGATTGCACATTGTCGATTTGCCCCACTGAAGGTTGAAGAGGAAATAACAAGCTATTACAACGTCATTAAAATGGGATAAAGTTAATGAAAAAATATATTTTTATTTGTGGTACCTAATAATGACAAATTTTGGGGGTGTTTGTAATAATTGAGGAATTTGGGTCATTTACCCTAGTCCAATCAACCTCGAATTTTCAAAAATTGTGTGTGAATAAATTATAGACGTCGTCAGAAAGCATAAAAGCAAAAGCCTCAAAAATCGTGGAGAAACTTCAACATAACTTTTTGGGACCCAAGTTTAAAACACCGAGTGTGCTAGTCGCCAGTCTTTCGATTCAAGACGTCGATGCCTAAGGTACAACTTCGAGGTAAAAATGCTGAGTAATTCCCGCCAATCGCACATTCGTTACGCATGATCGCTATAACAGAAAGAAACAAGACTTAGTTCATACCTATATGTTACCATGGTGATACAGCACATAGGAACGAGACCAAGTTCATACCTATAAGTTACCATGGTGATACAGCACATTGGAACGAGACTTAGTTTATACCTATATGATATAGCACATAGGCACGAGACTTAGTTCATACCTATGTGACATAGCACATAGGAATGAAAAGTTAATTCATATCTATGTGATATTGCACATAGGAACGAGACTTAGTTTGTATCTATGTGATATTGCGCATGGAAATGAAAAGTTAGTTCATACCTATGTCACATAGCGCATGAAATCGTTAATAAGTCTATAATACATAGGAAAGTAAAAGTTTACGAATGGCACCCAATAGTTTTTCACTTTTCCATTCATGTTAAATTTTTTTCTCTACATTACTGACCAATGAACTTAACTTTTACCAAGCTACTCGTAAATATGATCTTCAATTATTTGGTATGACTTGACCGAGTATCGAACCTGTGTGTGAACGCTCCAACCTCTCGGCAAATCAGCTGATAAAATTGCGATTGGATATTATTTAAGCTCTGTTATATGCGTTAATGGGACCTCTAACTGATGAGTTAAGAACAAGGCATGTACTCTTCTACTTCTAGCGGATGGCTTTGAAGACTTCTATCTGATAAGTTAAGAACAAGGCATGTGGTTTCTGGGGAGCAATGAAAATTTTTCAAAAGTTTTTTTTGGCAATGATCGGTAAACTGGTATACGGTGCATAATCATGTAATCTAGTCACGATTGGACAAGTTTGTATGTCTATGGAGTAAAACTCAGCGTTGGATTTCCACACTTGCTGTCAAAATCATGTATTTTTAGGAAGCTGTGGAAAGAATTACTTATCACAATTTTACCACGTACACTGCTGCAGCCTTGCTCAAAGTGATACAAGACTTCCAATCTTCCCCGAGATTCAACGACAGCAGCACTTCAAAAATTCTTGTTGTTTTGACGGATGGACCGTAAGTTTGATTATAATCACAATTATTGTAAAATAATTATTTGATTTTAGCTTAAATTATTAACTCATTGCTTTGTACTGTATGTTCTCAAAGATTAATGGTGTTTCTCGGCTCTCATTGGTTGTGGCAACATATCCAAGCTTGTCCATAGAGCATTTTTTTCTGTTCCATCCCATCCTGTTGTAATTTATGTCCGTCCCATCCCATGGCCTTGGGATTTCCATTGGAATACAATTCAATAAAAACAATTAAATTTACCAAATTTAGGTTTATTGTCTACTACATGGTTTTACATGTACACAAAAACATGCAATACGACAAAATTTATTCACTTTGTTAACTTTAAAATTCATAAGTATGTTTAACTATGAGAATTCAGTGTCAATTTGGTACTATAGTTATGTTTCTAAGTCACTCTACTCATTCAGCAAATTAACTATTTTTTGTTCATCGACTGTTTCTAATAACTAAGTCAATCCGAGCAATTCCTGAACCTTTTCTTCAATCCCATAGGAAATACAAAAATGTGCTTTCCTACCTCGTCCCATGAGGTGTTTTTAAAGTTTAGGTTGCTTTTTTAGTCAAAGTTTGTATAGGAGTTGTAGGCCTGTTCTATTTGAATATTCAATTGCAATCTGTTTGAATATGCTGTACTGATTGAAATAAAACTAACTGCTGTAAAATTTTAACAGTTCTTAGGTTTTTATAAAAATGTCACTGTTTCAGTAATATGCCATTGCTTGCTTAATAGTGTCTTTAACATAGGTATTTGCAATTTTTCATAGATCTACCGACTCAAATGACTTAGCAGACAATGCAGCTGAAGTACGTTCTCAAGGAATAACTACTTATGCTGTCGGCGTGAGGGGAGCTAACTTAGATGAGTTGAGGGTGAGTGACCATATTTTAATTGAGGGGCTATTTTTTCTACAAGTTTATGTTTTGCAGATCATCGCAACAGGCGACCCGGGGTCTGATGAGCGAGTGTATTACGTAACTGACTTCAGTAGTTTGGATCAAATCGTGAATGAGCTTACTTCTGAGATTGCTTTTACCGGTGTTTAACTTGAAAGTAAGTCCTAACGTTTCATGAAGTGCTTGCACGCCACTGTTACAATAATATGTTAAAGAAAAGTTGTTTCATTAAATATTGATTCAATGCACTAAGCTATTTCTTCTTTACATAGAGTTAGTAGGCTATGCATGCCTACTGAAGAGGCAGATAAAAATTTTCAAGCTTTTCTGAAAAAACAACAGACCCAGTTCTGTGAAAGGTTTATATATAAAGAGTGTATTCAGTTGCTTCTCTGATTGTTCGTTCCACAGCGGACTTTCCTGCGTTCCTGACCTGTCTCTTGCTCTCATTTTCCTCTGTTCCTTTCATGGCGCGCTTTATCTCGCCTTAGTGTTTTCCTTTTACTTTAAATAACAAGAATCAATCTACTCCTTGATTCCCTTCGGATTTCTTGGAGTCCGCTTTGATTTTTAGATTCTTGAGTATCTCCATGCCTTTGGTTTTGACAGCGAAAAAAGTTGTGTTTGGCATTGCAGCAGAATTGGTTTAGCCAACCACCAAAACGCGGACACCGATTTGCGCCGTAATAATAAAAAAAATCTGTTACATGAGTGGTGAATTTTTTTAAACATTCTTCACCGAGAGTTTGTCGTTGATAGTTTTAGAATAAGGCAACGTCCTTCTATTGCCGCATGCACTTATAAAAAAGCTTACAATTTTTCAGAGTGTGAACCATTGTGGTGGTGAGGAGAATCGCCAGCAGTCCAGAGATATGTAATTGACGATTTTGCATCAAAATTCTAATATTATTTGTGGAATAGTAGGTATAATACAAAATCAGTCAATAATGTTGCTTACAAATCATTTATTATTAAATCGATTTCGGTTAATAAACCATCTTCAGTACCTATACAGTACAAACACGCAACATATTTTTATATAAATAATAAGTAGTGGAAAATTGGAATAATTAAATGGACTGCTAAGAACGGAAATTGAAGAAAGTAAAGAGTCCAAAAAGTCTTTGATGCGGTCTTGCGTGAAAAAGGGGAAATAAGAAAAGAAGATGCACATAGAATAAATAGACATTAAATAGACAGTGTAGTGAAACAAATAAATGAATGAATAAAAAATATGCAAATGGCGGGAAAAGAAATAATGAATCTTTGGTAAATCCGTAGAAAAATATATAATAAATCCGTAGTAACCAATAATTGTAACGTCATAAAGCTCCCCAAAACAAAGACGGGTGAAGGTAAGGACAAAATTACTAAGAAAATAAAATAGTACCGGTATATAAAAGCTCTGATAGGGCTAAAAACTACCATTAAGGTTGAAAAAAATCAAAAATTTTGAAAATTTACAATAATATGAAGCGTGGAAAAGGTAAATAGCGAAAAGGAATCCTCCGATTTAAGTAGGACTTACCTTGAATCTAACAAAAGAGCTAACTACCAAAAAAAACTCTAAATCCAAGCTGTCTAAACTAGAAGCTTACTAACTATCCGATCTACTGTAACAATCTAAAACTGCAGATCTGCTGTATAGTCTGACTAAACGAAAAAAACAAACTATTGTAAAAAAATCTCTAAGAAAATCCAAAACTACCTGAAACCGAGCGAGAGAAATTCTGAAAGCTCCTGATCAAACGAATAAATACTGCAAAGTGAAACGAGGTGTAGGCCTACGTATGAAAATGAAATAAAAGGATGATTATGAAATCATAAACGTCTAAAAGCAATAAAAATTACGTAGAAAAATCTTGGCAAATAGGATAAGTAATATTTAGTGCATACACGAAAACTATCGTAAATAAAAAATTACAAAAAATAAATACGGGCCTAGAAAATCAGCGGTAAATAGGTAAAATAGTCTGGTTGATATTAATTTCTGCCTTGAGTTTGTGTATCCAACGACTCTCACAGATGTCTAACCTGTTCATGTTTCGTGGTTCTTCAAGAAAAATTACATTATAACAAGCTGAAATTTTGGGTTTATTGGCGTGTGTCGAGTAATGGTAGTTATGATAGTGTTTGAGTAGAACTGCCTGATCCGTGTTGTTGCATTCTGAAAACTTATTGTTCCAAAAAGACCTGTGCGCCGTCCATCTGACAGAAAATTTGTTTTTGGTCTGGCCAATGTAAAGCTGGTTGCAAATTGTGCATTGGGCTGCGTAAATGCCAAAGTTAGAACAATTCAAATTTTGAAAAAGATGTATGCTTATACCATCTTTGTTGGTGACTGCATTAACTGTTTGGACCATAGAGCTATGTTGACCATGATTCCCACACAAAGCACATTTGTTGCAAGGGGATAAACTTCCATTTCTTGTCTTAGATGATGTTTGAATGTTGAGGGCAATTCTTCTGTAGTTTGTTAACATGGATTGGATTGTAGCCGGTTTTTTGTATATGATGCACGCATTGGGAATAAGTTTTTTCTCCTTTTGGCTTAAAGTAAACAAAGTGGAAAACGGTGTGGCCCAGATTAATCGTTTAGTTTTATTTTCCCTGTCTTGGCTATTTTTGTTTTTCGGACCAAAACGTTCTTCCCAGGTTTTAGCTAAATCAATTATTTTGTTCGTAATGCTTTTCCTGAAATTAAATTTGGCACATTTGAGGCGAAGCCGTTGTAGACTATCTATATAGTCCTGTTGTAATTCATTAAGACGTCTCATGCGTATGGCCTCACCGAAGACAATAGATCTAAATACGTGCGTCGGGTGAAAAGAGCCACCATTAAGAAATACACGTCCACGAGCTGTGGGCTTGATGTAGTCTGTTGTAACAAAACCTCCTGGCGCACAATCGTCAATTCGGTGGTTAACATCTAAAAATTCGACGCATGAGCCTGCTGGTTCGTGCGTTGATATTTCTCGAAAAATGAGTTCCAGGCCACCTTCTTGAAATGTGCTCGTAAGTTTCTCTTTTACGGAATGGGTTAGTTTTTCTCCTTGTGATATCCAGATAATATCATCAATGAATCGTTTGAATATAATGGTTTGCTGTAAAAACTGAGCAATAGGCCAAATGATATAATGTAATGTAATGTTAGCTAGAGAGACCGAATGGTTATCGCCAGTGATAATACCTTCTGTTTGTTTGAAAAATTTATTCTTATGTTGTATGACCACATTGTCGAGACAGAACATAGTGAGTTCGATTAAATTCGTGATAGCTCTAGGATGAAAATCAGAAAATCCAGTGAGAGCAAATTGCAAAGCGTTTCTGACTAAAGATCTTTTAACGCTAGGGTAAAGCTTTGACATCACCTGCCACTATATATAATGTGTCAGATTTACTGTCGTAGGGTGAAGTGTTTTTCCATTCAACAAGGTTTTGGAGATATTGCTTGCTGTCTCGGCAATATTCGTTGATACCTGATTCGCAGAATTTGATGCTGATAGGCTTATAAATATGTTCTAAAAACGCAGTAATTTTAGATGTAGTAATATTGCCGGCTGATTGCAAAAGACGTGTGGGTAAATCAAAAATTGAAATGTTGTTTAAAGAATCAGGAGTAACTTTATGCGTTTTGAAGAGTGGATAAGCATAACCTGGTGTATTACAAACAAAATGTTTAGCCATGTTTCCCGGAATTTTTTGATATCCTCTTCCTGTGTAATTTTTTACCCCAATTGTGTGTTTAAGGATATCATCATCCAGAATCCCAAGTTTGTGAAGTTCAATAACAAAATTGTCTGCAGTGCGTGATATTAAGTTAAGGTGGTTGCTAATGTTTCCAGGGTTAAGCTGAGTGATATTCTCAAAGATTCTAAGCTCTTTTTCCATTATAGTATTGTAATCCTTAAATTCACAATAATGATTTTTCCATCTTTGTCAGATTTGCAAATGACAATTTTGCATTCTTTAACTAAATTTTGTAAATAATTAAGAGCCATACGTTGATTAAAATTCAAATTATTGTTTTTTCGGTAAGAAGTTTTACTTGACACTTTGATGGTTTTTAGTTTAGAATGTACCGAATTAACGTAAGCTCTAGTTTTAGCATCAACCAAGTCTTTGTCTGGACGATTGAATTTTTTGATCTGTAACTTGGAAGGTATTTTGTCAGTTTGAAATCGATCTTCATTTTCAGTTATTACACTGTCCCATTCAACTCTTCGAATATGTGCGAGGAAATTCAGGTATTCTTCATCTTCTGTCCTTCCTGACCAATTAGGTGTGGGGACAAAGTTCAATCCTTTCAACAATAAAAGCTTGTGTTCTAGTTTAATGTCATAGTCCGACTTGTTCAATATCGTGTCTTCAGCCATTCTTTGATTCTTGTTCAGATTTTTGTCTCTCTTTCGTCGTTTGTATCTGGTAGTGTCTTTCTTGTTTTTAATTTTCTTTCTGGTTGATAGTTTGTTTTTCAAAATGAAATGAACTTGTTTATCATGATCCAGTTGAATTTTTTAATATATTCATATCTGTAAGATCTTTCAATTTTCTTCAAACTTTTCTTTTCAATGTTACTGAGGTAATGGGTAATTTTGCTTTGATTTACAGAAATGAATTTATTTAATTCTTTCAGTGAGTTGGAAATATTGCGTGCTTGTTGAGTAAGCAACAGATCGTAATCAACGCCTTTCTTTAGTTGTGAGCGTAATAAATTGTGAGCGTAATTAGTTGTGAGCGTAATCAAATGTGCCAAATCTAATTTCAGGAAAAGCATTACGAACAAAATAATTGATTTAGCTAAAACCTGGGAAGAACGTTTTGGTCCGAAAAACAAAAATAGCCAAGACAGGGAAAATAAAACTAAACGATTAATCTGGGCCACACCGTTTTCCACTTTGTTTACTTTAAGCCAAAAGGAGAAAAAACTTATTCCCAATGCGTGCATCATATACAAAAAACCGGCTACAATCCAATCAATGTTAACAAACTACAGAAGAATTGCCCTCAACATTCAAACATCATCTAAGACAAGAAATGGAAGTTCATCCCCTTGCAACAAATGTGCTTTGTGTGGGAATCATGGTCAACATAGCTCTATGGTCCAAACAGTTAATGCAGTCACCAACAAAGATGGTACAAGCATACGTCTTTTTCAAAATTTGAATTGTTCTAACTTTGGCATTTACGCAGCCCAATGCACAATTTGCAATCAGCTCTACATTGGCCAGACCAAAAACAAATTTTCTGTCAGATGGACGGCACACAGGTCTTTTTGGAACAATAAGTTTTCAGAATGCAACAACACGGATCAGGCAGCCCTACTCAAACACTATCATAACTACCATTACTCGACACACGCCAATAAACCCAAAATTTCAGATTGTTATAATGTAATTTTTCTTGAAGAACCACAAAACATAAACAGGTTAGACATCTGTGAGAGTCGTTGGATACACAAACTCAAGGCAGAAATTAATATCAACCAGACTATTTTACCTATTTACCGCTGATTTTCTAGGCCCGTATTTATTTTTTGTAATTTTTTATTTACGACAGTTTTCGTGTATGCACTAGATATTACTTATCCTATTTGCCAAGATTTTTCTACGTAATTTTTATTGCTTTTAGACGTTTATGATTTCATAATCATCCTTTTATTTCATTTTCATACGTAGGCCTACACCTCGTTTCACTTTGCAGTATTTATTCGTTTGATTAGTAGCTTTCAGAATTTCTCTCGCTCAGTTTCAGGTAGTTTTAGATTTTCTTAGAGATTTTTTTACAATAGTTTGATTTTTTCGTTTAGTCAGACTATACAGTAGATCTGCAGTTTTAGATTGTTACAGTAGATCAGATAGTTAGTAAGCTTCTAGTTTAGACAGCTTAGATTTAGAGTTTTTTTGGTAGTTAGCTCTTTTGTTAGATTCAAGGTAAGTCCTACTTAAATCGGAGGATTCCTTTTCGCTATTTACCTTTTCCACGCTTCATATTATTGTAAATTTTCAAAATTTTGATTTTTTTCAACCTTATAGTAGTTTTTAGCCCTGTTAGAGTTATTATATACCGGTACTATCTTATTTTTTTAGTAATTTTGTCCTTACCTTCACCCGTCCTTGTTTTGGGGAGCTTTATGACGTTACAATTATTGGTTACTACGGATTTATTATATATTTTTCTACGAATTTACCAAAGATTCATTATTTCTTTTCCCGCCATTTGCATTATTTTTATTCATTCATTTATTTGCTTCACTACACTGTCTATTTAATGTCTATTTATTCTATGTGTATCTTCTTTTCTTATTTCCCCTTTTTCACGCAAGACCGCATCAAAGACTTTTTAGACTCTTTACTTACTTTCTTCAATTTCCGTTCTTAGCAGTCCATTTAATTATTCCAATTTTCCACTACTTATTATTGATATAAAAATACGTTGCGTGTTTGTACTGTATAGGTACTGAAGATGGTTTTTTAACCGAAATCGATTTAATAATAAATGATTCGTAAGCAACATTATTGACTGATTTTGTATTACACCTACTATTCCACAAATAATATTAGAATTTTGATGCAAAATCGTCAATTACATATCTCTGGACTGCTGGCGATTCTCCTCACCACCACAATGGTTCACACTCTGAATAAAGAAGAGATAAAGGAAGTAATCCCTCAATCCACCAGTGGTATGCCGCTTTTTAACATCTGCATGAAGGTCGTAAAATTTCAACAAAAACGCATATTTCTTAATCGTTGCGTCAAACAAAATGTTTTATTACGCTCACAACTAAAGAAAGGCGTTGATTACGATCTGTTGCTTACTCAACAAGCACGCAATATTTCCAACTCACTGAAAGAATTAAATAAATTCATTTCTGTAAATCAAAGCAAAATTACCCATTACCTCAGTAACATTGAAAAGAAAAGTTTGAAGAAAATTGAAAGATCTTACAGATATGAATATATTAAAAAATTCAACTGGATTCATGATAAACAAGTTCATTTCATTTTGAAAAACAAACTATCAACCAGAAAGAAAATTAAAAACAAGAAAGACACTACCAGATACAAACGACGAAAGAGAGACAAAAATCTGAACAAGAATCAAAGAATGGCTGAAGACACGATATTGAACAAGTCGGACTATGACATTAAACTAGAACACAAGCTTTTATTGTTGAAAGGATTGAACTTTGTCCCCACACCTAATTGGTCAGGAAGGACAGAAGATGAAGAATACCTGAATTTCCTCGCACATATTCGAAGAGTTGAATGGGACAGTGTAATAACTGAAAATGAAGATCGATTTCAAACTGACAAAATACCTTCCAAGTTACAGATCAAAAAATTCAATCGTCCAGACAAAGACTTGGTTGATGCTAAAACTAGAGCTTACGTTAATTCGGTACATTCTAAACTAAAAACCATCAAAGTGTCAAGTAAAACTTCTTACCGAAAAAACAATAATTTGAATTTTAATCAACGTATGGCTCTTAATTATTTACAAAATTTAGTTAAAGAATGCAAAATTGTCATTTGCAAATCTGACAAAGATGGAAAAATCATTATTGTGAATTTTAAGGATTACAATACTATAATGGAAAAAGAGCTTAGAATCTTTGAGAATATCACTCAGCTTAACCCTGGAAACATTAGCAACCACCTTAACTTAATATCACGCACTGCAGACAATTTTGTTATTGAACTTCACAAACTTGGGATTCTGGATGATGATATGCTTAAACACACAATTGGGGTAAAAAATTACACAGGAAGAGGATATCAAAAAATTCCGGGAAACATGGCTAAACATTTTGTTTGTAATACACCAGGTTATGCTTATCCACTCTTCAAAACGCATAAAGTTACTCCTGATTCTTTAAACAACATTTCAATTTTTGATTTACCCACACGTCTTTTGCAATCAGCCGGCAATATTACTACATCTAAAATTACTGCGTTTTTAGAACATATTTATAAGCCTATCAGCATCAAATTCTGCGAATCAGGTATCAACGAATATTGCCGAGACAGCAAGCAATATCTCCAAAACCTTGTTGAATGGAAAAACACTTCATCCTACGACAGTAAATCTGACACATTATATATAGTGGCAGGTGATGTCAAAGCTCTTTACCCTAGCGTTAAAAGATCTTTAGTCAGAAACGCTTTGCAATTTGCTCTCACTGGATTTTCTGATTTTCATCCTAGAGCTATCACGAATTTAGTCGAACTCACTATGTTCTGTCTCGACAATGTGGTCATACAACATAAGAATAAATTTTTCAAACAAACAGAAGGTATTATCACTGGCGATAACCATTCGGTCTCTCTAGCTAACATTACATTACATTATATCATTTGGCCTATTGCTCAGTTTTTACAGCAAACCATTATATTCAAACGATTCATTGATGATATAATCTGGATATCACGAGGAGAAAAACTAACCAATTCCGTAAAAGAGAAACTTACGAGCACATTTCAAGAAGGTGGCCTGGAACTCATTTTTCGAGAAATATCAACGCACGAACCAGCAGGCTCATGCGTTGAATTTTTAGATGTTAACCACCGAATTGACGATTGTGCGCCAGGAGGTTTTGTTACAACAGACTACATCAAGCCCACAGCTCGTGGACGTGTATTTCTTAATGGTGGCTCCTTTCACCCGACGCACGTATTTAGATCTATTGTCTTCGGTGAGGCCATACGCATGAGACGTCTTAATGAATTACAACAGGACTACATAGATAGTCTACAACGGCTTCGCCTCAAATGTGCCAAATCTAATTTCAGGAAAAGCATTACGAACAAAATAATTGATTTAGCTAAAACCTGGGAAGAACGTTTTGGTCCGAAAAACAAAAATAGCCAAGACAGGGAAAATAAAACTAAACGATTAATCTGGGCCACACCGTTTTCCACTTTGTTTACTTTAAGCCAAAAGGAGAAAAAACTTATTCCCAATGCGTGCATCATATACAAAAAACCGGCTACAATCCAATCAATGTTAACAAACTACAGAAGAATTGCCCTCAACATTCAAACATCATCTAAGACAAGAAATGGAAGTTCATCCCCTTGCAACAAATGTGCTTTGTGTGGGAATCATGGTCAACATAGCTCTATGGTCCAAACAGTTAATGCAGTCACCAACAAAGATGGTACAAGCATACGTCTTTTTCAAAATTTGAATTGTTCTAACTTTGGCATTTACGCAGCCCAATGCACAATTTGCAATCAGCTCTACATTGGCCAGACCAAAAACAAATTTTCTGTCAGATGGACGGCACACAGGTCTTTTTGGAACAATAAGTTTTCAGAATGCAACAACACGGATCAGGCAGCCCTACTCAAACACTATCATAACTACCATTACTCGACACACGCCAATAAACCCAAAATTTCAGATTGTTATAATGTAATTTTTCTTGAAGAACCACAAAACATAAACAGGTTAGACATCTGTGAGAGTCGTTGGATACACAAACTCAAGGCAGAAATTAATATCAACCAGACTATTTTACCTATTTACCGCTGATTTTCTAGGCCCGTATTTATTTTTTGTAATTTTTTATTTACGACAGTTTTCGTGTATGCACTAGATATTACTTATCCTATTTGCCAAGATTTTTCTACGTAATTTTTATTGCTTTTAGACGTTTATGATTTCATAATCATCCTTTTATTTCATTTTCATACGTAGGCCTACACCTCGTTTCACTTTGCAGTATTTATTCGTTTGATTAGTAGCTTTCAGAATTTCTCTCGCTCAGTTTCAGGTAGTTTTAGATTTTCTTAGAGATTTTTTTACAATAGTTTGATTTTTTCGTTTAGTCAGACTATACAGTAGATCTGCAGTTTTAGATTGTTACAGTAGATCAGATAGTTAGTAAGCTTCTAGTTTAGACAGCTTAGATTTAGAGTTTTTTTGGTAGTTAGCTCTTTTGTTAGATTCAAGGTAAGTCCTACTTAAATCGGAGGATTCCTTTTCGCTATTTACCTTTTCCACGCTTCATATTATTGTAAATTTTCAAAATTTTGATTTTTTTCAACCTTATAGTAGTTTTTAGCCCTGTTAGAGTTATTATATACCGGTACTATCTTATTTTTTTAGTAATTTTGTCCTTACCTTCACCCGTCCTTGTTTTGGGGAGCTTTATGACGTTACAATTATTGGTTACTACGGATTTATTATATATTTTTCTACGAATTTACCAAAGATTCATTATTTCTTTTCCCGCCATTTGCATTATTTTTATTCATTCATTTATTTGCTTCACTACACTGTCTATTTAATGTCTATTTATTCTATGTGTATCTTCTTTTCTTATTTCCCCTTTTTCACGCAAGACCGCATCAAAGACTTTTTAGACTCTTTACTTACTTTCTTCAATTTCCGTTCTTAGCAGTCCATTTAATTATTCCAATTTTCCACTACTTATTATTGATATAAAAATACGTTGCGTGTTTGTACTGTATAGGTACTGAAGATGGTTTTTTAACCGAAATCGATTTAATAATAAATGATTCGTAAGCAACATTATTGACTGATTTTGTATTACACCTACTATTCCACAAATAATAAAACATACGAGGCAGAAATTTAAGTTACGTAATAAACAATAAAAGTGACATAACAACCAAGTATGAATACAATGGGATTTAAACATTAAACAGGTAAGGAGGCGTTGTTATTGTTTATTACGTAATTTAAATTTCTTGAATTGTGTGACTTGCAAAGTGACCAGTTTTTATTAAGCAAAGCTACACTGCCAATCACTCAATTTTGGCCTCTTCTTTCTGAAGAGCATTATCCTAATTTACGCCGTTTTGGATTACACTTGCTGTCAATGTTTGGCAATACCTACCTTTGTGAAGCAGCATTTTCTGCAATGAAGTCGATTAAATCCAAAGAGAGGAATCTGCTGAAACAAATATCTCTCGAAGCCTGCCTTCGTTTAGCCTTAACCTCAGTTGACATTGACACAAAGGAGCTGGCTTCCAAAATACAGGCACACCCATATCACTGAATTTTGAGTAAACTGTACCGTTTTACGTACTTCCTTAAATATTTTTTACGAAGAAATTTATGGTTTATTCTTATTCATACTTGCAGTTATTTTTAAGATTTCCTGATGTGCTGACGTTGCTCAAAATTTCCAAAACTCTCTTATTCGTAGTATTCACATCTTAGCTTCTTTAATCTATTCCCCGGGAATATGTTTTTATGATAAATATAAAGATTCATTTACACATGTACGTGTTTTACTTTACATCTGGTACGGTGAGACAGTGCATAAGAGGAAAAATGTCAACCGCGGCCCGCGATCTAATTTCCTTGCCGAATGCGTCCCGCGTCCCATAAAGTTTGGACAACCCTGGTCTAGACCACCCAGCTACAGCTACCATAACATACGAGTAGGCCTACTGGTATTAGGCTACTCAGTACAATCAGTACTACTGGTCGACCAGCCTGACTGGTAGCAATTAATCTATTCCTACGTTGATCTCCATGCTATAGGCTAGCCCTACTACCAGTCCTGGGCTACCGGCAAGGTTCGATAAACTTACTAAATTGTAGACATATGTAACCATAGCATTTGTTTTGGCCTAGGCGTAACCTTCGATACCCCACGAGCTACCATGATACCAATACAATATTTGAAATCGGGTTTAGTCTACTGACTGTCTGCCAACTATGCTAAGCAGTAGGCCAAGCAACACTGACAGACTGAGCGGTACCGTACCCACCGTACATACTAACGCAGTACACGTGGACACCACGTAATCGTATAGCCTAGAAACATGTTGTTATATAGATAGTTATATAGAGAAATATAGCATTTGAGAAACGAAACGATGTAAGCTTTGGCAGACTCAACAAGAACAAAAGTAAAGTATAAAGATTCTACCAATCGATAAAATGTAAGCAAAAAGCATAGAATAGGCGAAAATCAATAAAAAAACTTTAAAGCAAAGAGTCTGCGATAATTGATAACAGAAAAGCAAAAAATGTAGTATCGATTATCGATTACTAGTCGATATTTCCAACCCTGTCCTAGACTACTTTTTAACTTTTCAAATATAAAAATAGAAAATTTTGAACCTTAACCTAAAACTTTTATTTAAAAAAAAAATTTTTTTTCTTACCTTGATACTTATTTGTGTACATATTGTTGCCATTGTGTAATTTTTTATGTCATTGCCACAACCTTCAAAATTATGTGCCAAAGAAAACTATTTCAAAAATATAAGCACCAGCCAAGAAATTTGCTATGAAAGGATAAGCAAAGTTGATTCATTAAGAGCAGATTGTTTAAACTCTGCTTATGATGATAAATTTGAACACTTACTAAATAAAGATAGCGATTTTGATATTGATTGTTCTCTGACTCTTGACGAGCAATAGTTGGAATCCTGTGACATTAAAAGTCTTTCCTTTAATAATAGCTTTAAAAATACATTTACAGTTTTGGCTTTAAATATTACATTCATTGCAAATGCATTAAACTTTAGCAAATTGGAAGCTCTGATCGCAGGTCTGCAATGTAAACCAGATGTGATTTTAGTGTGTGAAGCTTGGATTAAGCCATTACACTCAGGACCTTATAGTAACTTATATGGGTACAACTTTGTATCAAACTGCCGTAAAATTTCAAGGGGAGGTGGGGTAGCCTTTTTTGTTAAAAACAGTCTATAATTTGATACTATTGATGAACTATTTGTAATGAATGAAAAAAATTTTGAATCTCTTTTTATTAATGTGAAAGTAGGGAAAGCGACTGTTGTTTGTGGCGCAATTTATCGTTCATCATTTGATGATCTTAAAGCTCATCAAGAATTTAGATTTCAACAAACAGAGTGTCTTGAAAAGTTAGATACCAAAAGGAAATGCGTTATATTTGGTGATTTCAATTATGACTTAGCCAAATCAGTTGAGAATACTCATGTCCGTGATTTTACTGAGGTAATGTTAGATCATAACTTCTGCTCCTTAATAAATAGGCCAACTCGCATTACAGATACTGGTGCAACAGTATTGGATCAAATATGGACTAATTCTTATTCTGATCACATAAAATCTGGTATTATTTTGCATTCTATATCTGATCACTTGCCTTTATTTATGAGCGCAGCTAATAGTAATTTCTTCAAATAGTCTTACGAGAAACTTCAATGATATGAATATTAGAAATTTCAATCTTGAATTGGAAAATATTGATGTAAACCCAGTTTTAACTGAAACCAAAACTGATGAATCATACAAGATTTTGATAGAAAGATGTCAGCAGATGTTTAATAAATCGTTTCCCTTGACTCAATTAAATAGCAGCAGTAAAAATAATTGGTTTGATAAAGATTTGCAACAGCTATTGAGTGTCAAAGAAAAGATGTTCAAAAAGTTTTGTGTTAAAAAAGCCTTAATCTCTAAAGTTAACTACAATAAAGCAAGAAACATCTACTTTCGTACGTTAAAAGAAAAAAAAGAAGCATTTTATGCGTCAGTTTTTGAAAGTTACAAAAATGATTTGAAGAATACTTGGAAAAACATAAATAGCCTTCTTGGTAAAAAGAAATTAAATCCCTGCTCTACTCTTAAAATTGACAATCAGATGACCAGTGATGCTATCACTATCGCTAATCACTTTAATCTTCACTTTGTTGAAGTTGGCACCAAGCTGGTTAACAAGCTTCTTCCTACTTCCCAAAACTTCAAGGAATTCTTGCCTTTTCCAATTCCAAATTCTTTATACTTGAACCCCACTACTACTCTTGAAATTAAAAGAATCGTAACAGATTTAAAGTCAAAAAATAGTTGTGGAATGGATGGAATTCCCTCCAAAGTTTTAAAGTCTACCCCTGAAAACATACTGCTAGCCCTTGATCATATATTTAATCTCTCTTTAAGTAGTGGTAAATTTATTGATGCTTTTAAAGTAGCTAAAGTAATACTTGTGTTTAAAAAAGGTTCCACTTATGATGTTAATAACTACAGACCCATAAGTCTGTTGTCAGTATTGTCAAAAATTTTGGAAAAGATAGTATATAAACGTCTTGTTAGCTTCTTGATTAGACAGAATTTCTTCCACAAAAATCAATTTGGTTTTAGGAAAAAATATTCGACCAGTCATGCTACTACGTTGTTAGCTGAAAATATTGCAGCTGCATTTGAAAAAAAGCAATGTATGGTTGGAGTATTTTCAGATTTATCCAAAGCGTTTGATACTATTGATCATAAAATACTCTTACAAAAATTGATGCATTACGGGGTAAGAGGACTGCCTTTGGAATGTTTTTCTAGCTATTTAAATGATCGCACGCAACAAGTTTTATGCAACAACCAATTGTCCGGTACTTTGAAAATTAACTGTGGTGTACCAAAGGCTCTATTCTTGGACCGTTACTGTTTCTAATTTACGTAAATGATTTCAGTTCATGTATAACTAAAGGTAAGACCATAATGTTTGCTGATGATGCAAATTGGTTTTTCAGTGAAAACTGCTATGAGAGAGTGTTTCAAGTCGCAAACGCCGAATTGATAAGTGTTGATAACTGGCTCACAGCAAATAAACTTTCGCTTAATATTAATAAAACTAATCACATTGTGTTCCGCACTCCGCATCGCAAACTCCCTGATCAAGATACTCTTCAATTGCGAAAAAAAGATATCAAGAGAGTCGCTTCTCTAAAATTTTCGGGCCTTATAATGCATGAACATTTATCCTGGAAACCTCACATGGAAGCGCTGTTGAAAAAAATTAGAATTACTTGTAGTGTTGTAAACAAGATTCGAAATCATCTAAGTCAACGCATCTTACTGTTGCTGTATAATTCAATGATAAAAAGCCATCTTCAGTATTGCATTATGACTTGGTGTAATGGAAATAAAACGATGATTAAACACCTTCAAACTGCTGTTAATAAGTTTATTAGATTAATATTTGAGCTAAACGGCAGAGATAGTGTAAAAGATGTGATGCAAAAGCATAGTATTTTTTCTATAAATCAGTTGGAAGTATTAGAAACGGCCAGCTTTATGTATAAATATTTGCTGGGTGACTTGCCCGAAACTTTTCAAAATCTTCTTGATGATAATTATTTGGACGGTAGCAACTCTCGTCAAACAAGAAGTCAGTCTAAACTTTTCCCTCGCTTTTGCCGAATCGAATTAACAAAACAGTCGCTAAAATATCGTGGCCCGCTGACTTGGAATTCCATTCCAACACCCATACGGAAAATTAAATCGTACAATTCATTTAAAAAAAAGACAAAAAAACAGGTTTGCCTACCATCCAGTTAAATTGCTATTTCCTGTAACACCTTTAGTATAGAGCCTATTCAATAAAAAATTTAAATCGGATGATTTAGCCAATACAGATTTCTGCTGTTAGTTTTTGTTGTTACAGGTTCCAACTCTTCAAGTATCCTGCTCCAAGAGAGAGAGAGAGAGAGAGAAAGAGCTTATTTTTCTTTGGCGATTACGATGCAAACACAGTACAAAAAATTTACATGAAAATATATAAAAAGCAAACTGTAGTCACCAGTGAGAGGCTGTGAAGGACCAGTTGTCCCTGTCCATGAAAGACATGGCACGGTCATCGTGTCTACAACCTCTCACTAAATTTTTAACGTACTTTGTAAATCAAGAGAAAAACAAAACAATAAACAAACGTAAATTGATGACAGTTAACGAAGACATAGTAATAAAACCGTATCTGTGCTAATTCGGTAATTATGTTATTTCATAAAAACAGCATCGGTACTTCTAACAGCTAAGCGTATGCTATGGCATTTTTGACACAGCGCAACTATGGGTCTATGAAATAAATTCAGGTCAGATGGTATACAGCATCTTTTTTACACGTTTTACAAATACTTTAAAACCAAGCTTAGATGAACATTTTATTTCACTGGGAAGGTCATTCCAGATCTTAACTCACGAAATTTTGATTGATTTCAAGATCATTTCAAGATCCTATCATTTCAAGATTTTAAGATCATTTCAAGAGCATTTCAAGATCCTATTGTTCACTTCCATGTTCAATTAGTGGACTTTCTATCGTTTTTTAATTGATATTAGTATTTTTTAAAAACAAAATCAGTTTTGCTTGGCGCATAATCATAAGGTGTTGCATTTTTCGGTTGTGTCTGGTTTATAAAGCTGAGAACTCGTAAGGAATTGTACCCGGGATTTATGTTTTCGAGTCGACTGTTGGGTTGATTGATTGCGCCTGTGTCTGAACCTCGTCATTGCCTGATCTGAAACTTGCGTGTTTTTTGTGCTTCACTGACCTGTGGGATGGCGTGATTGTTGAATACTTGCTGGTGCACAATAGCTTGGTGAGCTATTGGCAGATTGCAGTCTGATTTGGTTGTCCACAGAGTAGCATGGTGTGAATGAGTGAGTGAAGTAGGAGATTTTTCGCAGTCTTGCAGAACTTTACGGCAGTATAGGTTTTTTTTGGGCGTGGTTAGTTAAGACAGGGATCAGGTAAACCTTTGTCTTTTTTGCAGCTCGGTTTCCCGGTAGTGTATAAAATTTAATGCTTAAGTTTGAGAAAAGCATCTTTTTTGTGGTTCGAATTCTTAGTTGTAGTTTCGTTCATGCTTGTGGGAAATATCGTTGGTCCGTCAAAGATTTGGTAAGTTTACTCATTTTACGCACTTTATTTAAATTGTTTGTTTCTCCTAACATTGCTATAAAATCTATACCTGTAATTACGTCGCTGAATTTTGTGGAAGAAATGAAATAATGCTTGTTTTTGCTGTTAGAAGTATTTTCCATTTCAACTCAGTTACTGTTAAAATGATATTTCTGCGTGTTTATTTTTGTTTGTAGCCTAATTCAATCAATCATTGTTGCCTTGTGTTTAATTTATATTATCGCAGGAATAAAAGTCGAATGGTGAAATTGATTGCGGTACTTGAAAGTTTTTTCACATTCAACGATATACCATCTCTGAACTCCAGCGTTAGGCCAACGAGGCGTCGCCTGTGATAGAAGCGACGCAATATAAGGATTTGAATAATTTCACGGATTAGAGTTGTGTTACTTATCAATAGCCGCTCAAAAGTATAGGTTAAAATTGATTGATGTCGCTGTGGCTTTGCAAAATGAACTTGTCTTGGGTACTGACATAAAACAACATCCGGCGACAGGGATTCGTTCCTTGAGACGTAATGGAGCTATATCTTAACTGTTGCTGCTCCCGGATCACCCTTGGGCAAGGTGTAGCATCTGTTAGCCTCCCTATCTGGGGTTACATGTATGAAGTTACTAGAAGTTATTGGCATAAAAATTTTTTTTTCTTTGTATTGTGTGTGTGTGTGTGCATTACATTTGTTGATTTCAAAAAATACGGCGCCTACAAGAGGTTATGCTAAGGTGCAATGACCATGCATTTCTTTTATTTTATGAAATAATTTTTTGTTAACTGAAGCATGTTTCAACGTATATCGTTTTGTCGCTGTTACCTATTTTTCGACCATTGCTTTTGTTAGCTATTTTTGTTTGTGTTAGCTTGGTCGTTAAATGAAATAAACTACTACTACTGCTTCACCTCAAATTACTGTTCCCGGCAGTAAATTTGTCAGGTCTGTCTAGTTCAAAGTAAAATAAGAATCATAATCTGCAAAACTTATCGGTATTGCAACTCTTGTGCACAAAGCCCATGGCCACTCAGTCACTGTCTTTCCAGCCTTTCAGTCCGCACTTTTCATACGTACCGGCGTACCATAGTCGTTTTCATGCGTAGTTTCTTCACGCATCACGTGACTATCAAAATCGCTACAGCGGTTTTGTTCAAAACAAACTGTTGCATATCTAGCCACTCGTACATTTTGATCGCTTTCCCTCAACAGGAAGATAAATGTGCGGTAGTCCTTTTGTTAGGATTTTTTGGATTTTGCGGATGCAACCGCAAAAAGACTACCATGAGGGGTAGTCCTTTTTTTAGGATCCTGTAAACGGTTTGCTTTTTCCAACATTTTTTAGCACTGTCAGCTCCATAATGATGAGTTATAGCCAATAAACACCGGAAATGATGAATTTTCTAACCGCAAGGTAACGAAAATCAATTTTAAATGTGTAAAACGAAACGCGTCATAAAAAAAGACTACCACGAGGGGTAGTCCTTTTTTAGGATCCAGTAAACGGTTTGCTTTTTCGAACGTGTGTAGTGACCCTGGTCATAAACCAGTGGCCACTACACCTTGCAGACATAATATTAATTACTATTGGCATTGGCAAAATTAAAAATTCTTCTTGTTTTGCAATGCAGGAAAGTAGGTGGCAGATTGATAGCTGCGTTGATATCTGTAAAAATCTGAAAGAAGAGAAGGAAAACAAGAATGAAATTACTGTGAGTACCTAATAGAATACACCAGGAGCCCACAGTAAAGTGGTGACCCCGACGCTTGAACATATCAATACCTACCCAACCACTTATTTAACATTAAAACTGTCTTCCGCTACTGCTGAATAAACAGACCCTACCGGTACCGGCCAATACATTGGACTTTGTTTATAAGTTAGCTACAGTTTATTTTTGCTGTTTTATACTAGGTTATTTCATTTCGAGTAATTTTGCAGCCTTTTCAACGGAAGCTTTACTATATATTTTCTATATATATACTAGTACTACTAGCCGATTCTTGACAGTTTTACCTGCTTAGGCCTACCCAGATTTATGAATATATTTTGCTGTACTTGTGTTATTGCTTTGATTTTCTTTTTTATGAATAGTCCTCCTTATTTTTGGAGAAGTAAACGCGTATACTTGGCTAATATGGGAGACAATGATAGATCTGTAAGTGAATCTGAGTCACATTCAACACACACTACAGGTGCTATACAATCACAGGATACCACGCCTACTGCCCAATCCCTCCATCCTTCTACATCAGCAGTTCTTCCTCCTACTTCTCTTCCCAGCTCAACTGTTTTTAATCCTTTTTCACAAACTTTGTCACAGAGTTCTATTGCACCCACTGTCATTATTCAAAACAACCCAAATCTTAAATTTGACCCTGACAATGTTGACATTTTCTTTCACACTTTTGAGGCACATTATTTCAACCGACAACTCTCCCATGAAGCATTATATTTTGAATTGATCAAGTGTCTTTCTCCAGATCAGTTTCACAAAGTCTCATTGGGCCTCCATCAAACTTGTCACAGTTTTCGTGATTTGAAAGCTCTACTTATTAATGCTTACACCATTCTCTTACATTTAAAACTGGAGTATCTTCGAAAATCCCCTGGCATGGGCGATCGGACTCCGACAGGGCTACTTAGTTCACTAAAGCAAATTATGGGCAACTACAACCCAAATGATCAAACCATCACCTGGTTCTTAAAGTCTGAGTTCATGACTAGACTACCTCCATCTGTCCAGTCAATATTGGCAGCATTTCAACATAATTCCTTGGAAGAACTTGCCAAAATTGCCGATTCTGTGATGCGCAGTGCCTCTGGTCATTCTTCTAGACCTGACCATGATGCTATGTCGATACTTCTTCAAGAAGTGAATGCTTTGAAGTTGGAAGTGTCTGCCCTACGTAATAACTCATCATCATCAATAGCAAGTACTACAGTATCTCATCCTCATTCCAGTTCTTCAGCACTTGCCCCTGTTCCAGCACCCCGCAGTCACACCTTCCTACAACCTCCTGCTCCCCATTTTTTCTTTCCTGGACGCCGTGAACTTTACAATGGACTTTGTTATTATCATCACAAATATGCAAGCAATGCTCGGCACTGTGTACCCGGCTGCCGCTCTTTCTCCACTTTTAAGAAGCCTTTAAACTTCCAAGGCGGTGCATCGACTTAAACAAATCCCCCATCATATGTGCTGCAACAAATTTCAGCATTTCAGATGCATCGCCTATCAGTGACAATGCTTATATTACTTTGTATGATGCACACAATAATATCATGTTCATTGCTGACACTGCGAGCCCCAGATCTCTACTATCTGCTTCTAAATTTTCTTCATTTACTAATGCTAATTCTTAAATACCTTGCACTCTGTTTACTGCTGATGGCAGGCCATTACAGCAGGCAGGTTGTCTAGATCTAACTTTAGAATTTTTTCTCTTTCCTAACTCTCTATTCTTTCATAACTTCATTTTAACTAACGTTGAGCATGCTATCCTTGGTCTAGATTTTCTTTCTAAGTATAACTTTGTTTTGAACACTGCATCAAAATCGGTTAGCATGTTTGCTTCTGGGCCTGATAATGATGAGTTGCCTTCCCTAAAGTCTCTTGATTACAGTAGACTCAGCTACAAGGATATTTTAAATTTATTTCATCTCAACGATGTTTCTGCGTCATCTTCTTCAAAACGACACCCACATGAACACATCCTGGAAGTTGATGGTCCTCCAGTTGCTTTCAGGCCTAGACGCCTTAGTTTGGAGAAAGCTACTGTTCTTGATGCAATGCTAGATGACATGCTCGCTAAATATATCATTGGACCCACTTGCAGCCCCTGGGCATCGCCCGTACACTTAGTCAAAAAGAAGAACGGGTCTTTCCGTCTGGTTCATGAGTACCGTCACATTAATACCCACACCAAAACCCAAAATTATCCCTTACCACGAATTAGTGATCTCACACAAAAAATTCGTGGCGCCACTATTTTGAGCTCTCTTGATTTGAAAAATGCCTTCTGGCAATTGCCCGTCAGACCTTCTGACCGCAAATACATAGCCTTTTGCACCAGTCGAGGAAATTTTGAGTACAACAGATTACCTCAGGGACTAACTTATGCTAGCAGCAGTTTTCAAACATTCATAAACCATGTGATGAAGGGTACAGAATCTTTCTGTTTTTGTTACATTGATGATATAATAATATTTAGTCAAGATGAACAGCAACATAAAAAACATTTACATGATGTGGCCAATCGTTTAGCTACTGATTCCTTGAAATTGAACTTCAATAAATGCCTGCTTGGTGTATCCCAACTTACTGCTCTTGGGTACATGCTATCTGCAGAAGGCCTTGCTGCATCGGATGACAAGATTAAAGCTATTTAACAACTACCGGAGCCCAAAACTGTCAAAGAGCTACGACAAGCATTGGGTCTGATTAATTATCAACGCAAGTTTATTCCCAATGCCGCCAGGATTTTGGCTTTATTAAATGCACTTCTCAAGGCCAAAGTCACCAATGCCAAGCCTATCTCTTTCACGTCTGAGGCAAAATCAGCTTTCTGTGACATCAAACGAACCTTAGCCGATACTACATATCTTGCTCATCCTTGTGTAGATGCAGATCTCTCTTTACACACCGATGCTTCGAATGTTGCACTTGGTGCTATCTTAGAACAAGCTGTGGCTGGAAAAACAGAGGTACTGGGATATTTTTCTAAAACTCTCAATGACACACAACGTCGCTATTCCACTTATGACCTCGAATTATTAGCCATGCTTTCAGCTGTAAAATATTTTGAGTATATGTTTATGGATAAATCTTTCTCTATATTTACTGATAGCAAATCTCTTGTTAACACTTTTCTCAAGCCCTCTGCGAACCACACTTCAAAACAAGTACGACAGCTCTCTTATTTGTCCCTATTTGATAGTCAAGTCCTCCATAAACCTGGCATTGACAATAAAGCTGCTGATTGCCTTTCGCGGTTGGCTGTTCACCACATCTTTGAAAAAGATGATATGCCTGTTACAATTTCAGAGATTGTTGCTGCTCAACAACTTCACGTCTCCAGTGATGCATTTTCTTTCCCGTCTAATTCCTCCATTCAAATTGAACAAATGATTGCACCAAACTGCAACTTACCTGTTTTAGTTGACACCAGCTTATCAAAGCCACGCATTCTTCTGCCACCCAACTTGGAACAAAAAATTATGAAGCACTATCACAATCTTAGTCACCCTGGAATTAAGTCAACTCAAAAACTTATTCAGAGCCGTTTTGTCTTTAAAGACATGTTATCCAAAGTTAGAGATTTTGTGCGCTGTTGTGTTAACTGCCAACGTGCTAAAGTTATTCGTCACACAGTTTCACCTATTTCATATCCAAGCCAATTGAGCGTTTTCATCGCGTTAACATTGATATTGCTGGACCATTTCCCAGTTCTCGTGGCCAGACTTATGTTTTCATCTGCATTGACCCTTTTACCCGCTGGATCGAGGCTTTTCTAATGCCAGATTAGACCACTTCATCAGTTGTACTTTCTCTTAATTTACATGTACAATCTTATGGTGCTCCTGTAGAAATTCATTCTGACTCTGGATGCCAATTCACTTCGCACACTTTTAATGAGTACTGCCGATTTCTTGGAGCTACACATCGCTTAAGCAGTATTCGATACCCTGCTTCTAATGGTCTAGCCGAGAGAGCTATTAAATCTGTAAAGGTAGCTCTTACTGCAAAATTGGATTTTTAACTGGGTTTTTCACCTGCCGTTTATTGTTTTTTCACTTAATACCATCTTTAAATCAGATCTGCATGGCAGTCCTGCTGAATTGTTATATGGGCAGTGTTTACGACTTGCTGGTGATTTTTTTTTTCTCTCCTCAACCACTTCCCATGATTCTTCCCATGAATTGATTTGTGACATGAAAAAATTTGCAAGAAGTTTGAAGCCTTCTTGAGCCAGAGTTAAACAAGGCTCCACTGTACATGTTCCGGACACCCTCAACACCTGCACAAGCATATTCATCAGACAAAGTTCCATTAAGAGCAATTTGTCACCACCATATTCAGGACCTTATCCTGTCATTTCAAGAAGCAATAAAGTTTTTACTGTTTTGAAGAACGACAAGGCAATAAAAGATGCCATCAATAACGTGAAGCCTGGCTTCGTACTACAAGACTTTGATATTGTTTCTTCTTCGCCATCGTCAGACCAAAGCCACTCTTCTGCGACATTATTAAACTCTTTACACCCTGATGATTTTCCTTAAATCCCCCCTCAACCACGTCCTCGTCGACGCACGGTTCTCCCATTTAAACTTCAAGATTTTGATCTCACTTCGTAACACCACTTCATTGCAGCATACTATGGCTCTCCTCTTAACATTGGTTCTTCATTTCTCCTACCTTCACCTTCATCTTTTCATTCACACACATTCCCCCCTACTATGCACTTCTTACACTGTGTGTTATACATACGTTGACCAGACGTATTTTTGCTCGTTTTCTACTTGTTTTATAGCACGCATTGCTGCTCCTATTAACTTTGATGTCAGATATAATTATTTGTGTTTTACTTTAGCATACATATATGCATATTGCTTATACCGGTATGAAATCTTAGAAAAGCTGACGAGCTATCCAACTTACCTATAGGATAAGCTTTTGTGAGATTGTTCATTTACAGTATCATTATTACTGAATGTTTTTACTTTTGCATTTTGATTATGGCACACATACACACTCTCCTCACTTCCTCAAATTTTGCACGTCTTCTTACCCTCTTTATCCCCTCTTCTTCGACGCACTTTCTGCATGTCTTTACTTGACATCTTTCGGGAACCACGTGTAGTAGTTTAGTTATTATATGTTTGCGTTAACTTGATGTTTATTCACTAAGCCGTAATGTTATTATGCGTGTGATTCAAACATTCTTTCAATTACTAGCCAATGACGTAATGGCTTATAGTGATTGCTTCCATATTTCAGATGCAGCTTTGACTTGACTTACTTGCCGGATATATTTGCTGTGATTTATTGTATATATATGAGATCTGACCACTTTTGATGTCCGTGCATAGTTTTGTGCTATCAGCACGTGCGCATAATTGTGTGACAATGCTGTTGTAGCATTTTCTTGAATCTGTACATGCATGTTTTTCTCCTGTTGTGGAGTTCGATCATATTCGGCAATTTCTGCCATTTTCATGACGCATCTTAGTGAGGTGGTCACTACATCTGCTGATCCGAATTAATTTCCCCTTGATTGTTCCTAAGTTTTGCATCCTTACGTTCTTCTCATCATACTTTCTTTATAGGGGGTAGCCTGTAGTGATCCTGGTCATAAACCAGTGGCCACTACATCTTGCAGACATAGTATTAATTAATGTTGGCAACCCTAAAAATTTTTCTTGTTTTGCAATGCAGGAAAGTAGGTGGCAGATTGATAGCTGCGTTGATATCTGTAAAAATCTGAAAAACGAAAAGGAAAACAAGAAAGAAATTATTGTGAGTACCTAATAAAATACACCACGTGCCCACACGTGTTTCAGCATTGTCAGCTGCATTATGATGAGTTATAGCCAATAAACACCGGAAATGATAAATTTTCTAACCGCAAGGTAACAAAAATCAATTTTAAATGCGTAAAACCAGTGGTGTAGTGGAGGGGGAACGCGGGGGAACGCCGTTCCCCTACTTTTTTCAAGCGGGGGAACGCGTTCCTTTACTTTTTATGGAGCTTTTGACAAAATACTTTCTATACAATATTGTCTTTGTAGGGAGAAGTGGACTGTTTGTTTCTATTTCCTCTAACATCAGGCCTCCAACGAGCCTTTAAACATATTCTGACTTTCTTTCAGTACCGGTACCGGTATAGTGAACTGATTGTGTAACAGTTAGTCATTCACGCGGCTGTGCAGAACGATGCTTTTTATTTGATGTAAGATTGTGCGTCAGATTAATTTATTATTAACAATTACATTTAGCCTATTGTTGCATAATGGGGTAGGTTGCTTGCTAGAGGCCTAAAAGGTGCGTTTACCGATCTGCGAATTACATACTGGTGAAAAATTTTAGCATTGATTTGCATTATTACGAAGTAATCGTACTGAAATTATCGTTGTATAATTTGTCTGATTTTGTAAAAGTAGTATCGGTACCGATAGGTATACGTATAATCGTAGATTCGCATTGGACTTATTTGTCCACATTATGTACAAAAAATTTGTTCCGTGTACGGTATGGTTTCCGATAAGCAACATGAAAATTACTATCTTTGAAATTTTGAATTTCTTCAAGAAAAAAAAAAACGGGGATTGGAAACTGGAGTCCAATCGGACTGTTATTTAGTGATGTATATTATTACCTAAAAATGTATCACAGACCTTTCGGAGGTCCTGGGATCTGCTGACGAATGCCTCGTCTCTAAGGACATTTTGCAGTTATTTGGAAAAATTCAAGTTCGTTCTGATGTGAAATTGTCGAGTACAGCAGTGATTAAATATCGGTAGCCAGCTAAATTTTGCAGTTTAGTTTAAAAACAACTCCAAATACGCTGATGCCAGGAGCTATTTAGGGGAAGCATTGGGCCATGCCCTCCCCTTCCCCCTTGGACTCTGCCTTTTAGTCAAAAGAACAAAAGTAATGGTGCCAAGTGACTGAAGTACGCCAGCTCTTTTAATGGTATCTGTAGCTTATGGCCACGGGCGGATTCAGGTGAGGAGTATGCAATATGCATCCTCCCACCAGTCATTTTCAAAAATGTTTTTGATGTATACAATTTTTCCATACTTTCGAACCGCTTTGATAGCAATAAGCCTTGCGCCTTAACGCGCATAATCGAAAATGTGTGAACAAAATGCATCATATTTGACGAAGCACTCACAATTAAGATCAAAAAATTTAAACAAAATTTTCCAAAAAATTATTCAAAAAGC
Source organism: Trididemnum miniatum (assembly GCA_964006365.1). Classification (NCBI taxonomy): domain Eukaryota; kingdom Metazoa; phylum Chordata; class Ascidiacea; order Aplousobranchia; family Didemnidae; genus Trididemnum; species Trididemnum miniatum. Next base: position 1,141,954 of record OZ023232.1, on the reverse strand, counting down.
ACCATAATAGCCATTACTGCATGTAAAATTTTCCGGGAGAGCATGCCTCCAGACCCCCTAGAGCTTTTTTAGTTTCTCAATCAGTTTTAAACTTGCTTTGCCAAAAAAAAATACCCCGACAAAAATGTGAAAATTATGCCCCCCCTTTTAAAATTTCTCGCTACCCCTCTGACTGATGCAGTAGATAATACCGTTCGTTGGAAAATCTCCATTGCAAAGCACTGTGGTTTAAAGCTGCCAGGATTGAATTTGCAGACATGCGTTCCCCCACTTCTAATTTTACGACAGCACCACTGCGTAAAACGAAACGCGTCCTAAAAACGACTACCATGATGGGTAGTCCTTTTTCTAAGATCCTGTGAACGGTTTGCTTTTTCCAACGTGTTTTAGCATTGTCAGCTCCATTATGATGAGTTATAGCCAATAAACACCGGAAATGATCGATTTTCTAACCGCAACCGAATGAAAATCAATTTTAAACGCGTAAAACGAAACGCGTCCTAAAAAAAGGACTACCAGAGGGTAGATGGTTTGCTTTTTCCAACATCTTTTAGCATTGTCAGCTCCATGATGACGAGTTGTAGTCAATAAACACCGGAAATGATAATTTTTTTAACCGCAACCTAACGAAAATCAATATTAAATGCGTAAAACGAAACACGTACTAAAAAAAGACTAGCAGAGGGGTAGTCCTTTTTTTAGGATCCTGTAAACGGTTTGTTTTTTCGAACGTGTTTTAGCATTGTCAGCTACACTATGACAAGTTATAGCCAACTACGGTTGCCAACCGTCCCGGAATGCTCGCGACAGTTCCGAATTGACGTTTGGCGTTCCATGTCCTCGACCGGGCTGCATCTGTCCCGGAATTTACCGGCAGGCGTTCTAACATACAAGGCCACGCAAGCAAATCGGCTTCGCGCAAAACTGGAAACGGATGTAATTTACGCGGATATTTGTGTAACTAAAAGCAGTTTGCATCATTCTGTAAGTGTCAATCAAATAAAAATGGGTTGAAAGTGCTGTTGTGGTCGAGACACTTCGTGAACTGTGACGTCCTGATGATGTGACAATCAAATAAGTCAAACAATCGTAAAATAGAGGATAAATCACAAGTCACCTTAATTTGAGACGATCATTCGACTTCGTTTATCGATTGAAAAAACGCAGGTGCATTTCATAATTAGTGTCATGCAATGAGTTGTATGAGTAGTAATGACTCGGCGACCGCGCCGGTTCCTTGGAGCTGGACACATGGTCTTTTCGCAGCCTCTCACCACAAAGTCTTAGCGCTTTTCTGGTAAAATAAACTTCTGCATCATCAGTTGTATGACGTTATCAGCAAAAACAAAGATCTTCTTAATGCCGCGAAATCACAAAAAAAACGAGTTGAAATGCCAGGACTGATTTTTTGTTAAAGCTCTTGCAACTTCTTGGGCGGCATGCTGCTCAATTTTATTGTCGCGCTCAACGCAATGGCGTCGTGCCATTGGGGCCCGGGGGAGCCCGCCCCCTCCCCAAAAATTTTTACGCTTTTTTTTGTTAAGTTTTTTTTAATTAAAAAAAATTAGGATTAATAAATATTATGTGATCTTTCATCTTTACAAATCTTCCTCCCCCTTCCCCCGTATCCCTGTTCAAACACAGATGCTTGTTGGCAAATTTGCTTTAAAAGATTAATAAATGTCATGTGACCTTTCATCTTTAATATTCACAAACCTTCCTTCCCCCTCCTCCGTATCCCTGTTCAAACACAGAGGCTTGTTTGCGATTTTGCTTGATTTGTTCGCTTCGACTCCTCATTACATAAAGCCTGCAACAATTTGTGTGATTTTGGTACCGGTAGTGTTAGCTACACCGCGGATTTTCGTTTGTAATCTGTTACTATGATAAAACAATTTTTTTTATTACATTGCAGAAACACAATTTACGACAGCTCAATAGTTCGCTATTAGTTGGCCATTATGTTGACAAAACTCACTGTTGACTGTTCCGTCTCGAACTGCAGACAGACAGGATAGTTGAGAGTCTGAGCGATGAAAATTCGTCAATGCAGACAGTGAGGCTGCTAAATAATAATTAAGAGTAGAAACGGAAGCGGCATGAGATGTAAAAAGAGAAACAGAAACCTTTTTTGCAAAGTCAACCAGACTATAGTGCCAAAGTGGTGCTCGGTTTATGGTTTAGCCGTTATCCGATGCAACCAGCAAACAACTTTAATAAAGTAAAAGTGTATTACTTACATAGATAATGAGCGGCCGCAACCCATCGCTGTCGAGTCTGTTGTGGAAGCTCTGAATTCTGATCGAAATTCCATCGAACCCCATATTGTAGCAGACATGTCGCTCAGATTAAGTTTAAGTGGGTCTCGGACCAATATTGCATTGGGAATCGACTGAAGTATTTTTTGGGTGGGTTAGCTGGCAAAGTAATAGGTTTGGTTTCTTTCATGTGGTACAAATTTTTCTACGCTACAGTGTTAAAATTTTTAGGGACTTCTACCGAACCCTAAAAACAACTCCGTTGAGCCCTATAGGAGTTCGATGGAACCCAGTTTAAGATCCACTGAGAGATGGTCTGGTGTACAGCCTATACTCTAGCTTTGGTTTCGCCTCTAAATCCTTTACCCGGCAGAGGCGGAATAGCAGTCTATGGGGCCCTGGGCTAATTTAACAATGGGGCCCTCTTCCCAAGTTCAGCGAAAGCTGATACGATATAAAATTAAAAGAGCAATAAACCGAAAGTACAGCCTCAAAAAACAAAACAATACCAATAATGATTGGTAGCGTAAAAAGACCAGTATGAACTTCTTGTGCTTTGTTCAGCACGCTCAATTATACTGCCTTTGAGTCCTAGTGAGTAAGATCAAATATATTATTCTTTATTAAAAACAATAACAATAATTAGTGCACTTCCATTGCATCGATTTACCCAATCGGTTTAATGGGTTTTCCTTTGTTTAATTTTATTTTCCTTTGTTTAATTTTACAATCGTTTTTACGCGTACGCTACTTGCACAATGAACAAACCAAAAAAATTGAATCATTTTAAAAACGTTCTTAGTTACGTCGGCAGCGAGACCGAACGGTCTGGAGCGCCATTTTTATGGCGATCATAATGAATCGAAAGATCGCGGTTCAACTCCTACCTTCAACATGTTGTTGTGCCCTTGGATAAGGTACCGGTACTTCACGATATTTGTCGCTGCTTGATGGCTTGAACAAGCAGCAAATTCAACAAAAGACAAGAAGAGGAACCTCAGAAAAGTTAACTCCCAAGCGAGTGAGGATATCTAATCTGACATATAACGATACAACTCGTTTTCTCGTGAATGGAGGATGAAAATGGAAAATCAATTCAAAAAAAGTTTTTATTTCTAGTAGTCTTTTATAATAAACAAAAATTCGGTGATTCAATTCAATGGAAATGCAGAAGCCTAGATGGCTTTATCTTTTACTCAAAACAATCCAGAAATAAAGCGACTGATCAACTATTATTAATGTCATTAATCATATTATTAATGTATGGGCAGAGCTGGGCACTAACGTCGCTACCAGTTATGCTAGTAATTCGTTAGCGTCTAGTGCTGCTATTTTTTTTATCACCAGCGTGAAGCAAGCGCCGCCGCTGTTTTCACCCTGTTTTGAAAGAAGCGCTTTAAGTGCAAGTTTGGCCCAGAAACCAGAGAAAACTATCAATTATTACAATCATTTTCATCTTTGCAAGAAATTCAAAACTTTGCATTGGTTTGACTTTGCAATGCCGAATAGGGCTCGGATGTGCTATCCGCTTTAGCTACTAGATCTTTCTTTGGCATTTCTTGAGAACATTAAATTCTGGATGCTTTTCCTGTCAATAACCAATAATGTATTCGACTAGGATCGAACCCGTAACTGTCAGATTGCGAAGCCAAATCACAAACCACTACTAACTTAAATACGGTAAGTCAAACAAATGAAATCATCATACATTTGCTGTGTCCTTTAGGCTGGATAAAGGGCCAAAAGCCTCTGTTCGTAATCAAATTCTTAATCACGACGAGGCCTCACTGGAGACCATAGCCTAGGCTATAGGCATATAATTTTTGAAATATAGTTATGCCTTATTTATAAAAACCAAACTATGCTATGCTACTGCTCTCTGCAATAGATTTTATTTTTTCACATAAAAGCTGGAACTACCACTTATTCTAGAGTGTAAAGTTATCAAGCTTAGATGTTGTAGCTAGCCAACCGTTGTACGATGGTGCAATAATTTTTAACGCTAGATTCATCAGTAATATTAAACATTTTCTGCTAGTATAACCTCAACTGTAGTCTGGGACTGTTGCTGGCGAGTGGCAATTAGAATTAAGGGTCATCGTTCGTTTATTACTACTTGAATAAACATTTATCTTATTCTTTATTGCAGGGAGTCGAACCGTTTAAAATATCGCTCCGGTTCAGGTTCAAGAAATTTAATTTTTAACGGTTTCGTTCTGGTTCAAGACTTCTCAAAAATTTGGGTTCAGGTTCGGTTCGGGTTCAGTTGCACCAAAATTTAAAGGTTCGGGTTTGGTTCAGGTTCAATGATCTCAAATTTAAACGGTTCAGGTTCGGTTCGGGTTCACCGAAAAAAAGCGGTTTTTACCGGTTCGCGGTTCAGGTTCGGGAAAAAATTACGGTCACGCAACCTTAGTCACTGCCTGAACAATATGCTCATTTCACCCCACCCCTCTCTATATAATTCGATTAGCCTAAGTTACAAGCAGTTTGAGCAAACTATTTGTTAATTTTCCTCTTGTTTGCACCACTGAGCTAGTGCTTGCCTATCAAAGAATTTCCATCTCCACATCGCTGTGTACAATCTTCAAAGTTTTCATAGATCATCTATGCCTACATCTATGATAGATGTAGTCACCACCAAAACACTGAAACAATATTTTTTTTAGACTAGTTGCACATTTATGGGTCATCCTTTTTTTAGGATCTTTAAGATTTTTACGATTTTGCGGACGCAGTCGCAAAATCCTCAGCGTCCTAAAAAAGACCACCTGGAGGGGTAGTCCTTTTTTTAGGATCCTGTGAACAGTTTGCTTTTTCCAACGTGTTTTAGCATTGTCAGCTCCATTATGATGAGTTAAAGCCAATAAACACCGGAAATGATGAATTTTCTAACCGCAACCTAACGAAAATCAATTTTAAACGCGTAAAACAAAACGCGTCCTAAAAAAGACTACCACGAAGGGTAGTCCTTTTTTAGGATCCTGTAAACGGTTTGTTTTTTCGAACGTGTTTTAGCATTGTCAGCTGCATTATGATGAGTTAAAGCCAATAAACACCGGAAATGATGAATTTTCTAACCGCAACCTAACGAAAATCAATTTTAATCGCGTAAAACAAAACGCGTCCTAAAAAAGACTACCACGAGGGGTAGTCCTTTTTTTAGGATCCTGTAAACGGTTTGTTTTTTCGAACGTGTTTTAGCATTGTCAGCTGCATTATGATGAGTTAAAGCCAATAAACACCGGAAATGATGAATTTTCTAACCGCAACCTAACGAAAATCAATTTTAATCGCGTATAACGAAACGCGTCCTAAAAAAGACTACCAGAAGGGGTAGTCCTTTTTTTAGGATCCTGTAAACGGTTTGTTTTTTCGAACGTGTTTTAGCATTGCCAGCTGCATTATGATGAGTTATAGCCAATAAACACCGAAAATGATGAATTTTCTAACCGCAACCTAACGAAAATCAATATTAAATGCGTAAAACAAAACGCGTCCTAGAAACGACTACCAGGAGGGGTAGCCCTTTTTTTAGGATCCTGTAAACGGTTTGCTTTTTCCAACGTGTTTTAGCATTGTCAGCTCCATTGTGACGAATTATAGCCAATAAACACCGGAAATGATGAATTTTCTAACCGTAACCTAACGAAAATCATAGTGTACACCCGGCCCATGTCGTGCTTGCGTTGCTCGGTGTCGCAAACAATCACTACGAAAATCAATTTTACATATGTAAAACGAAACGCGTCCTAAGAAAAGGACTACCAGGAGGGGTAGTCCTTTTTTTAGGATTCTGTAAACGGTTCGGTTCGACTCCCTGCTTGTTTCAGACTCATTAAATTTTGAAAAGCAGAAAGAATGTTACGCATCGCAGCACATGTCTAGAGATTTTTATTTATATTTTTTAAGAATCAGCTCAGGTTCAAACATTGTTACTAAACGATTTCTGTTCAGGTTTATGTACATAAAATATTACAGGTTCGGGTTCACTATTACAGGTTCGGGTTCAGGTTCGGTTCGACTCCCTGCTTTATTGTGACGTTTAAATTTTCAAAAAGCGGATAACTTTTCTTTGAAAAAACTTGCTGTCCGCGACCTGCAAAGCAATAATGTTAGCTGATAACGACTGCGATTCTTACTTTGAGAAGATTTTTGCTTATAAATATTAATATTGAGTTAACTAACAACATGTCACATTTACCCCAAGGCCCCAACTCATCAGCGCCAAAATTTAAAAAAACTTTGGTACCGGTAGTTTCTGCAAGTGAAAACCTTTTTTAAAAATCGAAAATATTTTTTGTCAAAAAAAAACTTTTAAAAAAATGTAAATTTGTGGGGCCCCTAAATGTTGCGGGGCCCCGGGCTTCAGCCCGCTCCGCTCTCCCCCCCTTAATCCGCCACTGTTACCCGGTGACGATCAACTGCATCTGCCACAAAAGCTTTTTGTTGTTGGTCCAGTGCGAAAAGCTGCGGAAATGCTAACATTCGCCTGGGGAGGGAGTAATATGCCGCACATTCGGTTTAATGGGCCTACCATTTCGGATAAAAGTCAAATGCAAAACTTATGCCTGTACCTTCGCTATAAATTGTTTATTGGATAGGATTACTGACATTGCGACATTTTCTTGAATATGCCAATATAATAAACCAAAGAGGAAGTTTCGAAGCTGGCTAGCTGTTTATGATTTAGTTGGTATTACTGCTCACATTACCTGTGTCATCTTCGTCGTGTGAGCCAGCTTTTTCGACTCTTAAAATTGCCAAAAGCTTTTTAAGAAACACAATGGGACAAACACGTTTAAATGATTTGGTGGAAATGTTGGTAGCAAGTGAGGAGCTCAAAGCTATAAAAATCGACGATATTCGCGATTTATTTTGGTAGCAGACATCAAGGCGTTAGTCATTGCTGATGTAACGTGTATATAGGCTATTTGTCAGTAGACAATTTTATACCAATGTGGGTTATATTTCTTTGTCGGAAGTGAATATTATACCAATGTGAATAGCAAACTCGTGACATTTTTTATCGAGTTGGAGTTTAATAACAATTTACAAGTTTTAGTTCAACTTTGTCATTTTCAGTTTTCGTGAGTGTAAGTCCGAATTCAGTAAATGTTACCGATTTCATGCTACATTTGAGTAGTTTTCACAGAGTTTTAAGCCACTTTTTTTCAGTTTAGGCCAAGTTGAATGCTAAATCCAGGATGTGCTATTTCAGATCGAGTTCCAATTCGAATTCTGATTTCGAGTTCGGGAAAAAACGCCTAGTTCAAGCTCGAGTTTGCAGCCCTGTTGGACAGGAATGGCTTAGGCCTACCGTATATGCGTAGCAGCACTTGCTATGGGCTTGCAATTTTTGTAATATGCCTAACATTTATGGCTCTGGCAAGGGCTGTAATTCAAAATTAGTCCTAGCTTCAACTCGCCCCCTCCCCCCCCTAATATTTTGGTTGCACTTCACCACTAGCTCTACGTATCATAGACATGATAACACAGTTAACGCGTTGCGTTATGTGCAACAAAAGTTGAGCGGTATAAAGTATCCTACCCCTTGTTTTTTGTTAGAGTTAGAACAAATGATGTACATTTTTTCTGTTTTAGTGTTTTTTTTTTGCATTTATGCTTCACAGACTCACTATTTTACTCGTTTCTTTGATTAGGCTATCTATAATAAAGTTATTTTTAGAGGCTGGCAGTTGCTTAATAACGCTGCTCGATCATCACTCGATGACGCGCAACGCCCGCTATTGCTTTTGATGCTATTCGTGTGTCGTAAGCTTCTGTTGCATCAAATCAAATCTTCATTATACTCGCCGTATTACGCCGAAGCGTGTAACGAGTTGCGGGGCCCATCTCCGCGGCTTATTGCCTGGGCAACTCAGATCCGAAGAAACGTGGCAACGATGGCGAGTCGTTGGCAACACTGAGTCCGATTTAACCGCTCGGGGAATTGAAACCCAGATCTCCCGCACCAATAGCGTGCGCTTGACAACTGAGCCAACCAGCCGGTTATGGACAGGGTAACCATAGCCTACCAGCCGCTTGCCAGAGTGATTAAAGGCATTGCTATCGGCGCGAGTGGTTTGGAGTTCAATTTCCAGGCCTACCAATTTGGACAAGGTAACTATGTCCGCACCGATAGCAGTGCTTTTAATCACTCAGGCAACCGGCTGGTACTGGTACAGTTTTTTTTTGCCGGAATCAAACCAGCTGTACATTTTTTCCTGGACCTTTGTAAATAATGAACTTTTCCAATTGTACCGATACTCATTATAATTGAGTAGCCTTGGTGTACTGGTAGTCCTTTTTTTAGGACGCGTTTCGTTTTACGCGTTTAAAATTGACTTTCGTTAGGTTGCGGTTAGAAAATCGATGATTTCCGATGTTTATTGGCTATAACTCATCATAATGGAGCTGACAATGCTAAAAAATGCTAAAAAAAGGACTACCCCTCCTGGTAGTCTTTTTTTAGGACGCGTTTCGTTTTAGACATTTAAAAAAGATGTTTGTTCGGAGCTGTGTAGCCCAAGCGCTGCGCCGCGGAGATGGGCCCCGCCACTCGTTACACACTTCGGCAAATTACGGCGAGTATAATGAAGATTTGATTTTTTGTGCAGCATTATTACTGTACACGTGAAGAAATTTAAGGATAATAGTTTTAGTGAGATTTCAATCACTGTATTACAGAAATGTAAGAAGTCGTTACAACATAATTTAGTTTATGGAGCACAGGCTGTAGGAAATTAAACTTACTTCATGCGTGATAACGCCCACCTACATATTTTGCACGATTATATTATTTTTTTAAGTTGTAAAAGCGAAGTCACTCTACTGTTCCCTTAGACGTTTGGGTCCCTAAAAAGCTTGATCGGAAAGCCATAAGCGGGTGCTTGCAGCTGCCATCTAGTTTTTTTTTTTTTTTTCAACACCAATTTTGTGCAGCCCAACGCTTTTGAACCGCTGATGCTAGAGACTTGATAGTTTCAGGGATGGTAGATCTCAATATGAACTTGTGCCTAACAACTTTTGGGGGGTGGCGGTCAACACGTTAAAGGTCAAAAAACCCAATTTACCAAAACCTAATAATTTTGGAATGATATTAGGTAAGACCTTCAAATTTCCACAGTATATGCATATCAATACGGTAAACAAAATTATGCACAATAAATATCTGTTTGTGACGTCACTTATAATCAAATGTCAAATGAACGAATCTTAACAGTTTTTTGTGCAGCTTATGGCTTTTGAACCGCTAATGCTAAAGACTTGAAATTCTCAGGGATGATAGACCTGCATGTGAACTTGTGCCTAACAACTTTTGGGAAGTGGCGGTCAACAGGTTCAAGGTCAAACGTCAATCAAATAAAATTGAAAGAAGTCTGATCAAACGCTAATAACTTGTGAATGGCAACTGGTAGGACCTTTAAATTTACGGAGCAGATGCATCTCAGTGAGGGTATAAAAGGACCAACAATGGTTGGTTTTGTGTGACGTCACTTGAGGTTAAAGGTCAAATAAGCAAATATGTTGTTTGGCGTATAACTAATGATTGAAAACACATAAAAACCTGAAATTTATAGGGTTTGTGTGTCTTGGTATGTTCTTGCAGTGTACCAACTATAAACGCTCTATGTCACGTGACTCGGGGTCAAAGGTCAAAAAAACGATAAATGTTGCCGATATTGCGCAGTCTAAGGTTTTTGAATCGCTGACGCTAGAGGCTTTAAATGTTCAGGGATGATAGACCTCGACGTAAACTTGTGTCTCACAACTTTTGGGGGGTGGCGGTTCAGTGGTTTGGAGTCAAAGGTCAAAAATAGGAAAACATTCACAAGCTCATAGCTGTTGAATGGCAACAGCTAGGACCTTCAAATTATTGGAGGATATTAACCTTAATGTGGGTAACAAAAATATCAATATAATGAAAGGTTACCCCAGAGCACCTGGCTTGGAGTCAAAGGTCAAAAAACTGAAAAATTTTGCCACTTTTGTGCAGCCTTAGGCGTTTGAACCGCTGATGCTAGAGACTTGAAAATTTCAAGGATGGTAGATCTCAATGAGAACTTGAGTTTTACAAATTTTGGGGGGTGGCGGTCATCACTTTAAAGATCAAAGGTCAAAAAACGAATTTTATCAAATGCCAATAACTTTTTAATGGCAATAGGTACGATTTTCAAATTTTCGGAGTATATGCATATCAATGTGGGGAACAACAATGTGCACAATAATTATTTTTTTGTGACGTCACTTAGGGTCAAAGGTCAAATTATCAAAATTCAACGGTTTTTGTGCAGCCTAAGGCTTTTGAACGGCTGATGCTAAGAGACTTGAAATGTTCAGGGATGATAGACCTCAGTGTGAACTTGTGTCTAACAACTTTTGGGGGGTAGCGGTCAACAAGTTAAAGATCAAAGGGTAAGTAAAGAAATTGAAAAAAACTCTGCCCAAACGCTAATAACGAGTGAATGAAAACAGATAGGACCTTCAGATTTATGAAGTTTATGCATCTCGATCAAGGTAAAAAAATTTTTGCAGGGAATATCTGCATGTGACGTCACTTGAGGTCAAAGGTCAAATAAACAAATGTGTTGTTGGGCTTATAACTTATGATTGAAAACAGATAGGAACTTGAAATGTACAGGCTCGGTGTGTCTTACCAGGTACTTGCATTGTACCAACTATAAACGCCTTCTGTTTGGCGACTCGGGTTCAAAGGTCAAAAAACTGATAAATGTTGCCAATACTGTGCAGTCCAAGGCTTTTGAACCACTGATGCTAGAGACTTGAATATTTCAGGAATTGTAGAACCCAATAGGACTTGTGTCTCACAACTTTGAGGGGTTGGCGGTCAGCAGGTTAAACGTCAAAGGTCAAAAAACAAACTTTATCAAATGCCAAAAACTTTTAAATGGCAATAAGTAGGACCTTCAAAATATCGGAGGATATTAACCTCAAGGTGGGTAACTAAAATATCAATACAATGAGGGGTTACTCCAGAGCACCTGACTTGGAGTCAAAGGTAAAAAACGTGAAATTTCAGGAAACCTCATAAATATCAAGCAAAATTTCTCATTCGTTAGAGGGCAGTAGGGAAACATGATTTTTAGTTATTTTAGGATAAAAGTTTTTCATTCGTGAGTAGGCGGCATGAGTTTGCGTTTAAGCTGAAACTTTAAGCAACAGCCTGTGATGCAGAAATCAAAATTTTGCATGACAATACTGCATGTGCTTGTTCGCGTGCACCTGCCCCCACTTCCCAAGTAAACCTAAACAATTCACAGCTCAGATGGCCGAGTGGTATGGAGCGTCTGTCTCGACTCGGAATCGGGTTTGATTCCGAGTCGGGTCGAACCAATGACTTTAAAATTGGTATTCACAGCTTCCCTGCTTGACGTTCAGCATTGAAGGGACAGTGTGGAGAACAAACCGGCAAGTTTACTTGTTGTGCCGTTGGGAAAGGCACTTAGCGAGATTCCCCCATCTTGGTGTGGTAGACAGATGGCCGGCAACTCCTAAGCGAACTCGTATAGCGCATTGATCGCTTTCTCGTGATAGGAAAATAAATATGCAACTAAATAAAATAAATAACTAGTTTCTTTTTTTTCATCACCAATTTTTGTGCAGCCTAAGGCTTTTGAACTGTTGATGCTAGAGACTTGAAAGTTGATCTTAATATGAACTTGTGTGTCACAACTTTTGGGGGGTGGCGGTCAACACGTTAAAGGTCAAAGGTCAAAAACCAAATTTATCAAAACCAAATAACTTTTGAATGACATTACGTAGGACCTTCAAGTTTTTACAGTATATGCATATCAATGTGGGGAACAAAACTATGCACAACAATTATTTTTATGTGACGTCACTTATGGTCAAAGGTCAAATGAACGAATGTCAACAGTTTTTTGTGCAGCCTATGGCTTTTGAACCACTGATGCTAGAGACTTGAAATTTTGAGGGATGATAGACCTTTATGTGAACTTGTGCCTAACAACTTTCGTGGGGTGGAGGTCAACAAGTGTTAGGTCAAACGTCAATCAAATAAAATGAAAAGAAATCTTCCCAAACTCTAATAACTTGTGAATGCCAACTAGTAGGACCTTCAAGTTTACGAAGCAGATGCATCTTAATCAAGGTAAAATAGGACCAACAATGGTTGGTTTTGTGTGACGTCACTTGGGGTCAAAAGTCAAATAAGCAAATATGTTGTTTGGCGTATAACTATTGATTGAAAACACATAAAAACCTGAAATCAATAGGGTTTGTGTGTCTTGGTATGTTCTTGCACTGTGCCAACTATAAACGCTCTATGTCACGTGACTCGGGGTCAAAGGTCAAAAAAACGATAAGTGTTGCCAATATTGCGCAGTCTAAGGTTTTTGAACCGCTGATGCTAGAAATTTGAAATGTTCAGGGATGATAGACCTCGACGTAAATTTGTGTCTCACAACTTTCGGGGGGTGGCAAACAAGTGGTTTGGGGTCAAAGGTCAAAAATAGAAAACAATTCACAAGCTCATAACTGTTAAATGGCAACAGCTAGGACCTTCAAATTATCAGAGGATATTGACCTCAATTTGGGTAACAAAAATATCCATATAATGAAGAGTTACCCCAGAGCACCTGACTTGGAGTCAAAAGTAAAAAACGTGAAAATTCAGGAAACCTCATAAATATCAAGCAAAATTTTTTACCCGTTAGAGGGCAGTAGGGAAACATGTTTTTTAGCTATTTTAGCTTCCAACTTTTTTCATTCGTGATTGGGCCCTATGAGTTTGTGTTTAAACTGACGTTTTAAGCAGCAATAAGGGGCACATGGTAGTTGGCCAAGTGGTTGGTGCGTTGGACTCATGACTTAGCTTTGCGGATTCCTCGCATTGAAACTGTGTTCGCATTGCGGCAAAGAGTTTGCTAAAGTAATAGCTAGCATAGTCCGCTATCAGATCATCAGGCGTGTGGTTTTGCGAAGTTCGTTGTAATCAGCACTCGTTTGTTTTTATTGCATTCACACTTTATGCAATTGGGTAACTGGACAAATTCAACCCTGTTTGGCTGTAACTTGATGAGTGTGAAAGTTTTCGTTGAAGTAGTCACAGCACTTATATTTAATGCGAGCAATGTTGGTTTATCAGTCGTTTTACATTTTAAGTTGCTAGAAAGTTGCCATTCATAAGTAAGTATTAAGTTGGAACTTCTAAGTTTCAACTTATCAACAAGTGTGACTTCAATTGATTGATCTGCAATACCTTGAGCGAAGTGTTATGCGAATTATTGCAGCCATTAATTTTAGCGCAGATTGTTAAGCAGTGTAATCGCTGCTATAAAAGTGAGTTTTATGCAGCGATTTGTTGCCCTTAGAATCGAACGCAAGCTCGATGATTTAATTTCATTTTGTGTGAATGCAGTCGTCCTTGCAGCTGCACAAATCCTTCAAACATGGCGTTTTTTGTTTGAATTTACTGCAAAATTTACCAGCTTGTTTGAAATGTCAGACAAACAAAATGATTTTGCTGCAGACTTGTGTAGCATTGCGCCGGCCGATTAGCTCAGTTGCTATTACGGCGAGTATAATGAAGATTTGGTTTTTTGTGCAGCAGTATCACTGTACACGTGAAGAAATTTAAGAATAATAGTTTTAGTGAGATTTCCATCTCTGTTTTACAGAAATGTAAGAAGTCGTTGCAATATTATTGAGTTTATGGAGCACAGGCTGCAGGAAATTGAACTTACTTCATGTGTGATAATGCCCACCTATATTTTGCACGATTTTATTATTTTTTTCAGTTGTAAAAGCGAAGTCACTCTACTGTTACCTTAGATGTTTGGGTCCCTAATAAGCTTGATCGGAAAGCCATAAGCGGGTGCTTGCAGCTGCCATCTAGTTTTATTGAGATTTCGATCACTACATTACAGAAACAAAAGAAGTCGTTACAATATTATTAAGTTTATGGAACACAGCCTGCAGAAAATTGAACTTACTTCATGTGTGATAATGCCCGCCTATATTTTTCACGATTTTATTATTTTTTTCAGTTGTAAAAGCGAAGTCACTCTACTGTTCCCTTAAACGTTTGGGTCCCTAGCTTTTTTCTTTTTTTTCACCAAATTTTGTGCAGCCTAAGGCTTTTGAACCGCTGATGCTAGCAACTTGAAATTTTCAGGGATGGTAGATCTCGATGGGAACTTGTGCGTAACAACTTTTGGGGGATGGCGGTCATCAGGTTAAAGAAGGTCAAAAAAACAAATCTACCAAAACCTAATAACTTTTGAATGACATTAGGTAGGACCTTCAAATTTCCACAATATATGCATATGAATATGTGGAACAAAACTATGCACAACAAACAGCTTTTTGTGACGTCATTTAGGGTCAAAGGTCAAATGAACGAATCTCAACAGATTTTTGTGCAGCATAAGGTTTTTGAACGGTTGATGCTAGAAACTTGAAAGTTTTAGAATGAATAGACCTCCATGTGAACTTGTGCCTAACAAGTTTTGGGGAGTGGCGGTCAACAGGTTCAAGGTCAAACGTAAATCAAACAAAACTAGATGGCAGCTGCAAGCACCCGCTTATGGCTTCCCGATCAAGCTTTCTAAGGACCCAAACGTTTAAGGTACCAGTAGAGTGATTTCGCTTTTACAACTTAAAAAATTAATAAAATCGTGCAAAATATAGATGAGCATTATCACGCATGAACTAAGTTTACTTTCCTGCAACCTGTGCTTCATAAACTTAATAATTTTGTAACGACTTCTTTTATTTCTGTAATGCAGTGATGGAAATCTCAATAAAACTATTATCCTTGAATTTCTTCACGTGTACAGTGATAATGCTGCACAAAAAATCAAATCTTCATTATACTCGCCGTAATACGCCCAAGCGTGTAACGAGTGGCGGGGCCCATCTTCGCGGCGCAGCGCTTGGGCTACACAGCTACGAACAAACGTCCCAACGGTGGCGAGCCGTTGGTGACACTGTGACGATTTGATCGACCCGGCAATCGAACCTCAGACCTCCCGCACCGATAGGGTGGGCTTAGCAACTGAGCTAATCAGCCGGCGCAATGCTACACTCGTCTGACATTTCATGCAAGCTGGCAAATCTTGCAGTAAATTCGAACAAAAAACGCCATGATTCTTGCAGTAAATTCGAACAAAAAACGCCATGTTTGAAGGATTTGTGCAGCTGCAAGGACGACTGCACTCACAAAAAATGATACTAAATCATCGAGCTTGTGTTCGATTCTAAGGGCAACAAATCGCCGCATAAAACTCACTGTTAAGCAGCGATTACACTGCTTTCCAAACTGCGCAAAAAGTAATGGCTGCAATATTTCCCATAACACTTCTCCCAAGGTATTGCAGATGAATCAATTGAGTTCAGTAAGGGACCACTTGTTGATAAGTTGAAACTTAGAAGTTCCAACTTAATACTTACTTATGAATGGCAACTTTCTAGCAACTTAAAATGTAAAACGACTGATAAACCAACATTGCTCGCATTAAATATAAGTGCTGTGACTACTTCAACGAAAACTTTCACACTCATCAAGTTACAGCCAAACAGTGTTGATTTTGTCCAGTTACCCAATCACATAAGGCGTGAATGAAACAAAGCAAACAAGTGCTGATTACAACGAACTTCGCAAAACCACAAGCCTGATGATCTGATAGCGGACTATGCTAGCTATTACTTTAGCAAACTCTTTGCCGCAATGCGAACACAGTTTCAATGCGAGGAATACGCGAAGCTAAGTCATGAGTCCAACGCACCAACCACTTGGCCAACTCCCATGTGCCCCTTATTGCTGCTTAAAACGTCAGTTTAAACACAAACTCATAGGGCTCACTCACGAATGAAAAAGTTTGAAGCTAAAATAGCTAAAAAACATGTTTCCCTACTGCCCTCTAACGGATAAAAAATTTTGCTTGATATTTATGAGGTTTCCTGAATTTTCACGTTTTTTACGTTTAACTCCAAGTCAGGTGCTCTGGGGTAACTCTTCATTATATGGATATTTTTGTTACCCAAATTGAGGTCAATATCCTCTGATAATTTGAAGGTCCTAGCTGTTGCCATTTAACAGTTATGAGCTTGTGAATTGTTTTCTATTTTTGACCTTTGACTCCAAACCACATGACTGCCACCCCCCAAAAGTTGTGAGACACAAGTTTACGTCGAGGTCTATCATCCCTGAACATTTAAAATTTCTAGCATCAGCGTTTGAAAAGCTCTTGACTGCGCAATATTGGCAACACTTATCGTTTTTTTGACCTTTGACCCCGAGTCACATGACGGAGAACGTTTATAGTTGGCACAGTGCAAGAGCATACCAAAACACACCAACCCTATAAATATCAAGTTCTTATGTGTTTTCAATGAATAGTTATACGCCAAACAACATATTTGCTTATTTGATCTTTGACCCCAAGTGACGTCACGCAAAACCAATCATTGTTGGTCCTTTTGTACCTTGGTTAAGATGCATCTGCTCCGTAAACTTGAAGGTCCTACCAGTTGCCATTCACAAGTTATTAGCGTTTGATCAGATTTTTTATGGTTTTACTTGGGTGACGTTTGACGTTTAACCTGTTGATTGCCACCCCACGAAAGTTGTTAGGCACAAGTTCACATAAAGGTCTATCATCCCTCAAAATTTCAAGTCTCTAGCATCAGCGGTTCAAAAACCTTAGCCTGCACAAAAAACTGTTGAGATTCGTTCATTTGACCTTTTACCATAAGTGACGTCACAAACAGATCATTGTTGTGCATAGTTTTGTTCCCCACATTGATATGCACATACTGTGAAAAGTTGAAGGTTCTACGTAATGTCATTCAAAAGTTATTTGGTTTTGATAAATTTGGTTTTTTGACCTTTGACCTTTAACGTGTTGACCGCCACCCCCCAAAAGTTGTTAGACACAATTTCCCATTGATATCTACCATCCCTGAAAATTTCAAGTCTCTAGCATCAGCGGTTCAAAAACCTTAGGCTGTACAAAAATTGGTGTTGAAAAAAGAAGAAAAGAAACTGGATGGCAACTGCAGGCACCCGCTTATGGCTTCCCGATCAAGCTTTCTAGGGACCCAAACGTTTGAGGGAACAGTAGAGTGACTTCGCTTTAACAACTAAAAAAAATAACAAAACCGTGCAAAATATAAGTGGGCATTATCGCGCATGAAGTAAGTTTAAATTCCTGTAGCCTGTGCTCCCTAAACTTAACATTGTGACGACTTTTTACATTTCTGTAATACAGTGATCGAAATCTCAATAAAACTAGGGACCGAAACGTCTAAGGGAACAGTAGAGTGACTTCGCTTTTTCAACTTAAAAAAAATATTAAAATCGTAGCAAAGTGTAGGTGGGCATTAGCACACACAAAGTAAGTTTAACTTCCCGTAACCTGTGTTCCATAAACTTAATAATATTGTAACGACTTCTTTCATCTCTGTAATACAGCGATGGAAATGGTTTAGCAAAATACATACTTATTAAACTCAATACCTACTTATTAATGGCAAATTTCTAGCAACTTAAAATGTAAAACGACTGATAAACCAACATTGCTCGCATTAAATATAAGTGCTGTGACTACTTCAACGAAAACTTGCACACTCATCAAGTTACAGCCAAACAGTGTTGATTTTGTCCAGTTACCCAATTACATAAGGCGTGAATGAAACAAAGCAAACAAGTGCTGCTGATTAAACGAACTTCGCAAAACCACAAGCCTGATGATCTGATAGCGGACTATGCTAGCAATTAATTCAACAAACTCATCGCCGCAATGCGAACACAGTTTCAATGCGAGGATACCGCAAAGCTAAGTCATGAGTCCATTGCACCAACCCCTTGGCCAACTCCCATGTGCCCCTTATTGCTGCTTGAAATGTCAGTTTAAACACAAACTCATGCCGCTCATTCACGAATGAAAAAGTTGTAAGCTGAAATAGCTGGAAAACATGTTACTCTACTGCCCTTTAACGAAATAAGAAAATTTGCTTGATCTTTATGAGGTTACCTGAAATTTATATGTATTTTACCTTTGACTCCAAGTCAGGTGCTCTGGGGTAACTCTTCATTATATTGATATTTTTGGTACCCACACTAAGGTTAATATCCTCCGATAATTTGAAGGTCCAAGGTGTTGCCATTCAAAAGTTATGAGCTTGTGAATGTTTTCCTATTTTTGACCTTTGACCCCAAACCACATGACCGCCACCCCCCAAAAGTTGTGAGACACAAGTTTACGTCGAGGTCTATCATCCCTGAACACTTCAAGTCTATAGCATCAGCAGTTCAAATGCCCTAGACTGCGCAATATTGGCAACAATTACCAGTTTTTTGACCTTTGACCCCGAGTCACGTGACATAGAGCGTTTATAGTTGGTACACTGCAAGTACATATTAGGGCTCACCAATCCTATAAATTTCAAGTTCTTATGCGTTTTCAATCAATAGTTATACGCCAAACAACATATTTGTTTATTTGACCTTTGACCCCAAGTGAGGTCACACAAAACCAATTATTGTTGGTCCTATTTTACCTTGATTGAGATGCATTTGCTCCGTAAACTTGAAGGTCCTACCAGTTGCCATTCACAAGTTATTAGCGTTTAATCGATTTTCTTTTCATTTTACTTGATTGACGTTTGACCTTGAACCTGTTGATCGCCACCCTCCAAAATTTGTTTTTCACAAGTTCAAATGCAGGTCTATCATCCCTGATGTTAAGTCTCTAGTCTCTAGCATCAGCGGTTCAAAAACCTTAGCCTGCACAAAAATCTGTTGAGATTCGTTCATTTGACATTTGACTCTAAGTAACGTCACAAAAAGGTATTTGCTGAGCATGGTTTTGTTCCACTTATTGATATGCATATACTGTAGAAATTTGAAGGTCCTACCTAATGTCATTCAAAAGTTATTAGGTTTTGGTAGATTTGTTTTTTTGACCTGTGACCTTTAACTTGATGACCGCCATCCCCCAAAAGCTGTTAGGCACAAGTTCTCATTGAGATCTACCATCTTTGAAAATTTTAAGTCGCTAGCATCAGCGGTTCAAAAGCCTTAGGCTGCACAAAGTTTGGTTTTGAAAAAAAAAAGAAAAAAAAAAGAATTTTTCGAAAACAAAATATTTTTTTTTAGAAAGTGTGGGACTGTCGGGGCAAGTTAGGGCGACCAAGGTGTAGACTTAGGTGGGACACACATTTGAACTCTAGGTCACTTTTGAATTGGAACAGTAGTTTAGCAGCCACAGCTGCTGGAAGTGTCAAAAAGTGCAAAATTGGCCAAGTAAAAACAACATGGCTTCCCTTTTCGGGAAGCCATAATAAAAAGAAAATCGATTAAACGCTAATAACTTGTGAATGGCAATTGGTAGGACCTTCAAGTTTACGGAGCAGATGCAACTCAACCAAGGTAAAATAGAACAAACAGTTGTTGGTTTTGTGTGACCTCACTTGGGGTCAAAGATCAAATAAACAAATATGTTGTTTGGCGTATAACTGATGATTGAAAACACATAAAAGTTTGATATTTATAGGGTTGGTGTGCCCTAATATGTACTTGCAGTGTACCAACTATAAACGCTCTATGTCACGTGACTCGGGGTCAAAGGTCAAAAAAACGATAAGTGTTGCCAATATTGCGCAGTCTAGGGCATTTGAACTGCTGATGCTAGAAATTTGAAATGTTCAGGGATGATAGATCTCGACGTAAACGTGTGTCTCACAACTTTCGGGGGGTGGCAAACAAGTGGTTTGGAGTCAAAGGTCAAATATAGGAAAACATTCACAAGCTCATAACTTTTGAATGGCAGCAGCTAGGACCTTCAAATTATCGAAGGGGATTAACCTTAATGTGGGTACCAAAAATATCAATATAATGAAAGGTTACCCCAGAGCACCTGACTTGGAGTCAAAGGTAGAAAACGTGAAAATTCAGGAAACCTCATAAAGATCAAGCAAATTTTCTTATCCGTTAGAGGACAGTAGGGAAACATGTTTTTGAGCTTTTAGCTTGAAACTTTTTCATTCGTGAGTGAGCCCTATGAGTTTGTGTTTAAACTGACGTTTTAAGCAGCAATAAGGGGCACATGGGAGTTGGCCAAGGGGTTGGTGCAATGGACTCATGACTTAGCATCGCGGATTCCTTGCATTGAAACTGTCTTCGCATTGCGGCGATGAGTTTGTTGAATTAATAGCTAGCATAGTCCGCTATCAGATCATCAGGCGTGTGGTTTTGCGAAGTTCGTTGTAATCAGCAGCACTTGTTTGCTTTGTTTCATTCACGCCTTATGTAATTGGGTAACTGGACAAAATCAAAACTGTTTGGCTGTAAGTCGATGAGTGTGAAAGTTTTCGTTGAAGTAGTCACAGCACTTTGATTTAATGCGAGCAATGTTGGTTTATCAGTCGTTTTACATTTTAAGTTGCTAGAAATTTGCCATTAATAAGTATGTATTTAGTCATAACTTCTAAGTTTCAACTTGTCAACAAGAGGTCCTTTATTGATTCATCTGCAATACCTTGAGCGAAGTGTTATGCGAATTATTGCAGCGTTTAATTTTTGCGCAGATTGTTAAGCACTGTAATGACTGCTATAAAAGCGAGTTTTATGCCGCGATTTGTTGCCCTTAGAATCGAACACAAGCTCGATGATTTAGTATCATTTTTTGTGAGTGCAGTCGTCCTAGCAGCTGCTGGTGCAGGGAATCGTCCTTCAACGCCTTATGTAATTGGCGTTTTTTGTCGCGTTTTTTGTTTGATTTTACTGCAAGATTTGCTCAAGATGTGAGACAAGCAAGATGTTTTTGCTGCAGACGTGTGTAGCATTGCACCGGCCGGTTAGCTCAGTTGCTAAGCGCACGCTATCGGTGCGGACGATGTGGGGTTCGATTCCCGGGTCGGTCAAATCGGCACAGCGTCGCCAACGGCTTACCACCGTTGCGACGTTTGTTCGGAGCTGTGTAGCCCAGGCGCTGAGCCGCGGAGATGGGCCCCGCCACTCGTTACACGCTTGAGCGTAATACGGCGAGTATAATGAAGATTTGATTTTTTGAGTAGCACTATCACTGCACACGTGAAGATATTTAAGGATAATAGTTTGATTGAGATTTCGATCACTGTATTACAGAAATGTAAGAAGTCGTTACAATGTTAAGTTTATGAAGCACAGGTTACAGGAAATTAAACTTACTTCATGTGTGATAATGCCCACCTATATTTTGCTACGATTGCGTTATTATTTTTTTAAGTCGTAAAAGCGAAGTCACTCTTCTGTTCCCTTAGATGTTTGGGTCCCTAAAAAGCTTGATCGGGAAGCCATAAGCGGGTGCTTGCAGCTGGCATCTAGTTTTTTCTTTTTTTTTTCAACACCAATTTTGTGCAGCCCAACGCTTTTAAACTGCTGACGCTAGAAACTTGAAATTTTCAGGGACGGTAGATCTCAATGGGAACTTGTGTCTAACAACTTTTGGGGGGTGGCGGTCAACACGTTAAAGGTCAAAGGTCAAAAAACCAAAATGTCAAAACCTAATAATTTTGAATGACAACAGGTAGGATCTACGACTTTTCAGAATATAAGTACATCCATGTGTGGAACAAAAGTATGCTTAACAATTATCTTTTTGTGACGTCATTTAGGGTCAAAGGTCAAATGAACGAATCTCAACAGTTTTTTGTGCAGTCTAAGGTTTTTGAACCGTTGATGCTAGAGACTTGAAATGTTCAGGGATGATAGACTTTAGTGTGAACTTGTGTCTAACAACATTTTGGGGTGTGGGGGTCAACAGGTTAAAGATCAAACGTCAATCAAATAAAATTAAAAGAAGTTTGTTCAAACGCTAATAACTTGTGAATGGCAACTGGTAGGACCTTTAAATTTACGGAGCAGATGCATCTCATTGAGAGAAATAAACAACCCACAGTGGTTGATTTTGTGTGATGTCATTTGGGGTCAAAAGTCAAATAAGCAAATATGTTGTTTGACCTATAACTAATGATTGAAAACACACAAAAACTTGAAATTTATAGGGTTGGTGTGTTTTGGTATGTTCTTGCAAAGCACCAACTATAAACGCTCTATGTCACGTGACTCGAGATCAAAGGTTGAAGAACTGATAAATGTTGCCAAAATTTTGCAACTGAAGGTTTTTGAACCGTTGATGCTAAAAGCTTTAAATGTTCAGGGATGATAGACCTCGACGTAAACTTGTGTCTCACAACTTTTGGGGGGTGGCGGTCCAGTAGTTTGGACTCAAAGGTCAAAAATAGGAAAATATTCCCAAGCTCATAACTTTTGAATGGCAACAGCTAGGACCTTTAAATTATCGGAGGATATTTACTTCAATGTGGGTAACAAAAATATCAATATATTGAAGGGTTACCCCAGAGCACCTGACTTGGAGTCAAAGGTAGAAAACGTGAAAATTCGGGAAACCTTGAAAAAATTCAAGCAAATTTTTTATCCGTTAGAGGGCAGTAGGGAAACATGTTTTTGAGCTTTTAGCTTGAAACTTTTTCATGGGTGAGTGAGCCCTATGAGTTTGTGTTTAAACTGACGTTTTAAGCGGCAATAAGGGGCACATGGGAGTTGGCTAAGTGGTTGGTGCAATGGACTCATGACTTAGCATCGCGGATTCCTTGCATTGAAACTGTCTTCGCATTTAGCGATGAGTTTGTTGAATTAATAGCTAGCATAGTCCGCTATCAGATCATCAGGCTTGTGGTTTTGCGAAGTTCGTTGTAATCAGCAGCACTTGTTTGCTTTGTTTCATTCATGCCTTATGTGATTGGGTAACTGGACAAAATCAACACTGTTTGGCTGTAACTTGATGAGTGTGAAAGTTTTCGTTGAAGTAGTCACAGCACTTATATTTAATGCGAGCAATGTTGGTTTATCAGTCGTTTTACATTTTAAGTTGCTAGAAATTTGCCATTAATAAGTAGGTATTTAGTCTTAACTTCTAAGTTTCAACTTGTCAACAAGCGGTCTCTTATTGAAATCAATTGATTTATCTGCAATACCTTGAGCGAAGTGTTATGCGAAATATTGCAGCGTTTAATTTTAGCGCAGATTGTTAAGCACTGTAATGACTGCTTTAATAGCGAGTTTTATGCCGCGATTTGTTGCCCTTAGAATCGAACACAAGCTCGATGATTTAGTATCATTTTTTGTGAGCGCAGTCGTCCTAGCAGCTGTGCAAATTCTTCCAGGTTCATCGCGTTTTTTGTTTGAACTTACTGTAAGATTTGCCAGCTTGCATGAGATGTCAGACAAGCAAGATGTTTTTGCTGCAGACATGGGTAGCATTGTACCGGCCGGTTAGCTCAGTTGCTAAGCGCACGCTATTGGTGCGGGAGGTCTGGGGTTCGATTCCCGGGTCGATCAAATCAGCACAGTGTCGCCGACGGCTCGCCACCGTTGCGATGTTACCGAATCCGAATCGGTTCTGCGCCATTGATTGAGCTTTAGCTTAGTCCGGATGTCACTACCGAATCGGTACTGCGCCATTGATTGAGCTTCAGCTTAGTCCGGATGTCACAATTTATCTCATCTAATATCTTTTTACTAACTTTACCAATTTCCGATTTTGCCGGGTTTATGAGATGGTGAAATTTTCCTAGTGGGCTTTAAGAGTTACAAAAGCTGCTTTATTGGCCATTTGTTCTTTCAGTCTTCAAGATTGAGCTTTGCTGCGATAGCCTTAGCCTCGGAATTAATAGCAGACATCACACTGCACTCAACTTTTTCATACTTTTGAGTGATGTTGTTTTTCAGCAGCCTCTCGCAATCTATTGTCAGGGTGTTCACTGAACATCTTGAACACCCTGAGAATACGCCTCTGCATATTTTTCTTAGGCTGTTGTTTCTGAATTGATTTTTATTATTATTTGATCTTCATTAGCTCTATTTTGTTTTTTTTTTGTTTTTGTCATTGTTGTGTATTTGCTTATGCATAGAGCAATTATTAATAGAAAGTTCTTCTGTTGCAAGGTAAATTGATTTCATCTCGTATGGGGCGCCGAATGTGAAGCAATAACAATGCGCGTTTTCAAGCTTTTTTCGCGTCAAATTGCATATTTAACTAAATACGCAAAATGGCACATGATAAATTGCATATTTAGTTAAATATACAAAATGGCGCTGTCAAAATGCATATTTAACCAAATATGCAATATGGCACTTGAAAAATTGCATATTTAGCCAAATATACAAAATGCCACATGACGAATTGCATGTTTAGTTAAACATGCAAAATGGCGTTGCCAAAATGTATATTCAACCACATATGCAAAATGGCACACATTGCATATTTAGTTAAATATGCAAAATGGCACTGCCAAAATGCATATTTAACCAAATATGCAAAATGACACTTGACAAATTGCATATTCAATCCAATACGCAAAATGGCACACGACAAATTGCATGTTTAGTTAAACACGCAAAATGGCGCTTGCCAAAATGCATATTTCAATAATCATGCAAAAAGATCTCTCAATATGCATTTTGTCATCAAAACAACACCTCAAACTTACAAATTAAATTGTCACGCATTTTTATGCGTTTACAATTGGCGAGCATTCGCCAAATGGAAGCTTGCAAATTGTAAACACACATTTATGTGAGTTTACAGTTGGCGAGCATTCGCCAAATGTAAGCTCGCCGATTGTGAACACACAAAAATGCCTAAAAATGAAATGTGTGTCTTTGACGTTAGGTGCGCGTTGGCAAAAGTGGGGGGAGAGGTGTGGGGAAGCGTATTTGGGGTGTGGGGGGACGTCAGGAGATAGGTGGGGAAAAGTGTAGGGTGTGGGGAAGCCTGTTGGGGTGTGGGAGAGATGTGTGGAGGTGTGGGGAGATGTGGGAAAAGTGGAGAAAGGTGTGGGGAAAAGTGTGGGGAGGCCTGTTGGGGTGAGGGAGAGATGTGTGGAGGGATGGGGATGTGAGGGGAGATGTGAAGAAATGAGTTGGGAAGTGTGTTGGGGTGTGGGAATGTGTGGAAAGATGTGGGGAAAGGCATGGGGATGTGGGAGGAGGTACGTGGAGTGTGGGGAAATACGGAGAAAGATGTGGGGAAGTGTGTTGGGGTGGGGAGAGGTGGAGAAAGATGTGAGGAAAGGCGTGGGGAGGTATGGGGATGTGGGAGGAAGTTCGGGGGAGTATGGGAAAATGTGGAGAAAGTTGTGGGAAAGTGTGTTGGGGTGTGGGGGAAGTTAAGGGATATGTGGAGAGAGGCATGAGGAAGTGTGTGGGGGAGGTGTGGAGAAATGTGGGGAAATGTGTTGGGGTGTGGGGGGAGGTGAGGGAAGATGAGAGGTGTGGGGGTTTGTGGAAAAGTGTGTTGGGGTGTGGAGGAAACTTTGGGGGAGGTATAGGAAAGTGTGAAGAAGTGTGTTGGGGTGTGGGGGAGGTGAGGGGAAGTGTGAGGAGAGGTGTTGGGAAAGGTGTGGTAAGTGTGTAGGGGTGTGGGGAGAGTGGAGGGAAGATGAGGGGAAAAGTTTGGGGGTGTGGGAAAGTGTGGGGGAGGTGTCAGGTGAGTGTGAAGTGTGTGAAGAAGCGTTGGGGGAGGTGTGGGTAAGTGTTGGGGGAGGTATGAAAAAGTGTGGAAGAGGTGTAGAAAAATGTGTTGGGTTGAGATGAGGGGAAATGTGGGGGGTGTGGGGAAGTGTTGGGAGAGGTGTGAGGAAGTGTGTTGGGGTGTGGGAAGATAAAAGGAGAGGTTTGGGGTGTGTGTGGGGAAGTGTGGGGGAGTTGTCAGGTGAGTGTAGGGAGTGTAAAGAAGTGTTGAGGAGGTATGGGAAAGTGTGGGGGGAGGAGCGGAAAAATGTGTTGGAAAGTGTGGGGGGAGGTGTAGAGGTTGTGAAGAAGCAGTAATGATTAATTTGGAATTGTAACAATCAACCGCAGAGCAAGAAAATTACGCAGTAATATAGATAAACTGTGGTTCATAGCATATGAGGTGACGGCGATAATTCACAGCATAGAGATTGCGGTGAAATGCAGGTGGTAGTAACAGTTGATAGTATAAAGACGGCGGTGAAAATGCAGGTGGCAGTATAAGGAGTTGATAGCATAGACTAGAAGTGGCGTTTGAAATGCAGGTGGTGGTAAAAGTCGATAGCATAGACTATAGATGGCGGTTGAAATGCAAGTGGTAGTACAAGAGGATGATTACATAGACTATAAGAGGCCGTTGAAATGCAGGTGGCGGTAAAAGTCGATAGCATAGACTATAAGAGGCGGTTGAAATGCAGGTGGCGGTAAAAGTCGATAGCATAGACTATAGGAGGCGGTTGAAATGCAGGTGGCGGTATAAGGAGTTGATAGCATAGACTAGAAGTGGCGGTTGAAATGCAGGTGGCGGTAAAAGTCGATAGCATAGACTATAGGAGGCGGTTGAAATGCAGGTGGCAGTATAAGGAGTTGATAGCATAGACTATAGGAGGCGGTTGAAATGCAGGTGGCAGTATAAGGAGTTGATAGCATAGACTAGAAGTGGCGGTTGAAATGCAGGTGGCGGTAAAAGTCGATAGCATAGACTATAGGAGGCGGTTGAAATGCAGGTGGCGGTAAAAGTCGATAGCATAGACTATAGATGGCGGTTGAAATGCAGGTGGTAGTACAAGAGGATGATTACATAGACTAGAAGTGGCTGTTGAAATGCAGGTGGCGGTAAAAGTCGATAGCATAGACTATAGGAGGCGGTTGAAATGCAGGTGGCAGTATAAGGAGTTGATAGCATAGACTAGAAGTGGCGTTTGAAATGCAGGTGGCGGTAAAAGTCGATAGCATAGACTATAGGAGGCCGTTGAAATGCAGGTGGCAGTATAAGGAGTTGATAGCATAGACTATAAGAGGCGGTTGAAATGCAGGTGGCGGTAAAAGTCGATAGCATAGACTATAGATGGCGGTTGAAATGCAGGTGGTAGTACAAGAGGATGATTACATAGACTAGAAGTGGCTGTTGAAATGCAGGTGGCGGTAAAAGTCGATAGCATAGACTATAGGAGGCCGTTGAAATGCAGGTGGCAGTATAAGGAGTTGATAGCATAGACTAGAAGTGGCGGTTGAAAAGCAGGTGGCGGTAAAAGTCGATAGCATAGACTATAGGAGGCCGTTGAAATGCAGGTGGCAGTATAAGGAGTTGATAGCATAGACTAGAAGTGGCGTTTGAAATGCAGGTGGCGGTAAAAGTCGATAGCATAGACTATAGGAGGCCGTTGAAATGCAGGTGGCGGTAAAAGTCGATAGCATAGACTATAGGAGGTCGTTGAAATGCAGGTGGCGGTAAAAGTCAATAGCATAGACTATAGGAGGCGGTTGAAATACAGGTGGCAGTATAAGGACTTAATAGCATAGACTATAGGAGGCGGTTGAAATGTAGGTGGCAGTATAAGGAGTTGATAGCATAGACTATAACAGGCGGTTGAAATGCAGGTGGCGGTAAAAGTCGATAGCATAGACTATAGGAGGCCGTTGAAATGCAGGTGGCAGTATAAGGAGTTGATAGCATAGACTAGAAGTGGCGTTTGAAATGCAGGTGGCGGTAAAAGTCGATAGCATAGACTATAGGAGGCCGTTGAAATGCAGGTGGCGGTAAAAGTCGATAGCATAGACTATAGGAGGTCGTTGAAATGCAGGTGGCGGTAAAAGTCGATAGCATAGACTATAGGAGGTCGTTGAAATGCAGGTGGCGGTAAAAGTCAATAGCATAGACTATAGGAGGCGGTTGAAATACAGGTGGCAGTATAAGGACTTAATAGCATAGACTATAGGAGGCGGTTGAAATGTAGGTGGCAGTATAAGGAGTTGATAGCATAGACTATAACAGGCGGTTGAAATGCAGGTGGCGGTAAAAGTCGATAGCACAGACTGTAGGAGGCGGTTGAAATGCAGGAGGCAGTAGAAGGAGTTGATACATTATACCCTACAGCCTCCCTCACACTTCCCAACACATTTTCCCATACCTCCCCCAACACTTTTTTACGCCCCCTACTACACTCACCTGACACCTCCCCCCCACACACCCTTATCTTCCCCCACTCTCCAACACACTTACCCACACCTCTCCCAACACTTCCCCACATTTCCCCTCACCTCAACCCAACACACTTCCCTATACCTTTTCCACACTTTTTCATACCTCCCCCAACACTTCCCCACCCCTCCCCCAACACTTCTCTGCACCCCTCACTCACCTGACATCTCTTCCCACACCTCCCTCAACGCTTCTTCGCACTCCCCACACTCACCTGACATCTCTTCCACACTTTCCCACGCCTTCCCCAACACTTACCCACACCTCCTCCAACGCTTCTTTACACACTTCACACTCACCTGACACCTCCCCCACACCCCCAAACTTTTCCCCTCATTTTCCCTCAACTCTCCCCACACCTCTTCACACTTACCTACACCTTTCCCAACACTTCTCCTCACCTCCCCCCTACCCCAACACACTTCTCCACACTTTCCTATACCTCCCCTAAAGTTTCCTCCACACCCCAACACACTTTTCCACAAACCCCCACACCTCTCATCTTCCCTCGCTTCTCTACACACCCCAACACATTTCTCCACACCTCCCCTACACCTCTCTCCACATATCCCTTAACTTCCCCCACACCCCAACACACTTCCCCACAACTTTCTCCACATTTTCCCATACTCCCCCGCACTTCCCCCACACCCACATACCTCCCCACGCCTTTCTCCGCCTCTCCCACACCCTAACACACTTCCCCACATCTTTCTCCACACTCCCCGCACCTCTCCCCACATCCCCATGCCTTTCCCCACATCTCTCCTCACCTCTCCCACACCCCAACACACTTCCCCACACCTTTCTCCACTCTTCCCCACACTCCCCGCACCTCTCCTCACATTCCCATACCTGCACACATCTCTCCCACACCCCAACAGGCTTCCCCACACCCCACACTTTTCCCCACTTACCTCTTCACCTCCCCCCACACCCAAATACGCTTCCCCACACCTCTCCCCCCACTTTTGCCAACGCGCACCTAATATCAAAGACACACATTTCATTTTTAGGCATTTTTGTGTGTTCACAATTGGCGAGCTTCCATTTGGTTGATGCCCGCCGATTGTAAACGCACAAAAATGCGTGACAATCCAATTCGTAAGTTTGAGGTGTTGTTTTGATGATAAAATGCATATTTAGAGGTCATTTTGCATGATTATTGAAATATGCATTTTGGCAGCGCCATTTTGCGTATTTAACTAAATATGCATTTTGTCATGTGCCATTGTGCATATTTGGTTAAATATGCAATTTGTCAAGTGCCATTTTGCATGTTTGGTTAAATATGCATTTTGTCAGCGCCATTTTACATACTCGTATTTAACTAAATATGCAATTTGTCATGTGCCATTTTGCGTATTTGGTTAAATATGCAATTCGACACAAAAAAGCTAAAAAAAGGGCAATTTTTATTGCTTTACACTCAGCGTCTCACACATCTCGAGTCTTTTCGTCTGACACCCATCAGGAGGAAATCGTCAAAAAGGGAAAAAACTAGAAATGCAACACGTTACAAGTTGGGTGGAAGCAAAGAGAGGGAAAGCGGTAAGCGCGTTGATTGGCTGGTACCGATGACGAAGTCTACAGTACCAGCTGTTAGACGGGCGAATCAGCGATAGTCACTAATTTTGAGACTGCAAACGAATTATTTTTGCCTGCACGAGTCAGGATTGGATGTTTCGATAAAAGTAGCTTCTACAACAGAAAGATGGAAGCTGGAGCGACCTCTGGCGAGAATGCGGAATGGATCTTCGTGATAATGCTCGGTCTATGAAGAATTTTGGAGAAGATGGAGTCCGATTGCTGAATCACACGCCGTTATA
The DNA here is from genome assembly GCA_964006365.1 of Trididemnum miniatum. Taxonomy (NCBI): domain Eukaryota; kingdom Metazoa; phylum Chordata; class Ascidiacea; order Aplousobranchia; family Didemnidae; genus Trididemnum; species Trididemnum miniatum. Next base: position 1,111,822 of record OZ023232.1, on the reverse strand, counting down.
GGAAAAGATGTATGTGGGTCGTACATCCCAAAGGTTGCGAGACAGAATCAACCAAGATGTTTCTAAATCAGTCAGAAACGCTAGTTCAGCCCAGAAACGCACGCTTCCACCACGTGCTTGCAAGTCATTTATCCCTATAACGACATGTGATTCAGCAATGGGGTTCTCCAAAATTCTTCATCGGCCGAGCATTATCTCGAAGATCGATTCCGCTTTCTCGCCAGAGGTTACTCCAGCTTTTACCTTTCTGTTCTGGAAGCTACTTTTAAGTGGTAGCTGGAGCGACCTCCAACGGTTCGACGCTCAACTGGGTCATCTTCCATGATGCGTAGGCCTATATGTCACTAATATAAAATCCTATGCTGCAATAATGTCGCGCGAAAAAAACTAATCAAAACATCCAATGCCGACTTGTGCAGGCAAAAATAGTCTGTTTGCAGTCTCAAAATTAGTGACCGCCGCTGACTGGCCCGTCTAACAGCTGGAAGACTTTGTCATCGATACCAGCCAATCAGCGCGCTTATTGCTTTCCCTTCTTTGCTTCCACCCAACTTATAACGAGTTGCATTTCTAGTTTTTTCCCTTTCTGAGGATTTCCTCCTGATGAGTGTCAGACGAAAAGATTCGAGATGAAGTTACTTTACCAAGCAATATTAAAACTTTGTACCGCAAATCACCTGTTCAAAAAGTTCTTTCTACGTGAAGCTCAGTGATGCAAACGGCTGGAGTGAAAATTGGCGAGAATTTTCAAAAACGCGTATAAACGTCTAAGGGGCTTTGCCTCCCATTCCCCCAACGAGTGCTTTGCTTTTGCATGTCCAGAGTCTTGATTTTATGGAGAGAACAGATTCGTATTTCGCAAAACTCAGTAGGTGGAGACTGGATAGTAAAAATAGCTGCCTTCTAAGACTACTTCGCTTACAAAACTTTTTTCGCATGAAAACAGGTTTCGAGTGAAAAGCTGCATGTGCCCATAGCATAACTTTTCTGCATTAAAAATGTTTACGTAGCTGCACTTTTGAAATTACTCTAATTGGATAAATGTTTTCATAGCTGCATGATCCTCGATGTGTACGACCGCAACCGGGGGGATGGGAGCAGAGCCCCCAGCCACCAACGGATTTTTACGGTTTTCACCTATAAAACACTTATTTTAGCAGATTTTTTTATGGAAACAGGACATACCGGTACCTGCAGTGAGTGCAGTCTCTATTATAGTGTCAGATTATACAAAAATACTTTAGTAGTCATGTCTAAAAGCAGGAGCCAGGCTAAAATAAATGAAAGGAGGCTGCAACCAGTCAACCACTATTAGTTGAAGTAATTGTAGACTGACAGTTAGGTTTTACCAGCTAAATTCAAGGCCAAGAGGGGGGCCATGACACCGTGCCCCCTCCCCTGCGTGCGCCTATGCTGCTACCACACCGCAATTGAGGCTGCCATGGAGTGGCGGTTGAAAACATGTTTAAGCCAATACTATTGCTGCATAACAGACCATTAAGTTTGTGTCACAGTCATGCTGAGAAGCGCTCTTAGGAACCCTCAACCGTACGCCTATGATTGCAATCCAAGGTGGCTACCATTAATGTTATTAATTTAATCTTATTATTTACCAGAGCGATTTTCTAAAAACCAGCCAAATCAACGGCGCTGCAAAATAAATAGTTATGTGCAGTTTGTGATCAAGGCATCAAGCAGTTGAAACTCTAATTTTTTAATTTTCCAAATTCAATTAACAATTGTACAAAAACGTCAAGGGCTGCAGTTCCCATGCTTGAAAAAAAAATGATCAAGAGTACTCCAGCAATCCAAAAGTTTAGAAATGGATTAAATTTAAACACTACTACTGCTACTACTTTACTAGCAAGAGTCAGAAAAAGATTCAATTGTTACAAAATGAGAAAATTGAGGGCAGGGATTTTACATCATGTGTTTGACTGTTTGGGTCATGCAACGCCATGCCAACGATTTGCTGTCTAGGAGATCTAATGAGTCAGACAAACCATTTTCCTTTTCCCTCACACTCTGATGATAGCATTACATCACAATAGCGAAAGCTATTGCAAATTATCTATTAGTTTCGGGGCAGGACTTTTCGGCGTGACCTACTCGACGTGAGACGACTCGGCGTGACCAACTTGTCGTTGGAACTACTCGACTTTGGGACGTCTCGGCGTTGGGACGTCTCGACGTAGAAAGGTGTGGTTTGTGAGCGGACGTAATTATCGCGTTTCGCGCCAGAATGTGCGAAAAAACGTAACCATCACGTTTTAGAGGTGCTAACAGTAAACAATAAGCGACTTTATATCTGCGACTCTATAAAAGTTTCGCGAGATATTATTGTACAGAAGTTCAAAGTTCTTTGACGTAAGTTTAACCAAAAAGTGGTGAAAAAATTGTTTTACAACTTTTAGTATTTGATTTTGTTTTATAACATGACATACCATGCTCCTCCAACAAAACGTAAAAAGTACATGAATACCGAAAAAAGGATTTACAACCTTGTGCAAGGGTTAATCCAGTGTAGCCAACCCAATGACCCTGAAATTCTGTTGGAATTCCTGCGCGGCATTGCACACTATCTAGAAATACATTCCTGAATTGGAGGCGAGAATTTTTTCGTGATAATTTATTTTTATCATGTTTAGTAGTATTTTTTTGGTATTTAGTTGCATATTTATTCTTCTATCACGAGAAAGCGATCAAAGCGCTATACGAGTTTGCTTAGTTAGGAGTTGCCAACCATTTGTCTACCACACCAAGATGGGGGAATCCCGCTGAGTGTCTTTCCCAACGGCACAAGTGAACTTGCCGGCTTGTTCTCCACACTGTCCCTTTATAATGCTGAGCGTCAGGCAGGGTAGCTGTGAATACCAATTTTAAGGTCATTGGTTTGACCCGACTCGGAATCAAACCCGAGTCTACAGCTCAAGAGACGGACGCTCTATACCACTTGGCCATCTGAGCTATCAGAACCCCTTTATTCCTTTTCGTTTTTTATGTTGTACCATGCGTGTTGCCTTATTGAATGTTTGATTGAATGAACGTGCAGTCTGTCATGGGGTTGGTTGAGTTAGTCGATTCACTTACTCAATTCTATATACACCGCGCAGTTTTTAATGCGACGCTAAAACTAATAGATGTCCCACTCGCCATTAATATATTAATAGGATTAGAATTTCTTGTCCAACGGTTCAAGAAATCGATTAATTCATTTTGCTAAATAATTAATTCAACAAAACTTTATTTAGCGATTACTGAGCCAGAATTAGTATTTCATGTAAACGGCATTGCAGCTGCTCACTTTTTTGCGTTAAAAAGCCGGTGAAGACGTAGTCAAAAAAATAATTCCTGGTTTGGATTGAAACATGGTTTGCAATCATAAAATGTCAATTCTTGAATTTTTTATGAAACGTGGTAAAAGAAGATTTAAACATCAATTGATCATAGGTGCAGCTCTATCACTCTTATGCTTGGTAGGTGAGAAACCATGAGTTGGCAATTGAAATTAAATGCCGTGTAGGGCTGCTCGCAAAATAATCAAGCGTTTTGCTTCCCATTTAGTTTACTTCAGTAAGCCACAGCCGGCCAAGCCGTGGCCTTGCCTTTACGCGGGTATTTTTTTCGTCAACAAAAATTTCTTGTGTTTATTTAATATTTTTACATTCAGTTAACACACATTTTTTGCTGCATATTGATCAAAAAATGAAAATCGAAGTGCAGTCGCAGCACTTGGTAATTGCTTGTTAAACGCGCAATTGTATTTCATGTTATAAAACGAAATCAAATACTAAAAGTTATAAAACAATTTTCTCACCACTTTTTGGTTAAAGTTACGTGAAAGAACTTTGAACTTACCTCGCGAAGCTTATAAAACCGTAGATATAAAGTCGTTTATTGTTTAGTTTTAGCACCTCTAAAACGTCATCACTACGTCTTTTCACACATTTTGGCGGGAAACGTGATAATTACGTCCGCTCACAAATCACACCTTTCCACGCCGAATCGTTTTAACGTGGAGACGTCCTAACGCTGAGACGTCTCAACGTCGAGTCGTCCCAACGACGAGTCGGTCATGCCGAGTCGTCTCACGTCGAATCAGTCACGCCAAAAAGTCGCGTTCTGATTAGTTTCATATAAACAACCTGAATATGCATTGTGCACCCTCAACCCCCTCCCATACCCCCCTATATTGTCTCAACGGATTGAGACGATTCACGAAAACGGCATTTTTGGCAACAAAATCGGCGAAATTCGCCGAAAAGCGGAAGATTTGCATCACTGGGAGCTGCTCAACTAGAAGACCGCAAGTGATCCGCACTCACAAGACGATTCCCTCATACTGGTGTGATTACACAAAGTCTATTGCTTGCTGTACGAGATTGCAGAAACTAAATTATCCAGTCAAAAGATATGTTCAGCTATTTCAATACAGTGTTCGCCGAAACGTTCGAGAAATCGGGCTTTTCAAAACCCGCGAAATTCACATGAAAATCGTACTACGCGTAATTCAAACTAAATACTGTTAAGACTTACGAAAGGCACTGCATGGCAAAGCGTCACTTCGTGGAAATGCATAAGTTCAAAACCCAACATTTCATGACGGTGATATCTATAAAAACTTAGTTTATTCAAAGCGTTGGTCACAGTGCGTGATAATGGATCAGCATGTTACATTTTTGTGGGTATTTTTTCTTCTTTGTGACCTCTTCAAATGTTGGTTGGCCGCAAATGGGGTTCAACCACTTGGTCGGGGTTAATGACTTCCCAGCTATTTTTCCGATCATGGGGCAATGTGTAGCCGCCCTCGATAGCACTGACCCGATCGTTGTCACTCTCTACATCGGTATTTCCGTGGTCACTTGAATATTCTTCCGAATTGGGAGTAGCACTGTCCGACCGATGTTGATCCAATCCGAATGACGATCCATATCCTCCAACAAAAGATGCATTTTCGTCAAAGTCTTGCAAATGCTGCGATATCGCGCGTCTTTTTCCATCGGAAGATCGCCGATTCTTTGACCGGCTATTAGAGCCGGCATTGTCGCCGCCGTAGCCTGAGGTTGATGTGGACGATTTTCGACGATTTTCTTCGCTACGGTATTTTTCTGTAGGTGAATCAGTTGGAGATTCAAGAGCAGTTTTCAGCAATGCTTGCTTCTCATTGGAGATAATCATTTCAGGTTCGGAATGCAGAGAAGAAATCTAAAACATTTTCAACTAATTTTCTCAACCATCACACTAGCATCAACCAAACGTTTTTGACAATAGGCTGTAATCTGTTTGATTGATTGATTGATGATTGATTTCTTCATCTTTATCCTCCTATCACGAGAAAGCGACGGAGGCGCTATGCGTAGGACGAATCCAGACTCGCTTAGGAGTTGCCTTTGTTTCCAAGTTTTCCGCTTGAATTTTCTTCTGACTTCTTTAATTTGCTGCTTGCCAGATTCCACCAAGCAGAGATAATCATCGTGAAGCATCTTATCCAAGGACGCAACAACGAGACTAGGTTGGGAGGTGAACCATCAACCTTGCGATCATGGTCGTCGTAAAAACGACGCTCCGAACCACTACGCCACGCTGCCGACAAATTGACGTTTGAGAGGAAAAACTGCATCAATGTTTGTTTGCGTTACACACATGATTATGCGAAACAATTTTCATCTCTAAAAACGTCTTTAAACTTAAGTAGAGCATTTTCAACCTTTATAAGCAACCAAAGATCAGGTACCTTGGTCTGTCCCGTCGGTTGATTGTCGATGTCCGGCAATTTCCTAAACACAAGCAATTGCATGTTAAAAGGTTGAACCTCTCACACAGTGTCAAACACTTACTGTTTTGCTTTGTAGGATTCAAAATCGCCGAGTTCTTCCTCTTCTAAATATGCTAGTTGTGAGGAACGTAGTCATAATAATTTGATGAGATCACAAAATAAACTGCTTCGTGCGAAACAACTAGCAACTCATATCTAGAGCTTTTCAAGTTTATATTTACCCATTCTATACCATGATGCCCGCAAAATTGCAACTTCACTCGTGCAATCCACAAATTTTACGTGTGATGTCAACACTTACGATTATACGCGATCACGACGTGTAAGAACAAAATCAAACCTGGGGTCATGGACTTGTCGTTGGAAGGTTTGAAAGCGAAGTAGTAGATGAGCAAAGCAGCGATCAAGATAATCACCAAGGAACCAAATGCAATGGCGATGATCACCACTCCACTCAGTGCTATATCGCCACTGTGAGGCTCTGAGTCCGACGTAGGGTCTTCAAGATCTAGCAATCATTTATGTAAACATTAAAGTGTTTCTTTTGATGAATTAATTCATACAAAAAGACCCTTTTTATCATGCAAAAGCGCAAGTAAGACTACCCAAAAGCTAACAGTAAGCTCTGTTTAGACCTTTCAGATTCAATCAATGCAGTAGGGTGACCTACACTTACTCAACGCAGTATATACACCCAGCTTTTGATTTTTTTTTCATGAATTTGGTGGCTGTGGGTTATAACTTAAACAAAAACCCACAAATCAAAATCTTTGTATACTGGTAGAGCTGCAAACCACGAAAAAATCCTTTTCGGCATAACATTGTCTCGAGCAATGGTGGTCACATCATCTTAACTGATGAGTTCTAAAAGGTCGAAACTGCGTTCACCGTGTGCAGCTATGCAGACTGCTATTTGTTGGTCAAACTGACAGTAATCATGAGATGTATAGTGAGGAAATTGTCACCACCGACCTGTGCCGGATACAGTGAGTTGAACGGACACGACTACACGCCCAATCGGATTATCAATCAAACAAAACAACTGTTGACTCTTCTCCATCGAGTTGATCCTGATTACTCGGCCGGAACGAAGTTCGAGATCTTCAGACCACCAAGTGTAGCTGCAAAAAGGTACGAAAAAGTTGTTAAAAAGTCTGCACAGCCACGCTATAAAATCCTGTAGACAGTGGCGTAAATCCATCAAAATGATAGCGGGGGATAAGAATACATGACTGCAGAGTTTTCAACTCACATGAACGTCTGGGGGGCTTCGCCCTTTTATTTCTGAGGTTTTGTAAATCTCATCATTTTTTGCATAGCCTTTTCAAACTACGTGGGCACGTGGTAGGATTCACTCCTATAAAATCCATCGTCCAAAATGAACGAGTCTTGGTTTGCTTTATAGCGGCATTTATTATAACTTGACTCGCTTGTCATCATGAATCACGAGTTCACAAAACTTTTACTCACTCAATGGTCGTAGGGTACGGTTAGCAAAAGGTTGAATAACGAATTTACTTGGCGATAGAAACAAAACAAGAAAAAGAAAATACTTGTAACTATAGTCAAACATACAATTTTTATTATTGTCATATTTGTTATCCTTCTGTCACGAGACAGCGTCAGGCGCTAAACATAGGACAAATGTCCAGTCTAGTGTCAGTACGTCTGAGTCAGTCTATCACAATACCAAGTGGACTTGCAATTATAGGAAACCGCTATACTAGTAAATATAAGAATCCCGCAGTCATTTAGTGACCGGTAAGGTATTATGAAATCATACCATCACAGGAAAGTGGGGGTCTAAAATATAGGTGCAATAACAACAATATTGCGATTCATGCTAAACAACTACGAACAGAAAACATAGAACGATCAAATCAATGGACATAATCACTACACTATAACGCACGTTAGAGTAGTTAAAAAGGTTTTTGCTTATTTCAATATTAAAGCTACCAGAGTAGTGATTTTTAATTAGCATTAATATCAAAATGATTTACAACTTCTGCAAAACAACAAAAAACGGTCGCAAATTTAGCTAATTTTTTTCAAAAATACATTTCAACTTAATTTTAAGCAATTTTTACCCTCGTACTTGTGGTTCTCAGGAAAATCAGTTTTGTTGGATTGCCTCTTAGAGCTATCCTGTAGATGCCAAGTTACCCTAATAGTGGGAAACGATCATAGAGCAACTTTGGATATTTCTTTTTTAAAGAATGTCCATCGTCCAGTGTCCAACCAAATATATAAACTTTTTCAACAAATATTGTTTTGTGTTCTGTTCTTTTTTTGGGAAAAAGGAGTTGTTTTTGACTCACAACCTTAGCCTTCAGGATAACAAACTCGATTGCGTAGTGTTTAAAACGTTCACCTCAGAGTTTGGTAGACTAAGTAAGTTCAATCCCCAGTCGCGTCTCACCAAAGAGTTAAAGCTTAGTACTCCGCATATAACAGCAGAGTAGAGATATTATCGTGTCGACATGATAGACCGACGTGGTCCGGCATTTCCTAAGCAAAACGAGACATTTGTCCTTTGTATAGCGCCTGGGGCTGCCTCGTGACAGGAGAATAAAAAGACAAAAAATCGATAGTTTCACAGCATTCAATGCAGTGTCACTGCAGCAATTCCTTACTTCAATCATTTTCTCAAGCATTTTTTATCGTATCGTCATTTGTCATGTATTCAACAACACAGCAGTTTGCTTTTCGTGCAATTCTGTTATCTCTTTGCACGTAAAAATGGCTTTTGTGCTGTCATTATAATGAAATTGTAACAACATGACAAAGAAGATACAATAATGATTGTCAGGCTACAATATACGCATGGGCGCTTACGGGGGGGGGCAGGAGGGACACTTGCTTTTCTTCTAAATTTTGAGTGAAAAGTGCACCACTGCACCGTAATGTTAATGGGTTTTATTTTGGTAGTAATGTGCAACAAGATTTGACGTTAAAGCAAAATAAGCCAGACTAATAGATTCAGAAAAATAGCAGCCAGCAACTTTTCAATGAAATCTTGGGACAACTTAGACGGCGACTGGCAATTTAAGGGGAAAACTGCTCGTTTCTATGCTGAACCCTGACAGACAGACAGACTGATTCAATTTATTCATCGAGTGTAGAAACATAAAATTACAAAATACAATTGCATTCAAAATAAAATAACAAAACAAAATACTCGAAGGGAGACTGCGAAGTGACCGATTAAGGTCTTCAAGTCAGGCAGCCACCCAGAGGGGTCGCTTAAAAGCGGCATCGAATTTGATTGCAATACAAATGGTATAAAGGTAATTAATATGCTTTCGATATTTATTAAAAAGAATTAAAACCAAAGTCTCGTCAGCCTTGCTACGCACAGCCAATCCAGGCTAAACTCATTCCAGACTGTAAAGACTCTTTTTTTTGCATTGCTTTACCTGTACATCTCGACTTCATCTCTTTTCTAGGTTGTGCCCTATTTTTGGCAGGCGACTGGCCCCAAACAACGATACCCAATGAAAGAACCTACAACCACTAACCCACAACTAAGTTACCGGTAGCCCAACTAGCCCACATCACTAGAAGCCCCCATGACAACCCACTCATTTGCAGCTGCAGACGCGTTTCGACCTTATTATGGTCTCATCAGTGCAGCATAGCAACCTCCCACCTTCCTGAAAAAAAAGAAAAAATTCTAACCTTCAAAAGAACTACACACTCCAAATCTAAGCCTCTACTCGTTCTGCTCAAGGTAGAACATTTGAAATAAAACCTTCAACAAAATAATACAGGCTGGATTATGATGTCACAGATTCCCTGTAAACAATCCATAAGAATAGAAAAGTCCGGTTGGTTTAAACATTATTTTCCCGGTAATCTGAGAAGGAATTTTTTGTTTAAGGTTTGTAACTATACCAGTTACCAAAAATAGGGCACAGTCGCCTGCCAAAAATAGGGCACAACCTAGAAAAGAGATGAAGTCGAGATGTACAGGTAAAGCAATGCAAAAAAAAAAGAGTCTTTACAGTCTGGAATGAGTTTAGCCTGGATTGGCTGTGCGTAGCAAGGCTGACGAGACTTTGGTTATAGTCGAAACATTAATTTGTTTCTTGCAAATTTCTCATAAAAAGAATTAGTTTATAACTTCGTTTAAATTTAGAGAAGGACTGATTTCGTAATTCAACGGACAAGGAGTTCCAAAGTTTAGCTCCTTGGTATTTTATCGATTTTTGGGATCTGTTGGTTGAGTATCTGGGAATGCGTAGATTATGATTGGTTATGGCTCTAGTTTGTCGGGTGTGTTTATTAGAAAGTTTTTGAAAAAGAGAATTGAAAGTAGGTGGTAACATTTTCCTGGAGTGCTAGTGCATTAATTTTGCAATTTTAAATTCGTACAATCGATGAATTTTTAGGACACTTAGTTTATAAAATTATGGCGTGATAGGAGTTTTAATAAAAGAGTTACTTATTATTCGAATTGCCTTATTTTGTAGTTGTTGTAATTTAACTAAGTAAGTTGGATAAGTGCTTCCCTATGTAGGAAGTCCAAATAGAAGATGTGGGTGTATGAGGGAATAGTAGAGAAGAAGTAAAGTAGGAGGGAGAATGAATCGAAGTTTATTTAATATTCCTACAGACCTTGCGAGTTTTGAAACGGTTGTATGAATGTGAGACTTAAAGTTGAGGTTGTGATCTATCGTAATACCTAGGTATTTTGAGAGTTCTTTACAAGCTATTAATTTGTTATCATAAACTTACAACAAATTTAAGTAGGGCATGGGGTTATTTAGCTTAAGAGGAGTGGTTATTGCAGCAGATTTATCTGGATTAATTTGTAATCTATTGGCATCGCACCAGATGCGAAGATTTAGTAACTCTGTATCACATTTTTGTTCCAGATCTGACAAAGTAGGACTGCCGTTGATAAAAAACGACATGTGTCATCAGCAAAGAGACGAGGTTTGCAGGATAAGGCAGTGTAAATATCATTGGCATTGACAATATAAAAGGGCGGGTCCTAATGTGGAACCTTGAGGGACTCCAATATTAATGGGTTTATGTAAAGAATTGTTATTATTGATTGATGCAAATTGTTTGCGATTAGTTAAGTAGCTCTCAATAAAAGAATAGGCAGGACCGCGAATTCCATAGTGATATAGTTTTTGTAAAAGAATTTTATGAGGCACCGTGTCAAATGCCTTTCGAAAATCCATCAGGAGCAAAGCCAAAATTTTTTTTATCTTGAATGGCATCATAACCACGTGATGTCACATCTAGTAGTCCATGAATTACAGAATGTTTTTCTCTAAAACCACAATGAAAATCATAAAATATGTTTCGTTTTTTAAAGAATCGTACTAATCTATTTTTGATCAGTTTTTCGAGAATTTTGGATAAAGACGGAAGGAGGAATATGGGGCGATGGTTGTTGACTTGATGTTTGGTATCTGATTTAAAAATAGGAATTACCTTGGCAACTTTAAAACATTCCGGAAAAGTACCAAGTTTAAAAAAATATGTAAAATGTGATAAGAAGGGTGCCAAGACTTTGTTACCCAAACGCAAGAAATAAGAGGATATGTTATCATATCCACATGCTTTATGAATATTTAGTGAGTTTATTGCATTGTAAATTTCGTTCGGTTGTGGCAGGTCTAAGACTATTGAATCAGAAACAGAGTTTTTTAAAAAACTTCCAAAATCAGTATTATCAAGTGTATTTGCGTTTTGAGCTAACGATTGGCCGATTTCTACAAAGTATCGGTTAAAAATTTCAGCGATATGACTTTGGTCTTCTACTGTAACGTTATTTGAAGTTATTTTTGTGAAACTGCAGTCTTACTAATTTCGCTGAGAAACATGCAGTGCAACTGTAGTCTTACTAATTTCGCTTTTTAATCTTACTGCTGAGACCAGTGGGTGGCGCTGATGGAAACTTGATGAAAGCATTTAATGGAACGTTCATATTTGTAGATTTATGTTTCAATCCACATAAAAAACACAAAAATATTTTTATTGTAAGCATGACCCTTAGCACAGCCATGAGGTGGTATTTCATGATGAAAGCTTACCGAATAAAACAAAGCAAACGAAAGGTAATTGTTTCTTATTCAGCTAGTAACAAATCAAGTCATTTTTGTTCAAGAATTGTTGCTCAAAGGCAAGATGTAGTCAGCCTATCTCTTGTAAAAGCAAAAATTGTGTGGCGTGTTACTTATTATCCTAGCTGTGTGAACTTGATCCATGGATGATGTTTAGCAAATATGGTGAATTGGTGATTAGGCCTACAATATTGCTTTATGAGGTTTATATCTTCTAGCGTTCATTAAAAATAAAGCATGTGTACTTAGACCGTGGGACGTTAACTCAACCTATCAACGAAATCTCAAAAAATTTCAACGAGCGCCCATGTATATACACGTTCAACAAGGTTGTCGTTGTTAAATAAACATTGTTTTGATGTGATGCAAGTTCCATCAGACTCAGCAGTTATTTACGCGTCAGATGTTATCAATCACCATTCGCATATCTTGTACATGCAGGAATTTCATCGCATTTTGTTTGTTTACAGCAAGTTCTTCCAATTCCCGCCATAATGCTGCTGACTTTTGACTCAAAGGAGTAAAGAGAAAATATTTTCCGAACCAGCCCAGGGGTGGAGCCAGAAATATTAAAGGTGCTTGAAGTCGCAAAAATTCTTACTTTGCTGCTATGTGGGTCTTGAAGAAGTATCCAACGGATCAGTTGCGTTAATATCTACATCCAAAAGTTTTCGGTGGGTGAGACTCGTTGACACCCTGGATCCGCCAATGCTGTCTTGTAAAAGATAAACAAAAGTCCAGTGGAACCGCGCTTAAAAATTATCAGCTCCGGAGCAGGAGTCACAGGTGAAAGGATCGAGAGTTGCAGTGCCCAAGTTTTCTGTTGTGGATCCTCAGCCGTGGCAGTGACGCAAGAACCTCGTGGATTTATTCCAAGAGGAATAGATTGAGCAATATTCGATTCACTTCTCAAAAATCTTCACTTGAATCTTGTTGCCGTAACTTTTGCAAAAAGTATCTTGAAAAATTCAAAACTTAATATTGTATTTACACGTGCATCGCAATGCAGAAGAGCTTGATAGTATTCTCCTCACTCAGCGATATTCCTGTTTTCCACCACTTAAAATGTGTTGGTTCTTTCAGTTATAGCAATAATGATGAAATCGACTTTATCATTTACTGCTCTGTTAACGCATTTTATACTACTTTGTGTTGTTAATTTGCAACTAAAAAAAGAAAAAAAATTCCAAATGAAAAAGGAAAAAATGTAAACAAAAGAGCAAATTCATACAAGTGTAATTTTAGCTTGAATTTGTCCGATCCAAAGTAAGTACAATTCTTGTGCTGTAGTATCTGATGCAAGTTGAAAATCGTAAACAAAAAAATGTTTGCGAGCCGCAAAAATGCTGGACTAGGGCCGCATGCGGCGCGTGTGACGGAGGTTTTAGAACTTCAAAAAGTAGCCACTGGCGTATACACTGTAATAGCAGGCTGAAATTCAAGTAAATAATCGTTAATCAGTTGGCAGTCACCATGCACTAGCTCTCACTACTGCTCATCACGAACCTGAAGTAGTAAAACAAATTTTTGAGAATATTGAAACACCATCAGCTTCTCTACCAGCACGCACATACAGCTCCGTGCCGCTATTTCTCGAAGAAATCAACTCTAGACCTTGCCACTCTCTACTGACCGATATACATGCGATGAAATGCAAGGTTATGCCGTGAGCAACTTCTGAAAAATACTCCCACGCCTAACAAAATATGCGTCTTGATATTTGGTCCTAAATAAGGCTTAATCCGACAACTCTTCATTTTTTCTGTTTTTTGATCCGAAATATATTCGTGATTTTCCGCGTATATTTGATAAGGTGCATAAAAGACAGAGATGCACTACCTTGGCTCTGGAAAAGTCCCGTCGGACGTCACTGTCACAACCACTGATGTATTGACTTCCACAGTTTTTGAGGGCGTCACCAACATCTGCACATATCCAACAGGAGGCGCTGTTGTTTGATCATCAATATTCCCATCATATTCAGCGTCTGCAATTTGAAGCGAATTATACGAGATGTTGATAGAAATATGCGAGATTAACAAACTCACATGGCACTTCACCTCCGAGCCAGTCGAAATACATCAGGACTGAATGACTCAATGCCGGACCCTCTGAAAGACACAGTTAATATCACTATTATTGTTAAAGTTAATGCAGTGATAGCTTTAGTTTATAATCACAAAAAAAATCAATTAAGAAAACAAAGGTCGCAAGACGAAAAAGAAATGCAAAAGCGTAATTATCAGGTCGAAACAGTGTTCACTGTCTTATGAATACGAAAGTGGTTCGTAGAAATTTTTTATGGTGCTGTGATTGAAAATAGTTTTAGTTTGCATCCTAGCCTCGTTGTTCTGCTCACAACATGCTTCACATTATTTCTACTTGGCAAATTCAAAATAAGCGAATTATTAAAGCACTCCTACCGAATGCATAGCTTCCGCAAAAATTGAGGCAATCAAACCACATGCCAGCTTACCCATTGTGACGTTATCTCGCAAAGTGGTAGCAGTATCAGTGTGTTCGACAACGCAGTGAATAACAGTCCCCTGGTCGAGGTCAGATAATGTGTAGTAGTAGTAACCCATGGTATCTGCCACATTACCTTGATATTCTGTGACAATCTGCAAAATATCGCAAATCAAATTACATAGACCTCAAAGCATAATCTTGCAACATTGAAAACATTTTTTATTACTTGACGTTTCAAGATGTTGCTCATCCCATTGTCAGAAGTAAAATGAGCAAGAGAGCAACTAACAATTTTCAAACAAAAAAATGCATTTACAATTGTTGCTACATCAAAATAAACATGTGAGAATTGCAACTTAACTAATTATTACACACGAAAACAGAACCAAGTATTAAACATGTGGAAGATTGGTTAACATTAACGTTCGGGCAGTTGTTTTGAATTAACAGAGTTTCCTTGATTAACAGTTTTCGCCAGTGATCGGATTGTGCCAAAATAATCACGTCATTCAAATTTATGCTGTGGTCTTGGTTTTCCCTCAAATGCTTTGTGACGTCAGTCTTTTGGTTGGGCAAACAGATTGGGTTGTGTTCTTTCTGTCTTGTTGGGAGATTTCTTCTTGTTTGACCTATACATGTGTTTCCGCAACTGCATTTTAATTTATAAACGACATCATATTTTTGAAGTTTTTCTTGTCTGTTCTTGTACTGAAAAATTTTTCCGATATTAAAACTTGTAGCCTATGTACTAGTGTTAGTTAGCAATCAAAATTGGTTTTTCAGAAAAATGCGTTTATTTCTTTTCGTATGTGATTAGAAATGGCGAAATAGATATGGCAAAAAGGAATGGCGAAAAGGAATGGTAGTTTCGAGAATACCCGCTTCGTGTCTCGTTGTTGTCGAAATTACGTTGACTTGTGGATGAATTGTATTTTATATTCAGATACCTTGATATTTGAGAGTCGATAAATACTTTTGAATATCCATTTGTTTGCGGAGTCTTGGTTATTTGTTCGAATTCTTCATGGATCAACTTCCAACTATTACAGATTTTGTATGCACGATCAAGCAAGATAGCAACTTTGTTTATAACGCAAAGGCGTGTAGCTGTCCCACTTTATGTATGAGCCTGTATTGGTTGGCTATCTATAAATTCTTGTTTCGCGTGAATTTAATTTTCTTGTAAGTTTATAAACAGAATTAAATAGTGAAAAAACTTTCGGTATTTCTTCAATGTAGTCAAAAGCTGGAAAGATATCATCCACGTAACGGTAAATAGTAAGTGAATTATTCGATTTTTTGATTACTTCATCCACTACCTAATTCATGCATACATCGGCAAGTGGTGGAGCTAGCGGCGAACCCATTGCAACACCGTCACTTTGTTTGTAAAACTTTCCATTAAATTGAAAAGTGGAGCTTTTGCATGTTTAAACCATTGCACTTTTACATTTCACATCAACCTACTCGACGTTCAAACCGAATTTGAAAATCTTTATCAAGAATGAAGACCTGCGCTTGACACGATACGGCGATGCGAGCTCGAACGAATGCTATTTTCTTACATAGTAGATACAAATCTGGCTATTTTTATAAGGAAAACGATCTTTTAGCACTCAGTAAAGAAGAAAAATTAGCGCTAAATAAACTTGAAGACGATGATTCAATCATTATACGCAAACCATACAAGGGTCAAGTCTAGGTAAAGCTGAATATCTGGCCAAACTTGACTCTTTACTGGCTGATAAGTTCATATTTAAACCCGTGAAGAAAAACGACAATACTCAAAATTTAACAAAATTTCAAAATTTTTTGTACCGCCTGAAAGGAAGAAACAACGTAAGCGAAGAAGTCTATCACATCCGAGCTGTTGCCACTTCTACATTGTACGGCCTGCCCACAGTTCATGAAGATACCGGTAACTGTCCAATTAGACCGATACTAGCTTCTGTAGGCAGTTACGCATAACAAAGTGCAAAATGGTTAAATATGGTACTTAAAGCATGCAACAGTTGTTCAAGATTCCTTTGAATTTGTCAATAACATTTCAAAAATAGAAAAACTCCACCAAAAACATTTAGTCCGTTTTGATGTAAAAAGCCTGTTTATTAATGTTCCAGTTAATATTACAATTATTCTCATACTTGAAAAATTATTTTTGGACAAGTCATCTACTTTTTTTTAAAATAACAAACAAGTGGTTTAAAACACTTTCGATTTTGGCCACGCAAAAACTCCACTTTTCAATTTAATGGAAAGTTTTACAAACAAAGTGACGGTGTTGCAATGGGTTCGCCGCTAGCTCCACCACTTGCCGATGTATGCATGAATTAGGTAGTGGATGAAGTAATCAAAAAATCGAATAATTCACTTACTATTTACCGTTACGTGGATGATATCTTTCCAGCTTTTGACTACATTGAAGAAATACCGAAAGTTTTTTCACTATTTAATTCTGTTTATAAACTTACAAGAAAATTAAATTCACGCGAAACAAGAATTTATAGAAAGCCAACCAATACAGGCTCATACATAAAGTGGGACAGCTACACGCCTTTGCGTTATAAACAAAGTTGCTATCTTGCTTGATCGTGCATACAAAATCTGTAATAGTTGGAAGTTGATCCATGAAGAATTCGAACAAATAACCAAGACTCCGCAAACAAATGGATATTCAAAAGTATTTATCGACTCTCAAATATCAAGGTATCTGAATATAAAATACAATTCATCCACAAGTCAACGTAATTTCGACAACAACGAGACACGAAGCGGGTATTCTCGAAACTACCATTCCTTTTCGCCATTCCTTTTTGCCATATCTATTTCGCCATTTCTAATCACATACGAAAAGAAATAAACGCATTTTTCTGAAAAACCAATTTTGATTGCTAACTAACACTAGTACATAGGCTACAAGTTTTAATATCGGAAAAATTTTTCAGTACAAGAACAGACAAGAAAAACTTCAAAAATATGATGTCGTTTATAAATTAAAATGCAGTTGCGGAAACACATGTATAGGTCAAACAAGAAGAAATCTCCCAACAAGACAGAAAGAACACAACCCAATCTGTTTGCCCAACCAAAAGACTGACGTCACAAAGCATTTGAGGGAAAACCAAGACCACAGCATAAATTTGAATGACGTGATTATTTTGGCACAATCCGATCACTGGCGAAAACTGTTAATCAAGGAAACTCTGTTAATTCAAAACAACTGCCCGAACGTTAATGTTAACCAATCTTCCACATGTTTAATACTTGGTTCTGTTTTCGTGTGTAATAATTAGTTAAGTTGCAATTCTCACATGTTTATTTTGATGTAGCAACAATTGTAAATGCATTTTTTTGTTTGAAAATTGTTAGTTGCTCTCTTGCTCATTTTACTTCTGACAATGGGATGAGCAACATCTTGAAACGTCAAGTAATAAAAAATGTTTTCAATTATTCTGACTGCATGTTCTTTGTAGAGGTTGAATAGAAAATTGTTTTTTCTCATTTGGATTTTTTCCAAACATAAACACGCCTCTAGAGGATTTTTTTATTGTTGTCACTGCGGTGCTGTGAGCGTCAAAAGCAGAGGCGCGAACCAGAAGAATCTAACCAGAAGCTTCATGTAGGAGGTGGTTGGCGTAGTAAAAATCATCTCGCTATCGGTGTGGGAGAGGTCATGGGTTCGATTCCTGAGCAGTTCAAATCGTGCACAGTGTCGCCAACGGCTCGCCATTACTGCGATGCTTCTTCGGAGCTGTGTTGCCCAGCTGTAAGCTGCAGAAATGGATGCCGCCACTCGTTACACGCTTCGGTGTACTACCACGAGTATAAGGACAATTTGATTTTCACTGAAAGGTTTGTTACGGCATTAAGTTAAGTGAGTTTCAAACTTTTCTCAAGGTTGGTGTGATAATATCAAAAAAAGCTGTTTTTTTCGCCGACTTTCGGTTTTCTTAAAAATTTGTTTTGTCACTTGTAATAATAATTAACTGGGCTGACTTCGTAGCTCACAGACCTTTTCCGCGCGTACAATCCGCTCTGAGCAGAGCGAAAATGTAATTGTTTCAAGTTGAAGCCTGGTGCTAATTTTACCCATTTGTTACAACTACTCGCTGAACACCAAGCTTTCCTTTCACTTGTGAGCCACTACTTAATGCAAAGCTATTTTTAGATGATTATATTGTACTAGTACCAGTTGCAGAGTGAACGAAAAAATTTTGTGATGAAAATTCTCGATTGGTTGCTTAGTTTGTGGTGAGTTCATATTAAA
The DNA here is from genome assembly GCA_964006365.1 of Trididemnum miniatum. Classification (NCBI taxonomy): domain Eukaryota; kingdom Metazoa; phylum Chordata; class Ascidiacea; order Aplousobranchia; family Didemnidae; genus Trididemnum; species Trididemnum miniatum. Next base: position 1,093,227 of record OZ023232.1, on the reverse strand, counting down.
ACCGTTGGTTTACTTAATAACAGTGCAAAAAGCGCATTTTGCTTCCACACATGCACTAAGATGGTGCTAAGAAAAAAATACAAAAAACAAACAATACGGCTGAAACAAAAAAAAAACAACAAAATCAAGTTTTAACATGAAGATAACAATTGAAGAATGACGAAAAAGTAGGGATAGACGAAGTTGTAACACCAGTGGGGGTATATATGGTTGCAACACCAATGGGGGTAGACATGGGTGCCACACCAGTCACAGAAAATATGATTGTCACACCAATGCGGGTAAACATGGTTGCATCACCAATGCGGGTAAACATGGTTGCCACACCATTGCAGGTAGACATGGTTACCACACCAGTTAGGGTAGACATGGTTGCTACAACAGTGCGGGTAGACATGGTTTTCACACCAGGATGGGTAGACATGGTTGCCACATAAGCGGGGGTAGACTTGGTTACCACACCAGTTAGGGTAGACATGGTTGCTACAGCAGTGCGGGTAGACATGGTTTTCACACCAGGATGGGTAGACATGGTTGCCACACCAGGAGGGGTAGATATAGTTGGCACACTAGTGAGAGCAGGTATGGTTGTCACACCAGTGCGAGTACACATGATTGCAACACCAGGGGGAGTAGACATGGCTACCACACCAGTGCGGGTAGACATGGTTGCATCACCAATGCGGGTAAACATGGTTGCAACCCTAATGCGGGTAAACATGGTTGCCACACCATTGCAGGTAGACATGGTTACCTCACCACGAGGGGCAGACACGGTTAGCACACCAGTGCGAATAGACATGGTTGCCATACCAGTGCGGGTAGACATGATTGCCACATCAAGATGGGTAGACATGGCTGCCACACCAGAAGGGGTAGACATGGTTACCACACCAGTGAGGGACGACATGGTTGCAGCACCAGCGGGGGTAGACAAGGTTGCCACACCAGTGCGAGTAGATATGGTTGCAACACCAGGGGGTGTAGACAGGCCTGCCACACCAGTGCGGGTAGATATGGTTGCTACACCAGAGAGGTAAACATGTTTGCCACTCTAGTGCGAGGAGTCAAGGTTGCAACACCAGCAGTGGGTAAACATGGTTGCACCACCGGTGCGAATAGACTTGGTTACCACACTAGAAAGGGTACAGAAGCTTCCCACACCTGGAGGGGTGGACATGGTTGCCACACCAGTGCAGGAAGACATGGTTGCCACACCAGGACAGTAGACATGGTTGCCACACTAGTCGGGTAGACATGGTTGTCACACCAGTGCGAATAGACATGACTGCAACACCAGGAAGGGTAAACACGGTTGGCACACCAATGCGGGTAGACATCGTTGCAACACCAGTGGAGGTAGATATGGTTGCCACACCAGGTGGGGTAGACATGATTGCCACACGAGTCGAGGTAGACATGGTTGCCACATCAGTAAAGGTAGGCATGGTAGCCACACGAGTGGGGGTAGACATGGTTGCCACATCAGTCGGGGTAAACATAGTTGCAACACCAGTGGGGGTAAACATGGTAGCCACACCAGTGCGGCTAGACATGGTTGCCACACCAAAGGGAGTAGACATGGTTGCCCTTCCAGTACGGTAAACAAGGATGCCACAACAGTGCGGGTAGACATGGTTGCAACACTAGTAGGGGTAGACATGGTTGCTACACCAGATGGGGTAGCGATGGTTGCCACACGAGTGGGGGTATACATGGTTGCCACATCAGTATGGTAAACATGGTAGCCACACGAGTGGGGGTAGACATAGTTGCAACACCAAAGGGAGTAGACATGGTTGCCACTCCAGTGGGGATGAACAAGGTTGCCAGAACAGTACGGGTAGACATGATTGCAACACCAGTGGGAGTAGACATGGTTGCTACACCAGGTGGGGTAAAGATGGTTGCCACACGAGTAAGGGTATACATGGTTGCCACATCAGCAAGGGTAAACATAGTTGCCACACGAGTGGGGGTAGAGATGGTTGCCACACCAGTGCGGGTAGACATGGTTGCCACACCAGTCGGGGTAGACATGGTTGCCACACCAGTCGGGGTAGACATGGTTGCCACACCAGTCGGGGTAGACATGGTTGCAACACCAGTGGGGGTAAACATGGTTGCCACAACAGTGCGGGTAGACATGGTTGCAGCACCAGTTGGGGTAGACATGGTTACTATACCAGGTGGGGTAGAGATGGTTGCCACACGAGAGGGGGTATACATGGTTGCCACTTCAGTAAGGGTAAACATGGTTGCCACACGAGTGGGGGTAGAGATGGTTGCCACACCAAAGGGAGTAGACATGGTTGCCACTCCAGTGGGGGTAAACAAGGTT
>OZ023232.1:876414-1090686 GCA_964006365.1 Trididemnum miniatum | reverse complement strand
CGCCGCTAGCTCCACCACTTGCCGATATATGCATGAATTAGGTAGTGGATGAAGTAATCAAAAAATCGAATAATTCACTTACTATTTACCGTTACGTGGATGATATCTTTCCAGCTTTTGACTACATTGAAGAAATACCGAAAGTTTTTCACTATTTAATTCTGTTTATAAACTTACAAGAAAATTAAATTCACGCGAAACAAGAATTTATAGAAAGCCAACCAATACAGGCTCATACATAAAGTGGGACAGCTACACGCCTTTGCGTTATAAACAAAGTTGCTATCTTGCTTGATCGTGCATACAAAATCTGTAATAGTTGGAAGTTGATCCATGAAGAATTCGAACAAATAACCAAGACTCCGCAAACAAATGGATATTCAAAAGTATTTATCGACTCTCAAATATCAAGGTATCTGAATATAAAATACAATTCATCCACAAGTTAACGTAATTTCGACAACAACGAGACACGAAGCGGGTATTCTCGAAACTACCATTCCTTTTCGCCATTCCTTTTTGCCATATCTATTTCGCCATTTCTAATCACATACGAAAAGAAATAAACGCATTTTTCTGAAAACCAATTTTGATTGCTAACTAACACTAGTACATAGGCTACAAGTTTTAATATCGGAAAAATTTTTCAGTACAAGAACAGACAAGAAAAACTTCAAAAATATGATGTCGTTTATAAATTAAAATGCAGTTGCGGAAACACATGTATAGGTCAAACAAGAAGAAATCTCCCAACAAGACAGAAAGAACACAACCCAATCTGTTTGCCCAACCAAAAGACTGACGTCACAAAGCATTTGAGGGAAAACCAAGACCACAGCATAAATTTGAATGACGTGATTATTTTGGCACAATCCGATCACTGGCGAAAAATGTTAATCAAGGAAACTCTGTTAATTCAAAACAACTGCCCGAACGTTAATGTTAACCAATCTTCCACATGTTTAATACTTGGTTCTGTTTTCGTGTGTAATAATTAGTTAAGTTGCAATTCTCACATGTTTATTTTGATGTAGCAACAATTGTAAATGCATTTTTTTGTTTGAAAATTGTTAGTTGCTCTCTTGCTCATTTTACTTCTGACAATGGGATGAGCAACATCTTGAAACGTCAAGTAATAAAAAATGTTTTCAATTATTCTGACTGCATGTTCTTTGTAGAGGTTGAATAGAAAATTGTTTTTTCTCATTTGGATTTTTTCCAAACATAAACACGCCTCTAGAGGATTTTTTTATTGTTGTCACTGCGGTGCTGTGAGCGTCAAAAGCAGAGGCGCGAACCAGAAGAATCTAACCAGAAGCTTCATGTAGGAGGTGGTTGGCGTAGTAAAAATCATCTCGCTATCGGTGTGGGAGAGGTCATGGGTTCGATTCCTGAGCAGTTCAAATCGTGCACAGTGTCGCCAACGGCTCGCCATTACTGCGATGCTTCTTCGGAGCTGTGTTGCCCAGGCTGTAAGCTGCAGAAATGGATGCCGCCACTCGTTACACGCTTCAGTGTACTACCACGAGTATAAGGACAATTTGATTTTCACTGAAAGGTTCGTTACGGCATTAAGTTAAGTGAGTTTCAAACTTTTCTCAAGGTTGGTGTGATAATATCAAAAAAAGCTGTTTTTTTCGCCGACTTTCGGTTTTCTTAAAAATTTGTTTTGTCACTTGTAATAATAATTAACTGGGCTGACTTCGTAGCTCACAGACCTTTTCCGCGCGTACAATCCGCTCTGAGCAGAGCGAAAATGTAATTGTTTCAAGTTGAAGCCTGGTGCTAATTTTACCCATTTGTTACAACTACTCGCTGAACACCAAGCTTTCCTTTCACTTGTGAGCCACTACTTAATGCAAAGCTATTTTTAGATGATTATATTGTACTAGTACCAGTTGCAGAGTGAACGAAAAAATTTTGTGATGAAAATTCTCGATTGGTTGCTTAGTTTGTGGTGAGTTCATATTAAAACCGTTGGTTTACTTAATAACAGTGCAAAAAGCGCATTTTGCTTCCACACATGCACTAAGATGGTGCTAAGAAAAAAATACAAAAAACAAACAATACGGCTGAAACAAAAAAAAAAAAACAAAATCAAGTTTTAACATGAAGATAACAATTGAAGAATGACGAAAAAGTAGGGATAGACGAAGTTGTAACACCAGTGGGGGTATATATGGTTGCAACACCAATGGGGGTAGACATGGGTGCCACACCAGTCACAGAAAATATGATTGTCACACCAATGCGGGTAAACATGGTTGCATCACCAATGCGGGTAAACATGGTTGCCACACCATTGCAGGTAGACATGGTTACCACACCAGTTAGGGTAGACATGGTTGCTACAACAGTGCGGGTAGACATGGTTTTCACACCAGGATGGGTAGACATGGTTGCCACATAAGCGGGGGTAGACTTGGTTACCACACCAGTTAGGGCAGACATGGTTGCTACAACAGTGCGGGTAGACATGGTTTTCACACCAGGATGGGTAGACATGGTTGCCACACCAGGAGGGGTAGATATAGTTGGCACACTAGTGAGAGCAGGTATGGTTGTCACACCAGTGCGAGTACACATGATTGCAACACCAGGGGGAGTAGACATGGCTACCACACCAGTGCGGGTAGACATGGTTGCATCACCAATGCGGGTAAACATGGTTGCAACCCTAATGCGGGTAAACATGGTTGCCACACCATTGCAGGTAGACATGGTTACCTCACCACGAGGGGCAGACACGGTTAGCACACCAGTGCGAATAGACATGGTTGCCATACCAGTGCGGGTAGACATGATTGCCACATCAAGATGGGTAGACATGGCTGCCACACCAGAAGGGGTAGACATGGTTACCACACCAGTGAGGGACGACATGGTTGCAGCACCAGCGGGGGTAGACAAGGTTGCCACACCAGTGCGAGTAGATATGGTTGCAACACCAGGGGGTGTAGACAGGCCTGCCACACCAGTGCGGGTAGATATGGTTGCTACACCAGAGAGGTAAACATGTTTGCCACTCTAGTGCGAGGAGTCAAGGTTGCAACACCAGCAGTGGGTAAACATGGTTGCACCACCGGTGCGAATAGACTTGGTTACCACACTAGAAAGGGTACAGAAGCTTCCCACACCTGGAGGGGTGGACATGGTTGCCACACCAGTGCAGGAAGACATGGTTGCCACACCAGGACAGTAGACATGGTTGCCACACTAGTCGGGTAGACATGGTTGTCACACCAGTGCGAATAGACATGACTGCAACACCAGGAAGGGTAAACACGGTTGGCACACCAATGCGGGTAGACATCGTTGCAACACCAGTGGAGGTAGATATGGTTGCCACACCAGGTGGGGTAGACATGATTGCCACACGAGTCGAGGTAGACATGGTTGCCACATCAGTAAAGGTAGGCATGATAGCCACACGAGTGGGGGTAGACATGGTTGCCACACCAGTCGGGGTAAACATAGTTGCAACACCAGTGGGGGTAAACATGGTAGCCACACCAGTGCGGCTAGACATGGTTGCCACACCAAAGGGAGTAGACATGGTTGCCACTCCAGTGGGGGTAAACAAGGTTGCCACAACAGTGCGGGTAGACATGGTTGCAACACCAGTGGGGGCACACATGGCTGCCAGTTGCCACACCAGGTGGGGTAGAGATGGTTAGTTAGTTAGTTACAGCGGTGGTCGTAGATAAAGGGGGGCCTGTGCAACAATTATAGGAGGGGCCTTTTAGGATCCAAATTCCACGACGCTGTAGTGTGTACCAAAGCGCGTTATAATAGGCATTTCATAGGAAGTTACTTGAGAAGCACCAAGCAAGCAAGCTCATTTAATGCATGTAATGTAGAAACATCATTTAGTTCCAGTAATTGGTAGGCTATAACAAGGCTAGAATTCATTAAAAATCTCCCAGAACTTTTGAAAAATTAGAGACACGGAATGATTTGCTTATTCTACTGTATATATACAATATTGGTAGCTTGAGTAAACCACGAACTAGTTGGCTACATTACAGTAAATCAGTTTTGATATACTCGCATTGATTAATTTTAACATCAACATATATACAATTATGCTGCATCTGCTAGTGACAGCTTGCAATACTCTTTGCAGTTAGTGGTAATTCATAACAATAATAAACAAAATATACTTCGCAATAAATTTACCTGTGATCAAACACATTGCTGATGCAGACCTGTAAGGATAAGCAACTGAGTGCGCGAAGTTCAGGCAAAAAAGTTCCAGTTTTCTTTACTGAAATATGCTATCTACGGAACTACTATGATGGTTCTGGAACTGGACTGTAAGATCACTTCACCTGTTTCATTCTTCTTCCCTTTAATAACTGCTTTTCTTATTATACAGTAAGAGTTGTTACTATTCTAATTTAAAAATGTATGATTAACGCATTGCGATGATAGGAAGCGGACGTGTGTAATTCGCAGCGAAGTTGAAGTGGCAGTGCGAACCGAATTGTTACAGTGCAATACTAGGCGTGGTTCAAAGCAACTTCCAGCTATCAGAGTTTTTTCAAGTTAAGATGTCTAAAAGTGTTGCTACTAAATTGGATGAAATACTTAAAGGAATTGGAGATATTAATAAACGCATGGACAGTATAGACCAAAGACTGGTTAATTTGGAAGGGCGCATGAATGACATTGAACAAGCTAGCAATGCAAGGATTACAAAAATAGAAAATCAGTTGACTAAAAAAATCAATGGTTTGGCCGATATAGAGAAAAGATTATCAATTCTTGAAAAGGAAGAAAAACGCCAGGATGAATCTGTCATGAAAGAATCTTATGAAAAACGATTTAATATCTTAATTCATGGCTTAGAAGAAGACCATAGCTCAGCATGGGAATCTCGCCATGAAACCCTAAAAACAATACATAAATTCATGCGAGAAGGCTTATGCATAGAAAATCCTTCTCGGTTTGTGTTTGCAGATTATCACAGGCTCCCGCAAAGACCGGTTTACAAAAATAGGCAAAAAGTTGACCGACCTGTTATCATTAAACTAACTAGCGCCGCAGATAAACAGGAAATTTTTGCTCGACTGAAAAACTTGATACCTTATAATGAAGCAAGATTACTTACAAACTCCAGGTCCCAGTATGTAACGCAGCACCAACCGAAACTATTTTAAAAAGAAAAAAAAACAACTGATGCCCTTCTTTAAATCTGCTCGATTGCTAAAAAAACCAACCCAGTGGAGAGCCGAACACGGCTATTATGTCTTATATGTTAACCATAAGAAAGTTAACTTACCCACTGACCAAAGTCAATGTGATACTGTCAGTGATTCCAGTGACACTGAGGCCTAGTTGGGTTTTGACCTCTAATGCACTTTATCCGGCGTAAGTTTGTTTTCTGATACATGTGATCTTGTGAATATTTTGTTAGCCTGAAGAATGTTATACATATACCTTCATTTTTATGCAGCCTTGTCTTATTAATCTCTATTATATTTAAGCTGAATATATATTTATTTATTTATTTATATATGTATATATATATATGTTTCTAATATCTCCATTTGGTAGACACGTTTTTCTGCAATAGTGCTGATTAGGGCGACAGTTATTTTAGGTCGACATATAAGTGTCCACCTAAAAATTTTCGCCCGATTTTACCATAAACATCAGCTTCAGAGAAACTTGGGATGGTGTGCCAATCACTTGGCTCTCACTCAGTCTCCAACAACTTTTTTTTCGTTTCTATCGTTTTTTTTATCACCAATTCTACGGAAAAAAATTTCAGAGTTTATATGTAAGGTTGATCTAAAAGTCTACGTTCGGTTGACATCTCTTTTTTGAATGTACTTCTTGAGGCACTGCATATGTTAAAATTTTTTGTACATTTAACGCTTCTTGAACATGTCTATTCTGCACCAACAAAACAAAGAATGTCCGGAAAATTTGAATTTAAGACATACTAATTTCGCACACCATTGATTTTTGGTAAGGATGTAAGGTTCTAGATTATGTGGACATCATCTGCAATCACAAGTTTGCTGCAAAACCAACCTGGTTGTTTACGCTTAAATGCTTGAACGTAACTTCAAAACCTTTATTTAAGTTGAAATTATAGCATTTTTCAGGACAGCAAAGAATCAGCCTTTTTTCAAATTCCAAATATTGCATGGGCTAGCCGCAATAGCAACTATTTCGGAGAAAAAGCGTAGCCACGTAAATTGCTTATTCAGAAAATTTATATTAAAATCGCTAGTGGAGTGTACGGCTTAATCACATTTTGGTGCTTGATCCAACGTATGCCTGGTATAAGAGAATTGTCGCATGCTAAACAACTGACATCGAGTTGAATTATGCGCGTACGCATGACGCCGTTGCCAAATACAGTATAACGAACTATATAGGCTACCTACAGTATAAACAATAGCTTATATTAACAAACAAGCAATCTGTGATAGGAACCGAATGTACAAATGCTAGAAAACTAATTCAACTTTTCATCACTGCTTTTTGTCCTACCGAGAGCATAAGGCTGGTAGCATCAAATGTTAAAAATTTAAATTAACGTTATTCCAAAATCATGAAGAGCATGTAATTTGGTATCTTCCAAAGCTCAAACCACAGCCGAGGAAGAAGAAGCGGTGTTTTGTGATATTGCGATTGAGCCAAGCTTTCACGTTAAACTCAGGGGCAGACGAAGCAAAGTCGGAGTGTTTTAAGAAAGCTTCTATTTCAGCAAAACTCTTTCAAACAGGGCTATTTGCTTTTAATTGGCATGTGCTTTCTGTGGCAAAATTGCAGTAGCATAGGCGCGGGAAGTAGGGTGCCAGGGGGGGCTCAAGCCCCCCCTGAACTTTTTTTAGCCCCCCCTGAACCATTTGAGCCCCCCCTGACAATTGAAACAATTATGCACTGAGTGCGACGGTATTAATGCTCGCAACGTACATACGTAATGAAGCAAATATTTTTTAAAGTGCTTTTAACCAACGAAGAATCACTATTCTTTTAAAAATCAGTTAGTTATTATTCACTAGGTCAACGTAAAATTTGGTAAAATTTTCAATTTTTGAATTTTATTTTTAACCGTGTTTTGTATCAGCGTTTGCAAACCTTTGCAGCAGTCATGGACGATGGACCAGTAAAAGTATAATGGCTGCCAATTCTTGTAGCTGCCAAACACTTTACGCCAAACTACTCTGAATGCTCGAATGAAAGTCGCTACTGATCATGGGAATTACGTAAATAGTAAACGAAAATACGGTGAAGTGCAAAAAAACGGTCCTCAATCCTTCAGATGTTCCGAATTCCACCAAAATTTTTGTGAAGAGCTAAAAAAAAGGTCTTCATGGCCCGGACGCGTTACATGAACTGGAAATGTTGGTGGCCAACCTGATTTGTGCACATGCCAAATTAACCCGGGATCGACAGCCAAGCATCCAAAGATCGACCGGTACATCGCGATCGACTGGTTGGGCACCCCTAATCAAGCTTATATGAGCTGGTGCAAGTTCTCTTCTGGTTGAGTTTTTTAATGGTTTTGAATTTTTTCTACCAACCCAATGAAGCGGCTAAATCACTACTAAACTGGCACCGATGATCAGTAGGCTACTCGATTTGAGGGGGATGCCATCCCCCCTGAAAACAACACCATCCCCCCATAAAACATTTTAGCGTAAACCAATTCTTACAACTATAATGACCATTTCTTTTTAGGTCTGCGTGAAAAGTTGTAGCCTACCACCCCCCATAAGTGTTTTCACAACTCGAGCACTGCCGATGATTGTTACTAAAATTGAGCTAGTACGCCTACCTAAATACCTATATCTACACATCTCATTATGTTAAAAAATGGTTCAGTGCTTTATTTTGATTGTGTGTTTTTTGTTATTTTTAAACCTCAATGGGGCATTGTTTGTTGCATGTAACTCTGATCAGCAAAGCAAAAGTTAGATCGGACAAATTTTGTTTGCCTACTTTTTGGTTTTGTCATTGAGGTATTTGCATTTTACAAATACATGAGTAGTGATTCGAGCATGGTTAGAAAAGCCTAATGGTAGTAAGCAATCTTGTTTTCCACGATAAAAAATTATCCTGAAAAAGTTCCGGTCACTTGAGCGGGCATGCAATTGATGTCTATCAAAATAGGTCTGCTGAGTGTCCTGCTCATAAAAACGTGCGTTCGAAAAAAGGGGGGTCTGGGGGGCTTCGCCCCCCAGACGTTGACACGATCTTACTATTTTGAGCCCCCCCTGTCCAAAAAACGTTCCCGCGCCACTGTGCAGTAGCATACGATACTTAACACTGCAGCTAATATATTCTTTGCTGAATTGCAATAAATTCAACCCGCATGAATTGTTAAAATGAATATATATACTCAAGCTAGAGCAGTTAGTATTAAAAAGCTATGAAACGGTAGCAGATTGAACCCATGCGCAGTCAATTAAACTTGGGACGGGAACGTTGTTCCTTCAAAATGTCTAAATCTGGTCTTAAACTGATTTTGTGCATAAAAGAACGAAAGTATTTAAATGTTTTGATTCAATATGTGGTAAACTACATAACTTCGACAAAATTTTGTGAAGCTTACCAACAAACAGAGCAACGAAGAAAAAACTTTTGGAACTTTTTTTTGGGGTCCATGGTTTCAAGAGCAACGGCAGGTTGAATAGTCCCTTAACACGCTGTAGGCATTATCGAAAAAGTGACATTTTCGAAAAAAAATGGTGCCCAGCTAAGACACTTTAAAATGATCACTGCTAGTTAAATTAAACAAAAAGTTGCTCATCTATACCAGGTTTGAGAGTAGTGAAAGATGTGAGTTATTTTTTAGTAATCCTCGACCTACTCTGAGAAGTAGCTCATCTAACATTACTGAATGCATGTGCAAAGTTGCCAAAAAAGAAACACAGGGCCTTTCTTAAAATAATTTTTATGCTATGAAAACTTCCTTCGTCTCTCCAATTAAAGTCGCATTTAGTATTTTTTCAGGAGGCCAATGGGGCGCTGGACAGAGCGCCGTTTACCTCTGAAGCGATAGGCTAAGATGTTCAATTACAAGTTAGATTCAACAAAGCACTTCAAACCTAGTATTTCTCAGCTGCTTCCTTATTTGACAATCAGCATGTAAACCACAGGGGTAACTAGCCGGCAAGGTCGATGGTTGTGTCGCTGGAAAATACACTTAACAAAAGTTATTCTTGTTTGAGTGGTAAATGATGGCCTATATCTTAGTGTCAAGCTCGTTGTCGCCGCTTTTTTGCAATAGAAGAATAAAAATGCATAAACCCCTGCCTCTACATGGCTTACTGGTGTTGAAATGATAATGTATCAAATAATAACATCACGCTAAATGTATGACTGCTTCAAGGTATTTTCATCTCAACTTCAATTGCTCCTCTTTCTCTCGGAGATTTCGCTTTTGCTTGACGCCACAAAGATGCTTAGTTGCGGTTTCTCTATGCGTTTAAGGTGCGCTGAGGGGCGAAAACTCGTCCAATGACTTAGCTTTTTTGCGTTAAAAAAATTGCAAATGTGTCAAAAGCACGTTACGTACAGATATTAAATAAACATGTTTTCAATACATATGGCATTGCGTCGAGTTTGCATAAAACACGTTAACGATACCTTTTTACCTCAGAATAAGCGTAGAGTAGAAGATAGTATGATCCGTCGTAAGAAGTTGTGTAGTCTATAATGCTCAAAATTTTTAATGAGTTTGAGTTACACGCCGCGCTACAATATGTTCCAAACTTGTGCCACTCTATTCACAGTTACTTGACTAACGATATTTTTTCGAGCAAATTTTCTGTCGACATTGTAAGTTAGAGTTACGCTACAGAGCCATGAAAAAGCAGAGGAGTTTGGCTGTAGAATTGCAGTGTTTGACCCATAGCCTATTGACTTATGGAACTATGGAGTTTTGATAGCTGCTAGTGCTTCGCACCAGAAGGTACTGAGGAATGATAAGCAGTAAGCAGCTGTGTAGCAACTTAAGTTTGCGATGTTAGTAACTACTTCTGCAAAATTGTAAGGTCCCTTCAGCGTCAATGGTGATGCATATACTAACGATGGTTTTAATGTCTGATGTAAATAGTGTGGAAACTTTACAATTTTCTACTCTATTAACGTGTACCTATTTTGACTTCGACAAAAATAGTGCCGTCAGTTTTTCTACATAATGAAAAATTACATGCAACTGCTTTTAACGCATGCGTGCAGGCTTGTTATTGCAACTGCAGCAAAGAGGATTTCCAACGCATTGATAAGTTTGAGCGTTCAATGACCGCAAATGCCATGTCGTCAGGAGTAGCCTATTTGATTATTTCCTCTCGTATACCTGTGATAATAAAATGGAAGAGTGGAAGCAGATTAGGAAGCATTCTTATACGCTGCAGCAAAAATGAAAGTCATCACGCTAAAGGAAACTAGTTTCACGACTTCTCGTCATTCTTACGAGCAAGCACTGCATTTGTTCAAAATTTCTAAATTTGAAACGTCACTTTATCCGAACGAAATGAAAAGACTAAGGCAACTCGCTCGTCAGTCTCCTGGTAATGTTGATGATAAGTTTCTTAAAAGGAAATGCTGAAAAAGGTATCGGAGCTCAAACAAATGGCAGTGCAGTCTGACTTTTAATCCAGCTAGCCAAAGCACGATCGACGAGGGCTTTCGCACTCCAACAAGGTCTTGAACATCCGTGGCAATATGCAAAAGAATTCAATGCTTGTTTCACTTGTCGTAAAAGAAAACCTACCATCGCATGCCCAGAGACAAATTTTGGTGTTTTTGTTTCAATATAGCATAGATGGCAGGGTGTGCACAGAATTTTGAAACGCAGGGGGGCGCATAATCCAAAGTATCTCAAGTAAATACAGAGTTAAGATAAATTCTGGAATGCTTCATTTCCCAGACCCCCCATGCTGAGTGTTTCTGCAATTATACGTTTTTTCTTATCCCAGATTGAATGGTGTTGTGAAGGCAAGCAGATACAATCTCACATGTAGCTTACACAGCCTTAGAAATCGACACAACGTGAAGGCAAGTTAAAACTTGTACTCCAAAGACTTTTTTTAGGGTTTGACCTTACCTAAAAGCGGCGTTATCCATTTTATCCAATGGTAAGAGTTATAAAACAAGATTTCACTTGCAAAATAAGACTATATGCCGCCTTAAATAAGTGGTGTATGCTAACCATAGATCTTGCTAAAATGTGAAAAAGGTCTTCGATAATAATCGATACCATTATGTAGGGTAGAACTGCAACAAGGGGAGCTTTTTAGGAATGGACCGAAGCAATTGCCCCCAGTGTGCCCCCTTCTTAAATAGGACCTGGTTAGAGAGTGCTTTTTCGCATATTCTTGTCTAGCATAATGTAAATGTTCATAGTAGCCTACCAATACAAAAAAATTTCTTACAAACTTTGACGGTATTGTTTTACACCTGTCCCTATTTCGCTTTGCTTTGAGTTAACAACTAATATAGTGTTAAGCGTAAATATTTCTCAGTCATCATTCTCTGCTGGCCCTTGTTTTAAGGCAAGCTGACCTTTACTTAAATTCAATAAAGTAACAGTTCCGAGATAAGAGGTAACTTGAATTAACTGATATAGTGTTAAGCGTAAGTATTTTCAGTCATCATTCTCTGCTGCCACTTGTTTTAAGGCAAGCTGACCTTTACTTAAATTCAATAAAGTAACAGTTGAGAGATAACTGAAAGGTACAATCTCGATTCTAACATCTGCTGCTTTTAATGCTTTTTTATCCCACGACTAGTTTTGGTGGTTGTTTGCACGTCGACCAGGTCAGGGATGATGAAGATCTTTTTTTTTAAAGAACAACGAAACCTATTTTTGTAGAGACGCATTTTTTCTGGGAGGAAAGCTGAGTTACAAGCTTTTGCGGTCTATCTAAGCCGAAAAGCTTAATTAGGTTTGCGATGCTTAACGAATAAAAAGTAACAGTTAAAAATAGCAGATAAAATTTTTAGAATAGCAGTCAGTAACACTTAAGCACATCTCTAATCAAGACCTAAACGTTAAGAGTAAGTTTGGGACTGCATCAAGTCTGCGCTTTTTCACCTACTTTGTTCATAATACTGTATAATGTAGGCTATGGATAAAACAAGTCAAGTAGGCCTATAATGGTCTGGCAGAAGAGTAACAATAAGCGATCGTTATTCTTCTGCCAGACCTTTATGCTTGACTTTAACGTGACTTTCAATTGCCTACATTTTTTCATAGTGCTTTCGATAGCACTGTTGATGATAATTTTTTGCCTGCTCTTTTCCTCAGGGCCGAATTAAAGAGGAAGAGGGGGCTTTGGGGGGCTGTAGCCCTGGGTTCCTCCGCTGATAGCTGAAAGGAATCCCCTGGCTAAATGCAACAAAGCTTATAAAACCACCCGAAAATTATTTTTGGGGTCCCTCAGAATCTTAATGTGGTTCTGCGGGCCTACTTCCTGATAAAAAATTTCAGCATTCCGTATAATGTGCACAGTTCTACAGGTTGTGGATTTTATTGCACTATCACTCTTTCTAACCAATTCTCTTGTCCAACTTTTGTCAAATATTTCATTTTTTTTCAACCTCTCCCCTCAAAAAATACTATAAAGTTCGTTAGATCAAAACCCAATCTCGTTTACAAGCATTTATCGTCTCCCTTCAAAGCTACAGTAAGCAGGCCTTTATAGTGGTCCAGAAGTGGAAGGGTTTTTGCCAGAGCACTTCAACTAGATTCCGGTCGTCTTCTTCGTTTCAAACCTTCTCGAAAGATGTAGCTATCGTCACAAAGACTGAAACCATAATTTGGAAAGCAATCTTGCTTTAAATTTCTCTTTAAGCCAGGGATTCCCAAACCGTGTTGGAGTGATGCTTGGGTGGGGTCGCAAACAATCCACGAGGTTCGATGGGGTCGCTGAGGTATCGCAAAGAAATGACAAAGCGTTGATCCTACTCTTGTTTGGATATCTGCCACTCAGGATAATCAAGACAATCCGTAAACAAGAGCTCCAAAAAACTGTCCTCACCTTCCAAACTGCAGCGGAGACGTGCAGTTTCTCTGTGAAGACTTTTTTTGGAGGTCACACATTTTTTCAGAGCGGCGGGGTCGCAGTGGAGCCCTGTAAGTTGATGATAGTTGATGGGTCGCCATGAAAAATGCTCGCGAACTCCTGCTTAAAACCAAACTTGTACCACGTCCAAAGTTTAAGCTCTTCTCTATACCATTAGGAACTTGGCACTGCCAGAGCGGGCACGAGAAACAAGCTAACTGCTCGACGCACGCTTAGGTTAAATTTTTTTTTGTAATACATGCAAATCCTTTGCTGCTTGATTTCCATTTGGTAAAGAGAAACGTTCAGTATTTTTTATTTTCCAATTTTTAAAGTAGAAAAAAATTCTATGTAGGCATACTTAGGCAACTACCGGTAATTGAGAGGTATAAACTCAGAAAAATGTTTTAACCTCAGAGTTCGCTGATTTATGTTTTTAATGAAGTAAAGATAGCACAGCAGCGAATGGAACAAAACACTAACCGTAGAGTAGTAGGCATAAAATGGAATAGATTGTCATGTAGAAGGACCTACTGATTTATGGCCAAGGCACACCATACATTGTATCATCTGTAAAGTAGTGTCGAAATCTATGCTTTTACACATTCAAACTAGCGTATTGATTTGATTTCATAAGTCAGTGGCATGTCATAAAAAATTGTTTTGGAGAAGGGAACAGTTTAAATAGTTTTGGTAAGAAAAATTCCTGTCAGCTAGAAAAGGTTGCACTCTTGTGTAATTTTTCTCTTCAAAATAAAAGATGAAGCGTACTTCTAACTGGCGAACAGTTAATAGAACATACGCTTATTATTTTTCAACTTCAACATTTCATTTAATGTGAAAATGGTTTCAGTCTAGATTTATAAATGTTTATGAGGAGAAACGTCGCACTCCTTTTGTTTTCAAATCTGGGTTTCAGCTTGGTCATTTTTCAATGAAGTAGAAACTGAGTAATAGGGTTAATGCCGATGTTTTAATAACTCTGATCGACGCTCAGTCACTTATTTTTTTTGGAAGGAAGCACAGCATACATAATGCTTTTTTTATGTAACATTTAAACTTCTGAATTAAAAATTACAAATGGGCAAGTCGCTTGAGCGGAACATCTATGAAACCTTTTGCTACTAAATTAGTGGCACGAGTGATAAGGTCATTACCCGCGAAACGTCTTTCCCATTTATAGGTTTTAATGTTAATTAAAATAATTAATACTTTCAATCTTCTCTTGAAGGGTGTCAGACGAAAAGCTTCGAGAATGAAATTACGTTCACTTTGCCAGTTTAAAAATTTGTACCACAAATCATTTTTACCCGTTTTTGTTTATAGGGATTTGTACCGGCTTGTAAATATGCATGATATTGCGTATAAAATTATTCTCGCAATCCTGTGGAGAAATGCATAACTGCATTTTTTATGAGTTGCAATGCCGTTCCGCATTAAAAATCTTTTGCGTGAGAATATACTGGTATTTGCATGAAGGAATGGCTGAATAACTTCTCACAGAGTGCTGGGAAAACTTTTAAAAGCTCATTATTTTCTCAAGCATTTTAGTAATGATGTGCTAAGGTGTTATTTTTATTTGGGATTGGCATTTTAGATTGGACAAATTTCGTTTTTTGACTGATTGATTTTTCTTTGAAACTTGCTGTGGTCCGCCAGACGAATACGTGTAAAAAGTTGCTGCATGATCAAACAAAGGCAAAAGGGACTGCCTGCAGTGCAAATACTATGCACAAATATTGTGATCAATAGAACAGATGCTGCCATGCAGCGAAATCCGCGATGTGACACTTTTGCATCGTAAACTTTAATTTTTTACGTTTTTATGCTTGCATGTGTTAATGTTTATCTTCATGGGAAAAAAATTTAGAAATTTACACTTTGAATAATTTACTTTGAAATGTTGTCACAATAACATGCTAGACGCATACGTGGAAAGAAGCTTTTTCAGTAGCTTCATCACTAGACGCATGTGTGTACGAACATAGGTGCGAAATTGAAAAATGCATCAAAGCGTAAAATCGCTTGCAGAGCTGTTAGTATTTATAGCCGTTCTTAGTTCATTTACCTTCATTTACAAAGAAGAGGAGAGGTAAGTAAGTATGAAGTACCTATAAGCAAATAGGTTAATTTATAAATAAACTTATCCGCAGGATAAACTTTGGTCAGCGCATTTTTAAGTTTATGCATTTTATGGTAAATAAAAGTAGTTTTCTTTGTAATGCAAGTAAATAGTTTACTGTTAGGCGAATTTTATAATAACATCAATGATAGCTGTGCATCACGCTGTAACAATTCTGCCGTCATTTGGTAAAACCCATTATCTCCACTTTTATACTTTTCGAGAAAATCAAGTTTTACTTTTCAGGTTTTTTCGAAAATGTTTCTAATTGCAGATTTTTTTTGGTTTGAAAAAAATGCTTGATTATAATAGTTTAATAGTAAAGTTTAATGCCAATAATTCAATCAATCAATGTACAGTGAGCGCATGAGTTTTGCGTTTGATTTGTTTCCACATTTGCATTAAACCTTAACAACTATTACGTCACTATTATTATTGTTTTATATTGTTACGCAGAATTTTCTCACTCAAATAATTTTTTGCATGCATCAAACTTTGTGTATGATGCAATAAGGAAATAACGATTAGAAGTGGAGTTAACAGGTTTTGATAACCACTTTTTGAAAATTTCGTTAACCTTTTGTACAGAAGTAGAGTTAATAAGTTTTGGCACCACATAGGCTTGAAGCACACGATGAGGCTTTTTTACAATGATACTGCGCTATAAAAAATCTCGTTATTATTCCATCTTTTCACACAAGAAGCCACTGCCGTACATAAAGATTAAAAAAATGCATAAAAAAGCGAAATTTTGAAAATTCGGAGTCAATGGGTTTTGCCAAATCACGGCAGAATTATTTATAGTTATAGCTTTATCAGTGAATCGTAGCTTAACAGAAATGTCTTGAAAAAAGTAGAATCAGCTTAATATATTTGGTGAATGGGTGCTATAGTTCCTCGATTTAAGCTCAGAAAACTTATTACAGAACTATTGCACAATCTGATTGGCTGACTGAAATCGTGTTGCGTCATTACAGTTGTACAGACATACTGACAAGCTTGCGTAGCTTTTCGTTTTTATTTCAATTTGGTATACCGCACATCTGAAAATGGCGTAAATAAAAGTTTAGAAAAGTTTTTGACTATCAACAACAATTTAATGCTTTGAATTTGGATATTCTACAGTTTATCTTTAAACCAAATTTTAGTAGCTATATGATTTTGTAAATCCGAATCTGACAATGAAGTGTCACGCTGCGTCATTTCTAATTTGGCATGTTTGCCGACCAGAGGCAACGCTAAATGGATTAGTGACAATCACGCAACAACTGTGATTACGTAGCACTTTATCGCTGACCCTACTCAGAGGTAGTGCTGTTGTTGCGAAAACCCACTCTATGTGAACGAATGCACAAAATTCCTTAACTTTGCATGAAACCCGATTGTAAATTTGGCTAAAACTGCAACGTACCTTCTAAGGATTTACATTGAGCAATAAAAATCATTAGAAAACTTTTCGACTATATTTTGTGTTACTGAACTAGCAATATCACTCTTCTACGTTTGACCAGCATGTATACACGAGGAAGAGCACTAGTGGAATTGTCGAAAAAATCGAAAGTTGCCAGGCGGTTAACATATTCTCCGAAAAAATCTACAGGTTAGCGAATGGGCCAGTGCTCGGTCTGAAAAATGGATCAACAGCAACCGCATAAGTGGGTTTTCAGAGCAAGAGAAAGCAAGGTTGCTGTGTAACAAACTGCTCTATCAAGGAGGCAAAGGCAGCGGACGGCTGGTGCCAGTAATCATTTTGCAGGACTTAGTTCCTGCTTTGGATATTCTTTCTGATCAATCGGTGCGAATCAATTGTGGGGTACACTCTGCCAATTCTTTTCTATTTCCCAGTACCCAAGGTAGCCTGGACCACGCAGTTGGATATAACTGCATTCAACTGATTACGACAGAAGCAGGAGTGTCGAAAAATTTGAACGCAACAAAAATGCGGCATCGAGCTTCAACTTTATTTGCCGAGCTGGAAATGCCAGAAGAGCAAAGAGAGTTTTTCTACACGCACATGGGGCACAGTGCTGACATCAATAAGTACGTGTACCAGTGCCCTGCATCAGTGCAAGAGCTCCAGCAAGTCGGTTCATATTTGAGTACCATAGACGAAAATGCCACTACTTCTAACACAAATACGTCAGGTAATTAATAAATTCACAACTAGCCCACATGGTTTTAATGTTGACGGTAAAACGGTATGAGGTTATGATTATTGTTATGATCTTCTTACATTGGTTCGCATTCATAAACAGTTGTAAATACTCTACAAAATTAACAAAAGTTATCGTTAGTTAGTTTTTCATGCATCTGACACTGTTACTCGTTTTTTTTTTTCTTTTCTTTTTTTTGTGTTTGTTTCTAGTTTGACTCTTTTTACAAATTATTCAAAATAAAGAAGAAGCACCTGACTAGATAACTTTCGGGTTCTTCGGTGTTTCCTAGCCTGGTAGTGTGTGTTGAAATACTTTCGTTCGTATTAGCTTGTGTTGTTTTTACCAGCTCGTGAAATCTTGTTGATTACTTTCGGCATGACCGAAACAACGTACCGCTCACGTGAAACAGAGGCGAACTCTGGCACCCTTTGATGGGCAGTTTATTTGGAATACGATGATTATCGGTACTTGATTGTTGATTGTGTCGACTCATAATTCGCAACTATCACCCCTAAGGTAATCTGTCCCAACCAAGAGTGGTTTTAACGCGTAGTCGGTCATGCCGAATTGTCCAGTCCCGCTTGTCAAGCATAGTTTTGCTTCCGAAAATAGATCAGGTCTACTAGCAATGTCTTCTATCGTGTTTTAAAGTTTCAGGAAATGTAATCAATATTTGCAGAAACATCGGCCTGCACTCTTACGAATAAAGCCACCAATGAATGTGTGGAAAACGAGACTGATATGTCGGAAGATTTTGAGGGAGCTGAGCCACCATCTCACGAAGACGCTGACTGAGCATCAGATTGACTGATACTAAGCGAATTGCGAGTTGTCAGAGGCCTACTATCGTTCTAGATGTCGCCAAAATTACTCCCCTTATCACGTCAAAGACTCAAAAATTTTTTTTGAAAAAGTGCAGTGCTGTTGCTGCAGAAAGTGCTATTTTACTCCAAAATAGAATAAAAATCAAGCAATGTTCAAAAATTCTTTTGATTGTAATTAAAAAGCCGACAATGAAATGGTGCAGTTACCTGTACCTCAGCTTCAATTGTTGCTATCGGTACATCGCAATAACGTAAAAATTTGAGTCATCAAATTACCAAGGCTGTGTACATAATATTATGCCCGACGATTATTTAGCATCACTATTTTAACTTGTCTCTTCAGTGATATAATTTATGTTTGCAGCTGCATCGGAAGTGCGAAAATTCTTACAATTGCATCCAGAAATTACTGCCGACAGTCGGAAAGTTCGAGCTAAAATCTTTAATGACAGAACACGATATCACCGAGAATACAATGATAAACTTCAAAATTTAAATATGGAATAGCATCATAAAGTAAACTGCAGGATGTCAGGATTTCCATTTATAATTTGCTAATTTGTTTGCTCGTTCTTTGTGTGTGTTTGCTAGTTCTATATGTGTGTTTGCTCGTTCTAATATGTGTTTGCTCGTTCTATGTCTATCGTTCATTCAAAGAATGCAATTACAGTGAGGTTTTCCGCATTATCGACTCATGCTTAATTACGCATGGAATTACATCCCATTTACGACATGTATATTGTTTCCAGGTTAAAAATTTGTTTACTTGGTGATTCTTAGTGAGCGATTTTTTTTATGATCTGTAAAATCATTACGAGTAGTCACATCAGTTACGAACAGCATTATTTATACGAGGTGTTCCCTTTGCTTTATTCCAGCAATCGTGAAAACCATATCACTCACTGAAAATCTCGATTTTGCTCCGGCGTTAGGCCTGATTGAAGCCCGACAGTTTTTCAAAATCCAAGCCCGAACCCGACCCGAAAAGCCCGAGCCCGATTGACAACTCTAGTCAAGAATACATCTATTT
This sequence comes from Trididemnum miniatum, assembly GCA_964006365.1. NCBI lineage: Eukaryota > Metazoa > Chordata > Ascidiacea > Aplousobranchia > Didemnidae > Trididemnum > Trididemnum miniatum. The sequence goes on along the minus strand of OZ023232.1, from coordinate 1,071,520 downwards.
TGTAAAGTATTAGGGTTTCTGATGCGAAGCACCCAGTATTTATTTAAAACAAAGTATGAATAGATAATAAAAGTAGGTCTGCTTAAGGTTTGATTGTTACTCAAACTCATAGACGCGGGAAGTATGGGGCCAGGGGGACTCAAACCCCCCTGAAGCTTTTTAGGCCCCTGGCAATTGGACGAATTATGCAGAAATGCAACGATCTTAATCCTCGTAAAGCAAATACTCAATGAAGCAATTATTTTTTTACAACGCTTTTAGCCATAGAACCACCACCGGTATTTTGTTAAAATTCATTCAGTTATGTTACTAGGTCACCGTACAATCTAGCAAAAATGTGCAGTGTTTGAGGATGAGATTCATTTTTAAGAGTAGGCCTAATTCATATCAGCGACAGCAAATCTTTACAACGTCGCATTGGGCGATGGGCCACTAAAAGTATAATTGTTGGTTTTTAGCGGACGAAGTAATTGGCTTTTAAAGAAAAGTTACTGTACAGTAAGTTTGTGTACAAACACCTGTCAAAAAAAGTTCAATTTTTTTAATACGAAGTAGGCCAAGACAAAAGTAAGGTGGATTGCTTTAAAAAAATAAAAATGTTTTCTTTAATGGGCTATTAACCCACTCATTTTTGTGTCATAGTTATTCCGTTTTATTCAACATTAGAATAGTGTGTGGAGTTTCGGCGCTAATGGCGTCACTGAAAGGCGGCAGGCTGCATCCGTTTCAAGACGACAGCGGTACCTTGTTTTAAGTACTGTGTCAGATAAAAATGTTTCTTCGCGTAAATATGTAGTTGAAAATATAAGTGAGGTTGTTTTTATTGCGAACTGAAAGATCAACAGTAATAGGAGGAGACTGCGAAGTGAGCTTGCACTCTTCCAGTCAGCAGCCACCCAGTATACATGTCATGTGCGATCGGCTCCAGCCGTGAATCGAACCCGTCACGTAGGATCTGGCAAGGAGTCGCAACTGGGGGTTCAAAGAGCCGCATGCGGCTCCGGAGCCACACGCTGCCGACCCCTGGTCTGTACCATAGTTGTTAATCGGGCTTGGGCTTTTCGAGTTGGTTGCGGCTGGACTAGGGCTTGGATTTTGAAAAAATTTCGGGCTTCAATCGTGAGAAAAACCCAAATACAAAAAAAATAAAGAATTCCATATTACACATTGCGTACTGCTTAATCTCGTTTTCTTGATGCGGTACACATTGCTGTTCGTAACTGGTGTCAGGGGCGCCGAGAGCCAACGAGGGCCCCAGGGCAGGACACCATCGAGGGCCCCAGCTCAAAAACAAAAGTTCATCACGTCCGCAGAAGTCCAATTTTTCTCCCGAAATCAAGTGAAGAATCCACAGTCCAATACTCCGCCCGAAATCCAGTGCAGAGCAAGGAATAAAAGTCGCCGGGCCCCTTGTGTCCCCGGGATCCAAGGCAGTGACCCCACCTGCCCCCCCCCCTCTCGGCAGCACTGACTGGTGTGACTGTGGATGGGTAAAACTAATATATTTTTATTACAAATTTTTCAAAATTTAATTGTGATATTTTTGATTTCGGGTTTAAATCGAGCTCAGACTGGCTGATGAATAGGATTCGGGTACGGGTTGGGTTTGGGCTTGAAAAATCGGATTTGGGCTGGGTCGGGCCCAACATCTTCAGCCCGTTGACAACTATGGTTTGGATAGGCACATGGTTTCTGTTTTTGTTGTACTGATTTTCATTCCGGTACCGCAGCAGCCATGCGAAAACCTGTCAAGAGCTTGCTGGAGACCATTCTAGGCAGAGTCGAGTAGCACAAGATCACCCGCAAATAGCAGACGTTGCACAGTGCAATCGCCGATTTTCACTCCACCCCAAGACGCTCTGTTCTTCACTATCCTAACCATATAAATAAGGAACAGAATAGCTTAAAGGAAAGAGAACAGCCTTGTCGTAGTACCACACTTACCCTAACAGGTTTTGTCTTTTTACTGTTTACTCTGACATGGACTCAGAATGCACGTACAAGTGACTTAATAGCAGTTAGTAACTGGCCATCTATGCCTTACTGTAACAACACCGCCCAAAGCTTGTCCCTAGGAATGGGATCATACGCTTTTTCTAGGTTAACAAAACATGCATTAACTTCTTTTGCATATTCCCACAATTTCTTAAAAACTAGCTGAAGAGCAAAGATCTGGTCCATTGGGCTTTGACCAGGACAAAAGCCACATTGCGCATCCGTTAGTTTAGGCTCGACTATTTTATGGCATTTCCTTTCAAAACACTTAGCATAGACTTTACCACGGACACTCATGAGAGAGATGCCTCTATAATTGGCGCATTTCTTCTATCTCCCTTTTTGTGGATCAGTATTACCACACTGGTTTGCCATTACTTTGGTGCCTAGCCAGTCTTGCAGGTCACCTGACTAACACGAGTCAGCCAACGTATGCCATAACCGTTCATTGCCTTCAACAATTTAGGTCAAATTTCATCCTCACTAGCTGCTTTTTCAGCTTTCAATGCATTCACATCTGCCTCGGTTATTTGAATATCCTCCCCAACCTGCTCCTCGTGAATTTCCGTAGATGCCGCATCAACTGGGTGTGAAAGATCGCTAAAGTATTCTCTCCACCGATTCAAAATAGCGTTTTGATCTTTCAGGATGACACCATTTGAATCTTTGATGAAAGGAGCGAGTTGAAATCTTTTCTTGCGCAACCGGCAAACAGTCTGCCAAAATACTTCATTTTCCATTTCGAAATCATTGTCTAATCTAGTCTTTCTCCGAACCTCCCAACCTTTTTCCAGAAACAGCTGAACTTTTGTGGCTGCAGCCTCACGTGCTTTGGAGTACTGCGAACGAAGTCCAACTGATGACTTGTTGCAAGCCAAGCCATACAGGCAACTTTTCTTGCACGAATAGCTTCTTTAACTTCTAGGTTCCACCAACGAGTCCTTTTTTAGCCACCCTTTGTCCTTCCGAAAAAAAATACCCTTCGCTCGAAAGATTCAATGTCTACACAATCAACCAACAAAACGTTTAGGCATATAAAAACGTTTTTCAAATATCTTTTTGTAACTGATCTTGTAAAACTAAATCTAACTGAAATTGCTGTAGACCAGGGGTGTGCAACATTTTTCTTCGGCGGGCCATGTAGCTAGTGAATTTTCGCCCAAAATCAAGTGCAGGGCCAACAAAAAGGCCATTACGTCCGCGGGCCGTAGTTTGGTGGGTCAAAAAAACTTCCCCAAAACATTAAATTCGTCATCGTCAGCAAAAACTTAACACATCAACTGATGTGAAGCTAATTAAACTGTCGCATTAGGATTTTATGCTTAATAGGTAAAAATCAGAGTGTTGACTAGGGCCACACTGAATGGCTTGGCGAGCCGGATTGTGGCCCGCGGGCCGTATGTTGCACACCCCTGCTCTAGACCTTCTCAACAAAATCCATCTAATTTACTGTTATAATCAATGCGTATGTTATCTTTTTTTCAATACGTTGACTCAGAAGTGTGGAAAGATAAAAATGGGCTGCCGAAAGTAGGAGCAGTTGGCTACAACGAAAATGACTTAATATTTGAACAGCTTCGACAATGGTATTGCAAGTAAGATTAATTGTCTTACAGCTGAAAACTGCTTAACCATCAGTTTAGCCTGGCTTATTCATTAAGCAACCAATATATGTAGCAACTGTTCAGTTAGGTAAATTAAAACTGTAGCAGCACTTGCAAGTTGTTATATGAGAAAAGAGTTTTTTGTACTTGTAGTAATTATCCTGAATATCCGGCCAGTAAAGATAGACACTTGCAAAATTCGGAAAAGCATCACAGGCTCTAACCTTTATGGCCATTTAATAATTTCTTTTTCCGCAAGTTTAGTGCCAGCAGTTTAAACATCGTCGGTTCAAAACCATTCAAACTTAAGCAAAGTATTATTCACACAGAGTTAGTGCTATTTTGCATACTGTAGACTTCATACATTTATCAGAACGAGATTTTGAAATCGCTGTTTGTTTATGTCCACTTCACCAAGAATTGTACTTCATCACTTGGTGGCAACTTAAACAACATATATACAAAATGTTCAGTATGTCTACCTAACCAAGATTTTCAAATCGCTGTTTGTTTATGTCCACTTAACCAAGAATTGTACTTCACTTGGTGGCGACTTAAACAACATATATACAAAATGTTCAATATGTCTACCTAACCAAGATTTTCAAATCGCTGTTTGTTTATGTCCACTTAACCAAGAATTGTACTTCACTTGGTGGCGACTTAAACAACATATATACAAAATGTTCAATATGTTCACCCAACCAAGATTTTCAAATCGCTGTTTGTTTATGTCTACTTAACCAAGAATTTAACTTCACTTGGTGGCAACTTAAACAACATATATACAAAATGTTCAATATATCTACCTAACCAAGATTTTCAAATCGCTGTTTGTTTATGTCCACTTAACCAAGAATTGTACTTCACTTGGTGGCAACTTAAACAACATATACAAAATGTTCAATATGTCTACCCAACCAAGATTTTCAAATCGCTGTTTGTTTATGTCCACTTAACCAAGAATTGTACTTCACTTGGTGGCGACTTAAACAACATATATACAAAATGTTCAATATGTCTACCTAACCAAGATTTTCAAATCGCTGTTTGTTTATGTCCACTTAACCAAGAATTGTACTTCACTTGGTGGCGACTTAAACAACATATATACAAAATGTTCAGTATGTCTACCTAACCAAGATTTTCAAATCGCTGTTTGTTTATGTCCACTTAACCAAGAATTGTACTTCACTTGGTGGCGACTTAAACAACATATATACAAAATGTTCAATATGTCTACCTAACCAAGATTTTCAAATCGCTGTTTGTTTATGTCCACTTAACCAAGAATTGTACTTCACTTGGTGGCGACTTAAACAACATATATACAAAATGTTCAATATGTCTACCTAACCAAGATTTTCAAATCGCTGTTTGTTTATGTCCACTTAACCAAGAATTGTACTTCACTTGGTGGCGACTTAAACAACATATATACAAAATGTTCAGTATGTCTACCTAACCAAGATTTTCAAATCGCTGTTTGTTTATGTCCACTTAACCAAGAATTGTACTTCACTTGGTGGCGACTTAAACAACATATATACAAAATGTTCAATATGTTCACCCAACCAAGATTTTCAAATCGCTGTTTGTTTATGTCCACTTAACCAAGAATTGTACTTCACTTGGTGGCGACTTAAACAACATATATACAAAATGTTCAATATGTCTACCTAACCAAGATTTTCAAATCGCTGTTTGTTTATGTCTACTTAACCAAGAATTGTACTTCACTTGGTGGCAACTTAAACAACATATATACAAAATGCTCAATATGTTCACCCAACCAAGATTTTCAAATCGCTGTTTGTTTATGTCCACTTAACCAAGAATTGTACTTCATCACTTGGTGGCAACTTAAACAACATATATACAAAACAGGGAGTCGAACCGAACCCGAACCGGAGTTTTATAAACCGGTTTTACGCTATTTTTGTCGAACCTTAACCGAACTCAAACCGTATTTTTCAAAATCGCAAAGAGCGAACCGGAACTGAACCGAATAATGTGAGTACTTGCGAACCTTAACCAAACCCGAACCGATTGAAAAAGCGGCTTGCTCCGTGAAGTCACTCGCGTCACTTTGAAGCTGGTTTGAATTCAAAATAATAATCACTTATGCAAGTAAATCTATGCATGGTGAAGAAGTCTTCTGCATTTGATATACCCAGTCCCGTAGTACAAGCGTAACAGACTAAACAAAGCGCTTTAAAACTAATTTAACGCTACCTGTGGATTAAATAAGCCGCCGGTATCAGAGCATAGTAACAATTTAATTATCTTGAAATTGACTTTACTACAAGTATTTTATGCATTATATTGACCTGTCAATGCGAAGAAAAATTGTTTTGTACGTTTCATTTTTTAAATTGTGGGCTACCATTTTTTACTGCGAACCTGAACCGGAACTTTATAAACCGGTTTTGAAATATTTTTTACCGGAGCGAACCCAAACCGGAGCGTTTCAATTTATCTGAACCGTAAGCGGAACTGAACCGAAATTTGAAACCGCTGTTGAACCCAAACCGAACCTGAACCGGAAAAATCAAACGGTTCGACTTCCTGATACAAAATGTTCAATATGTCTACCTAACCAAGATTTTCAAATCGCTGTTTGTTTATGTCCACTTAACCAAGAATTGTACTTCACTTGGTGGCGACTTAAACAACATATATACAAAATGTTCAATATGTCTACCTAACCAAGATTTTCAAATCGCTGTTTGTTTATGTCCACTTAACCAAGAATTGTACTTCACTTGGTGGCAACTTAAACAACATATACAAAATGTTCAATATGTCTACCTAACCAAGATTTTCAAATCGCTGTTTGTTTATGTCCACTTAACCAAGAATTGTACTTCACTTGGTGGCGACTTAAACAACATATATACAAAATGTTCAATATGTTCACCCAACCAAGATTTTCAAATCGCTGTTTGTTTATGTCTACTTAACCAAGAATTTAACTTCACTTGGTGGCAACTTAAACAACATATATACAAAATGTTCAATATATCTACCTAACCAAGATTTTCAAATCGCTGTTTGTTTATGTCCACTTAACCAAGAATTGTACTTCACTTGGTGGCAACTTAAACAACATATACAAAATGTTCAATATGTCTACCCAACCAAGATTTTCAAATCGCTGTTTGTTTATGTCTACTTAACCAAGAATTGTACTTTACTTGGTGGCGACTTAAACAACATATATACAAAATGTTCTATATGTTTACCTAACCAAGATTCTCAAATCGCTGTTTGTTTATGTCCACTTAACCAAGAATTGTACTTCACTTGGTGGCAACTTAAGCAACATGAATGTGTAATGTTTCAATGTGTTTGCCCAACGTAGATGTTTGCATAATCAGGCTTTAAAGCTTATCTTTCATAGTAATGGATTTCATTAAAATCTGTCGCAAAAAACATCGAAGTGGGGCATTTAGCTTCGAGTTCTAAACTTCTCTTGTATTGCTGCTTTTTTTATCTTTACGATAACTTGGAGACGTGGAAGTGAGTGATGGATATGCAATAATGCGATAGCAAGGGAAGTGTTTTAGTAGCAAGAAGTATTAATATAAAAAGAAAAGTGAAAGAGCAAGATTTTAAAATCATGATGACGTGGTGAGTACCTACGCAAATTTTGGACACCATGCAACAACAGATTACTTAAACTTAGAAGCTATACTTTCCCTCATACATTTTATTCTTTACTCTAACAATGTCTTAAATCACTTCATTCAACAGGAAACTTACAAAATTTAACTACTAAAGTTTTATCTAGTGGAAAAAAGTAGGATAAATATGAGGTTTGGTGCATTGAGGTGAAAAAATTAGAGGGAAAGATCTTCAAAGTTAAGGACGAGAAAGTAGTGAGCATGCATAATTTAAAGCAATGATTGAAAAATTTGAAAATTGTAAAAAAAGAATAACTTTTTTTAAATTTGCGAGTATAAAAGTAAAACCACTTTATTCGACAACAAGCACAAAGGAGAAATAAAACCATAGAACGCCGACGAACTGTGATGTACCAGAACCAGATGACACGTTACAGTATTCTGGTCAAAACTATTTCAAAAGAAAAAAAGATCACCTTTTCTACATGGTGCCTGCAGAGTGGATGGTGTTGTTAATGTACTGAAGTCTTGCATAAGGTTAAACAATGGTGTTTGCAAGTCTGTTGCTAGTAGATGTTATTAGTGACTACACAATAAAGAAATTTAAATGCTGTCTTCATAGGCCAGAATATATGAATAAACTACAGCGAAAATATTAGGTAGACATTTTTATGTCGACATTGCTCTATATCAGTAACTGCGTTTTGGTTACATGCAAAAATGTCAGACCAGATTAAGTTTGGTAGCTTTTCGACATTTGTTTGGTTTATATGGAATTATGACGTGAAATGCATGGTGTCCACTTATTCCATACAGTTAAATGATGTCTACATTATATAGGATTTATGAGTATATATATATATATACTATTTATGTATATATATATATATATATATATATATATATATATAAATGAATTTATTCAACGCTAATTTACATACACTACACAGTGTTTCATGCCACACGCAAATGCGTGGCAATCTTCAGGTGTTAACTACGAAACAAAAAAGAACGTTAAGTTATTCGCATAAGTACTTACAATTTTTTATTCTAATGGTAGGATCGGGATTAGCTCTATGATGTGAGGAATAGCGAAATAAAATTGCTTTTGCTAGTAACTGACAGACTGAAGTTAATTAATTGAGAAAAGTATTTTACTATAGCAATCATATAGGAAAGGTTTGTGACGTAATAAATGCGGTAAACTTAATTTATTAAAGAAAAAGAAAGGGTCGTGGAGACGGAAAAAGCATTTGGTTGGCATACAATTAAAGCAAATTAAAAAGAGTAAAGATGAATAAAATAATGACTTAACAATTGTACTCAAATAGAACCAAAGTAGCAGACAAAAAAATTAATAATAATAATTAAGTACACTGTTTCAATCTGAATTTATTTTTGTGGCGACATTTATTTAGCATTTCATCTCTTGAGTTTAACAAATTTTGGTCCATGTGTTTGTTGATCAGCAGTTTCTCCGTCAGGCACAGATTGCAGCGTTTGCCTTTACAGAAGTTGGGGGAGACCTGGGCGATGATAGATCATAAAATCTTAAATTCTCTGTTGTTGTCCTTTAAGTTCCAAATATGTTTTGAAAGTTCTGTTTTTGTAGAATAGATTTTCTTGTTGAATGAGAGTTTGTGATTACTAAAGCGAGTTTTAAATGCAGTTTCACAGCATCCAATGTAGGATTTAGTGTCATTTTCCGTCTCTACTACCGCTTTGTATACAAGACATTTCTTTAAGCAATTGCCATCCATTGGGCATTGATCCTTTTTTCTGCAGTTGCAAGATTTTGATGGCGTAGATTTGATCTTGTTGGAATCACTCAATAAAATTGCTTTGTTGTGATTTTTGATGATGGCTTCCATGTTTTGCATGCAACTGTAACTGATTTTCAAGTTATTTCTGTTAAAAATTTTGTGATATTTGTGACCAGGAGGGAAATGCTTTGTGACCAAATTTAGAAAAATTTTTCCAATATTACTTTCAACGCTTGAATTGAATGGGGGATTGAACCATGTGTTTGCGGTTTCGTTTTTTTCCATCGTTGGGGGTGTAGTGTAAATATCCTTTAAAACCGCTACTTTCCAAAGCCCTTTCATAACTTGGTTTAACCTTGTTGAATTCATCTTTATTGCACGATAATGAAGACACTCTTTTTTGGATCATTTCTGGAATTTGCGTTAAAATAGAAGGGGGGTGATTTGAGCTGTTAGGGATGTAGAGAGGGTCGTTGTTTGGTTTGCGGAAAGGTTTTCAGTTACTCATCAGTTTTATTAGTATATATATGTATGTATATTTTTTTGTACTGATACCTAAAGTTTTTTCTGCGCGTAACCGTCATTGGAATAAGTATCTAGACTTAGTGTACTCTTTGATGATAATTGAACCGCTTCTTGAAATCGTTTATAACGCTTGATTAACTCAGAATCTACGTTGTCTGGATGTTTTACTATTTCTGAAATCACGGTCCGCACTGCTGACTTCAATGGTGCTGCATTTCAATGCGTGTTTTCTTTTTTCTATGATTGCAAATGTAAACTGTGCAGCTGCGGCTTCTGACTGCGAAGTGCTGTCTCAAGCAGCCACCTCAGATAATGAGGTAATCTTAAACCAAAATTCTTTACTTGAATTACTTTACGATTCCTTTCAATCAAATTATAACTCCTGCGAGACTTATGACCTTATAGATAAACAAATGTTTTCTTCAACCAACGACAATGCGCACTTAATTATCCATGTCAACATTTATTCACTCCAGTTATATATCGACGAACTTGAACAATTCCTAAAATGCATGAAAACCCCTCCATCTGTACTCCTTCTGTCTGAAACTCGAATAAACGTACACCCTCATACAAATGTTGACATACCTGGATACACGTTTGTTCACTTTCCTTCACCTACTATCGTTGGAGGCGTTGGTGCGTATTTCTCGAACCTCATGACATTTACTGAAATCGAAAATCTAAAAATGCAAATAAGGGGATGCGAAGACCAATGGTTTAAAGTTCAATTTTCGGGTCAAAGGGACAACTATATTTTTGCGGTCATCTATCGTCACCCTTGGGATAATGCTGATATTTTTTTAAATGCGTTAGACGAAAAACTGCAAAAACTAAACAAAAAACGCAGTAAAGTAATACTAATGGGCGACATAAACATTGATTTAAATAACGAATCCTCCCTTAAATCTCAATACATGCATACGATTGAAAGCAACGCCTTCTCCAATTTGATCACTAAGCCAACTCGCGTGACTGCAGATTCAGAAACAATCATTGATCATCTTCTTACCAATGATACTGAATCTGTAATCACACCTGGCGTCTTCCTATATAAGCTTGCCGACCACTATGCCATCTATTGCATAGTTTCTAACCCTAATTTTAAAGATGTAAATAAACGTCACAATTTGTTCACTTTTCGCAATTTTCATTCCGTGGATGGCACCAAATTTCGTAACGATCTTGAATCTTCCCTTACGCCTCTGATATTAGATGCAATTAACTCACCTTTAACGCATTCGTCTCTTGATCAAAACATCAACCGCTTGGTCACCGCAATCTCTGAGGTAATCGAGAAACGCGCACCCCTTCAAACCGCCTCACGTAGGCGGAAAAGAATACAAAGTAAGCCCTGGCTCACTAAAGGTTTATTAATCTCCATCAAAACTAAACAGGCACTATATAAACAATACTTCCTCAGCAACAATGAATTCGGAAAATGGTACTACAAGAAGTACGCCAATAAGCTAACCAGGGTAAAAATTCTAGCAAAAAACTTTACTACTTTGAATCAATTAAAGACAAGAAAAATAATCCGAAAGAACTCTGGAAAGTTATAAATTCGGCAATCCCCTCAAAATGTTCCTCTTTTCTTCCCATTACCAAAATGAAAGTTGGTAACACTGAAGTTGATGAACGGGACGAAATTACCGAACATTTCAACAACTATTTTGTTGAAATCGGCCATCTAATAGCAAAAAGTGTCAGCTTCTCCGAAAAAACAGATTTCAAATCCTTTTTGAAGAACTCTGTATCTGAAACCATAGTGCTAGATCCTCCACAACCCATTGAAGTTTTTAATGCCATAAATTCTCTCAACCTTCACAAAGCTTCTGGATGCGACAATATTTCTTCTTTTTTTCTTCGTATGGGAAACGATACGCTGGCCCCTATGTTGTCTTTCTACTTTGGTCTAGTTTTTGAACTCGGCTTTTTCCCCCATATTTTTAAAACCTCCAAAGTTGTGCCCATTTTTAAATCCGGTGACAAACATCTTGTGCAAAACTATCGCCCCATTTCTCTTTCACCATGCTTATCAAAAGTGCTAGAAAAAGTAATCAAAAATCAATTAACTTTTTTGAAAAGCGTGAAATTTTCTATAAATTTCAATACGGGTTTAGAGAAAAGCGTGGCGTCATGCATGCACTACTGGATGTTATCACACCAGCATATGATGCGATACAACACAATCAATTTACAGCACTTCTTTTAATGGATCTACGTAAAGCTCTCGACGCCGTATCCCACCGAATACTGTTGCAAAAACTTCTTCATTATGGAATCAGAGGACCAGCCTACAGTCTCATGGAAAGCTATCTTTCCAATCGTCAGCAATTCGTCTTCATTAACGATAGCGCATCTTCTACGAAACCTATTAAAATAGGCGTTCCTCAAGGATCCATTTTAGGACCACTTCTCTTCCTCATTTACGTAAATGATCTCAAAAATGCTACCTCTTGTCATCCCCGTCTCTTTGCTGATGATACGTGTCTAGTTTTAGACAACCCCTCATTAAAAGAACTTGAAAATGATTGTAATTCTGAACTTCGTAGATTACATACCTGGTGCAATGCAAATGAGTTGCAAATTAATCCAGAAAAATCCACAGCTATAGTCTTTCCTCCCAAATTGAATTCTCAGGAAACAGAGTTAAACTTAATCTATAACACCTCGAATATCTCAGTATGTGAATCTTCCAAATATCTCGGTGTTACCATAGACCACAGGTTAAACTTCAAACCTCATATACTCTCACTCGAAACACGTGTATCCAGGTCCGTTGGTATTCTAAGCAAGCTACGCTCCACTTTTCCTTCTCCTACCCTCCTCCACCTTTATCACGCCCTTGTACAACCCCACCTAGCCTACGGACTCCCACTTTGGGGCAGTACATTTAAAACATATCTTTCGAAGTTGCAAATTCTTCAAAACAAGGTATTGCGAATAATCACGAAGTCCGATTGGCGTACTCCAATAACCCCAAAATTCCGAAACTTAAAAATTCTCAAAATTGCGGACTTGTATACATTTGAACTAGCGACATTGATGCATCAATACTATAATAACTCTCTACCCCCTTGTTTTTCCGATTTTTTTAGCCCACTTTCGGCCATCCATGAACGTTCAACCAGGTCAAAAACCAATAATAACCTATACCTTCCCTAATTCTCCACATGTCGCTGTCAACAATCAATAACATACCAAGGAGTTAAAATTTGGAATTCATTAAACCCAGAACTGAAAAAACAGTCTTTCAAAAAATTTAAAGCGAATTTGAAAAACGATCTTCTTGAAACCTAACAGTAACCCCTTTCACTTTACTAACGTTTCTTTTTCCTTTAAGAGTATACTGTGTAGTAACGATATAGCAGTCGCTCAAGCGGCCGCTGCAATCTGTGGGTGGCTGCTTGACTCGAAGACTTTTAACAGTCACTTCGCAGTCTCTCTTGGGATTACAGTTGCATGTTGTGCTCCTTTTTTACGAACTTTACTGCGTATGCGTGCATAATATTTGTTTATAAAAGATATACGAATATATTTTTTTCTCTCCAGTTGTTTGTTTTAGTTTTGTTTCTTCTATTTGATGGTACTGTTCTACTGTAATCTCGCCAAAAATAAATAGATTGATTGTCTTTTCTTGAATTTTTAGAAACAAAAAGCAATGCATCAATATTCAAACGACACTTCAATTCAAGGTTACTAGGTACTGTAGTTTGTGAGATATCGCACCACTTTCAATTAACTTTTCATCATCTTTATGCAATTTCGTTCCCTTATTTTGGACTATTTGCACCAAGTGAAAAATTAAAAAAAGTTAACTCCCTAAAACCGAATACATTCACTTCAAAAATATAATGAGCTACTGCTTACATAATTCGCAAAATAATCCTTAGTTCTGGTGAAGCCGCAAAGAGCCAGCTCTGATAGTTACTTACACGATTTTCTTTTCTGAGCTTCTGAATACATCATAATCAGTGGTTTTGAATTAATGAAATTAAAATTTAATCACCACAACTTTAGTTTCCAAGTAACATCTATATACATTTGAAACAAGAAATCTGTAAACACAACAATTGTGTTTTGTATCGCCATTACCGGTACTCTATTGGCTATTTTTGTATTTTTTTATTTTTCGTATCTGTGTTATTCTTAGGTGAAACGACCATGCAGTCCAACATTATTTTTAAATTCAAGTTGTCTGATTTTCTGCATGTCTCTCAACTTACATCGTTTTTTTTTGTCGTTTCGGCCTTTTTCTTGACCAGCTTGTTAATATCTGTGCTGTAAACTTTTGTTGTCGTGGTCTTGAAATAAAATAAACCATACCATACCATAATCAAAATGCAACATTAAAACAATCTATTATTTCCACAAACCGCAACTTTCAATCAAAACAGTTACACTAACTACTGTAATTATTGTACATTGATGTGGCTTTCACTGTGCTACTAATTTCTTTTAAGTAATTTCACCTACTTTATGTAAGTTTGATACACATGTAGTGCAATGTGTAGCAAACCACAATAAACTTCAAAGTCTCGCGAGAATCTTTGAAAAAGTTTTGGCATCTATCATAAGGTATAGTCTACATACTGATTATTTCAGACAAACTTAATAAGAAAAAAAACTTCATAATAATTTCAAACTGCACAATACTACTAGGGCCCAACAACCAAGGAAAGCTTAACAATCAATATGACTAGATATAAACAACATAGCCTACGTGATTTAAGCTATGCGACAATATGCAGCATAGAGGAACTTTAGTTACAAACAGCAAAGGTTTCAAAAGTCCAGTTATGTAGGGAAAGAACCAAAATTAACCATGCTCTATAAAATGTCATGTTACCCTGATCGAGCATCGAAGCTACTATCTCTAAATGCAGTGTGCATTTGTGTAATGCAATATGGTAAAACCTTTGGTTATCAATCACCTAAAAGTCTACCAAAATAACTGCACTGTAAACCAGTAAGATATACTCTGTTAACTTTCAGGAAGTCTACATTACACTGACTAATCATCATTCCTGAAGTTTCTGCCATTACACAATGGGGTATAACTCAGTCTATAACCATAATATACAGAAACTGAGATGTTTCACTTTGAGGTGGTTCAGCTTGGATTAAAGATTAAAAAAAAAAAAAGAAATGGTTCCGACAAATTGTTAGCTGTGTTTCAATGAAAAAAGTTTTATTAAAATGATAAGTAAATAAATAAATAAATAACTCAGGTTATTTTCAAATTATATTATTGAACGGAAAATTCAACAGTAATTGAGGGAGATTGCAAAGTGAGCTTGCACTCTTCGAGTCAGCAGCCACCCGTTACATATGTCAAATGCGATCGGCTCCAGCCGTGAATCGAACCCGTCACGTAGGATCTGTCACCTGCGCGCGATACCGCTAGGCCATGTCGCTGACAAAATGAAATGATAATGAAAATTCTTTTTAGGGGAGCTTAAATTTGGGATAACTAAAACCAATTTTAATGGTTTGGTTCAAGTAAGCATAAAGAGGAGTGCTTTCTTGGAGTTTCAGCATTGATTCTTTTTGAGGGGGGCTTTATTTTCAAAAGGGATTTTTTTGAGGGGAGGCCTTATTTTTAGAGGTGGCAAGGGGGTAGTTCCTATTTGGGAGAACCGAAACTAATTCTAATGATGTATAATCGTTCAAGTTTACAAAAAAATGTTTTTTTTATATGGTTCTAAAATTAAAAACTAAAAATAATTTAAAACAAAAAAAAAATAATTAAACAAAAATAATTAAAATAATTAAATTAATAAAACGATTAGATAATGAATTATTAAAAAAACAAAAACAATAATTAAAATTGAATAAAAATAAATATAATTTCAATAAAGAAAAAAAAAATAATAATTTAAAATAAAAATATTAAAAGAAAAAACTAAAACTAATTTTATTGATATGGTTCAAGTTTATATAAAATTTTTTTTTCACATTTAACACGATGATTCTTTTTGAGGGGGGTCCTTCTCTTTTAGGGGGGGCCTGTGCGATCGCACGATTCGCACATTCCCAAGACCACCACTGGTTAGTTAGTTGCATATTTATCCTCCTATCACGAGAAAGCGATCAGTGCGCTATACAAGCTCGCTTAGGAGTTGCCGGCCATCTGTCTATTACACCAAGATGGGGGAATCCCGCTGAGTGCCTTTCCCAGCGGCACAACAAGCAAACTTGCCAGCTTATTCTCCACACTATCCCATTAATGCTGAGCGTCAAGCAGGGAAGCTGTGAATACCAATTTTTAAAGCCATTGGTTTGACCCGACTCGGAATCAAACCCGAGTCTACAGCTCAAGAGACGGACGCTCTATACCACTCGGCCATCTGAGCTGTTCCACTCGGCCATCTGAGCTGTTTGCCACACGAGCTGTTTGCCACGCATGGTTGCCACATCAGTAAGGGTAAACATGGTCACTACACGAGTGGGGGTAGAGATGGTTGCCACACCAGTGTGGGTAGACGTGGTTGCCACACCAGGTGGGATACACATGTTGGCCACACCAGGAGGGGCAGACATGGTTGCCACACCTGGGGGTAAACAGGTTTGCCACACTAGTGCGAGTAAACATGGTTGCAACACCAGAATGGGTAGAAATGATTAGAACACTAGTGCGGATATATGTGGTCGCAACACCAATGGGGGTGGACGTGGTTGCCACACCCGTGGAGGAAGACATGGTTGCCACACCCGTGGGGGTAGACATGGTTGCCACACCAGGGGTAGAGATGATTGCAACAACAGAAGGGGTGGACAGGGTTGCCACACCCGTGGGGATAGACATGGTTGCAAGACTAGTGCAAGTAGTCAGGGTTGCCATACCAGGTGGGGTAGAGACGGTTGCCACACGAGTGGGGGTATACATGGTTGCCACATCAGTAAGGGTAGACATGGTTGCCACACGAGTGGGGGTAGACATGGTTGCCACACCAAAGGGAGTAGACATGGTTGCCACTCCAGCGGGAGGTGAACAAGGTTGCCAGAACAGTTCGGGTACACATGATTGGAACACTAGTGGGGGTAAAGATGGTTGCCACACGAGTGGGGGTATACATGGTTGCCACATAAGTAAGGGTAAACATGGTTGCCACACGAGTGGGGGTAGAGATGGTTGCCACACCAGTGGGGGTAGACATGGTTACCACACCAGGAGGGATAGGGGGTGGACAGGGTTGCCACACCGGTTGGGGTAGACATGGTTGCAAGACTAGTGTAGGTAGACAGGGTTGCCATACCAGTGGGAGTAAACATGGTTGCCACACCAGGAGGGGAGAAATGATTGCCACACCAGTGCGGGTAGAGATGGTTGCCACACCAGTGCAGGTAGTCATGGTTGCAACACCGGTGGGGGTAGACATAGTTGTCACACCAGGTGGGGTAGACCTGATAGCCACACGAGTTGGGTAGACATGGTTGCCACATCAGTGGGGGTAGGCATGGTTGTCACACCAGTGGGGGTAGAGATGGTTGCAACAGCAGTGGGAGTAGACAAGGTTGCAACACCAGCAGGGGGGGCATGGTTGCAACACTTGTGCAGGAAGACATGGTTGCCACACCAGTGCGGGTAGATATGGTTGCAACACTAGTTTCGGTAGACATGGTTGTCACACCAGTGGAGGTGCACATGGTAGCCACACCAGGGGGGAGACATGGTTGCCACCCCAGTGGGAGTAGACATGGTTGCCACACCAGTGCGGGTGGACATGGTTGCAACAGCAGGAGGGTAGACATGGTTGCCACACCAATGGGGGTAGACATGTTTGCAACACAAGTGGAAGTAGACGTGGTTGCCACACCAGTGAGAGTGGACGTGGTTGCAACACCAGGGGGTTAGACATGGTTGCGACACCAGTACGGGTAGACATGGTTGCAATATTGGTGCGGGTAGACAAGGTTGCCACACCAGGAGGTGTAGGCAAGGTTGCAACACCAGTGGGAGTAGACATGGTTGCAACACCAGTGGGGGTGGAATTGGTTGCAGCACCAGTGGGATTAGACATGGTTGCCACAACATTAAGGGTAAACATGGTTGCCACACCAGTAGGGGTAAACATGGTTGCAACATTAGGGGGGTAGACACGGTTGCAACACCAGAGGAGGTAGACACGGTTGCCACACCAATGCGGGTAGACATGGTTGCAACATCAGTGGGTGAAAAGTAAAGAATTTTTTGAAATAAACTTTTTTCAATGGTGTCACGTGAGTGGAATCGCTTGTACACATCAAGTGGTCGAAGTAGCAGTTCGTGGGAAGTATGTGAGCGGCCAAATGTGGCCAGCAAGGTCATTGATATTTCATGTTTTGAAGATCGTGTTTAAAGAAAAAAGCCATGAATTGCAAATTAAATTCTGTCAATGCATCCTATATTTTTGAAACTATGGATATAGCAGGCTAATCATTTTTAATAACAAAAGCACGATGTGAACGCTGCCTTTCTTTCAAATTTAATTATACTTTGTTGAGAGATCGCACGACTGTTATAATGAGTATAGCTGAGGTTGATTACCCTGCTGTCAGGTGTTTCAAGAACATACTTTTTGAAGTGGCGTTAGGTGCAAACCTGCTGTTGTACGCGAGTGAAAGTACGTGTAGACTTGCCTTTGCTGACCGGTATTGCCTCACTTCGTTCTTCCTCTTCACCAACCAGTATATGTCAGTTTCAGGCTTCGACCCGGAAGAGCGACATGTCAACGTCATGTTATTGTTGGATGTGAAAGTGTTAAGTTTCATATCACGAGGAGGAACTGCAAAGGAAAGGTTGAAAAATTGTAAATGTTTCCTCACCAAATTGTTATAGCATTCCTTTCGTTCAAAATTTCAAAAAGGGTCTATTACAACAGTCTCAAGACACAATTAGCACAGAAAATTGAAATACTGGCTTGAGTAGCTTTACACCAAGCAGTCAGCTTATGATTCAAACGCAACTTCGTGAGTGAAGAGGTCGTTGCAGTCGCTTGATATCTGTGACAAGATGGTATTACTAGAATGGAGCTTTTATTAATGCAAACCACTCATGTAAAGCAGAAAAACTGCCCAAACTGCTTGGTGACCAGTATTTACTACAGCAATTTAAATTTATTTTACTTGAGCTCAACCACCGTAGTTTGATTATTCATGATTGAGCTAAGTACCATGTATACAAAATTAAAAACAGTTGGCAACTCAAGTGCTGCATTGAATGTAAATAGATACGTCATAACTTTTGGTTCTATTGTTTAAAGTTTAGTACAAATTGCGCGATGTTTAGCGGGTTGTGGAATATAACACTGTTTTTCAAATTGTGAAGTAATCAATTAAATATGTTAGTTAGCCTGATCATACTCAGGGTCGTATTAAAGCCTTGGGGGACACCGACGTTAATGTTTTTTGGGAGGGTTCTTTTTTGCAAGGCAAAATTTGAGAACAAAATTCGGACAGTTTCTTCCAGGAGGCAACAGCCGAGTTAGTTAGGAACAAAATAAGAAACAAAACCGGTTATTTTATTCTACATTATTTTTCCAATGGCTTTGGCAAGTTTTGTAACAAGCAGAGTGCCGTCATTCTTTTGCCAAAATGTTGCTTCGATCATCATCTCAGCATCATAGCTTAGCGAAACATTTTTGCGGAAGTTTGGGAAATGGGATGAAAGAAAATTTATTGTAGATTTATTAGTCCAAAAGCGTGATTATTCTAGAAAGGTCCGGGGACTTGCTCCTCTGGAAAAGTGTTACAAAATTACATAGAGAAATTACCAGTTCAATGCTTTTAAAGAACTTTTAAGGTAAATTTGCTGGAGTTTTGTCTCGACATTGCTAACTTTCTCCTAGTTTTGAATAAAACACACTGGATATTTTGAGATCGAATAAATCACTGGTTTTTAGCTTTTTTGGTTAAGCGAGAACTTAATGAAACATTCTAGAGGCTAAGGAACAATTTGATCGACTTATACAAAAAATATAATTTGATTGATAAAGTACTTCCAAGGCTATGCGTCGTGGGGCACTAGAAAGCATTATTTACAATGCAATGAAAGATGCGATAATCATAACATAGATTCACAGATTTGAATGGAAACTTGCGGAACCCCTAGAATTCCGTGGAAGTATGGTTGAATATCACTGAGCTTAATTCTTGAACTCCAAGTTCATTAACATTGGAAAGCAAATCGTGAAGCAATCAACGAGCTATGACATTGTAGACATATGGACCTATGCCTTTCTCTTTTCTCACCACCAAAGTGTTTGAACAGAAAAGAACTGTTACCGGTAGCAGAAAAAAAATTCACAATCAAACCGTACTTCACAAAAAAGGGGATGGACATTGACTCATTTTTCCCATCGAAGAGAATTATTGGGGTTCCCGTTCAGTCACCCCGAGTAATCTACGCTACGCCTATGTTACTAGGCAATATCGCTGATATCACCGCTTAAGTAGGCCTAAAGGCAAAAAAAATATTTGTTAAACAAAACAGAAATTATTATGCAAAACAAAATTATTAATTTGCCCAAATATTGGGAGAGACATTTATTCTTTGCCTTCCCCACAAGCAGAATTATTGGTGGATCTGGACCACCACCCCACCCCCCCCCCCCACCCCCAGAAACTACGCATATACTGTAAAATTCGCTTTAACTAATGCGATTCGAATTCTGGCAAAAATTAAGTGTCAAGTTGTCATAAAGAAAATACAAGACGTGAATAGCGCTTGATGAGCAGGAAAGTGGCGAAGAAGTTCAATTTGCTAACACACAAGTCTGGTCGAACAAAAAAGAGAAACATACTGGGCAGGCCACGACGCTGCATCTTAGCTAGCAATATTTTTTCTGCTGATGTCGGCTTGCGAAGGGGCGAAGATTTGTAGTCAGATCATCCTGAGTTAATTTTAGAAATTTTTCGAGTGAAAATAGAAGCTGAAGATATCATTTGTTATGCTATTTTCAATCAACAGCATGTTGGTAGAAAAACGTTCCATAAAATTAGTTATAAATATATTTATGTGGGGAATGGGCGAGGAATTGTGGATTGCTGAAGTCTACTTCATGGTAGGTGTTGCTTCACAGCATTTTTAGCTGTTTTTTGGCTGTAGTATTTATAATTAAATTGCCAATCAACTACCACTTGTTTTGTTTGCCGAACATTCCATAATTTTATCAACTTCGGGACAAAAATTGAAATTTTGCAATGTCAAAACAAAAATACATTGTTGTTTAAAAGTTAAGAACACAAACGAATTATGACGTGATGAAGCTCGGCTTACTCTGCACAGTCAACTTCATGCTCTCTCTTTTCTCCTCCGGAATCTCATCCTTTACATCACTTTCATTTCTCATTACAGCCACATGACATTCGTACATCCCCTCATCTTCTGCTTCAGCTGATAAAATGATGAGACTCGAATGATCGTGGCTCAGTCGAACGCGATTCTGAAACGAAAGTAAAACATCTCCATGACGACTACAAATAACGAAAAGAAAATATCCGCTAATTCATGGAAGCGTAACTGGATCGTAAAAATAGTTTCATAGAGAATTTTTCTCTTTCGCTACATTTAACAATGTTTGAAAGAAACAAAATACTTTTTCTAGGTGATTCAAAAAGCGGTCAGGGGCGCAGAATCCCCCCCCCCCGAATTTTTTGTAGCGCTACACCCTATTGTAATGGTACCAACTCCTGATTATAGTGGTACCCAGGTATCTCGATATCATTATAAATAAGCAGATCTATGATTCTGACCTGATTGCATAGTGACGGCAAGATCGGAGTCAGAGTATTATGTTTTTTTTTTCGGCGCCCACAAAGACCTTTTCTTACTAAAAACCGCATAAACTGTCCTTACAGCGAGGTTTCCCGCGTAACGGCAAAACAGAAAGTTGAGAATCCTATGTGAATACCGGGGTGTGTGAGCGTCTGAGTAAAAGCAAAAAGTGAGAACGATTTCAAAAACGTAGGCAAGCACAGAGCTAATACACAGAAATGAGGCTATTATTTAAAACTTGACGAATATCACACAAGTTACAGTATTTCCAAGTTGACTTGCTTGTACAAATTTAATTTTTGCGTGTATGTAGTTGCATATTTATCGTCCTATTACGAGAAAGCGATCAGTGCGCTATACGAGCTCGCTTAGGAGTTGCCGGCCATCTGTCTACCACACCAAGATAGGGGAATCCCGCTAAGTGCCTTTCCCAAGGGCACAACAAGCAAACTTGCCGGCTCGTTCTCCACACTGTCTCTTTAACGCTAGGCGTCAAGCAGGGAAGCTGTGAATACCAATTTTTAAAGTCATTGGTTTGACCCGACTAGGAATCAAATCCTAGTCTGCAGCTCCCGCGGCGGACGGTCTTACCACTCGGTCATCTGGGGCGGTATACTGCTCAACTTTTGTTGCACTTAACGCAATGCGTTAACTTTGTTCATTAAGTTAACGCATTGCGTTAAGCTCAAATGGCCGAGTGGTATGGAGCGTCTGTCTCTTGAGCTGTAGACTCGGGTTTGATTCCGAGTCGGGTCAAACCAATGACTTTAAAAATTGGTATTCACAGCTTCCCTGCTTGACGTTCAGCATTAATGGGATAGTGTGGAAAATAAGCCGGCAAGTTTACTTGCTGTGCCGTTGGGAAAGGCACTTAGCGGGATTCCCCCATCTTGGTGTGGTAGACAGATGGCCGGCAACTTCTAAGCGAGCTCGTATAGCGCATTGATCGCTTTCTCGTGATAGGAGGATAAATATGCAACTAAATAAATAAAAAAAATAAAAAATCTAAACAAGTCTCAAGTTTTTTCAACTTAAAATCTTTTTGGTACCAACACATGGGGCTTTAATTTTGTGAACTGTGTTTCGGACAATGATATCGATGTTGCTTGACAGAGGCGCAAATCATTGACCACTAAAGCAGCAGGTTTAGTGAAGTCTACTGGCTCTTGAAACGCGATGTCTTGGTGAGGATTCTGTAGCTACTTCAGTGTAGCAGCCAATCAAGTGCAGGAAGAATTCTCGAATGCGAAAAACAGAGTACTGAGACCGAGGCCCGCTGCCAGAACGATTACTTTGGCATTATTACAAAAAATCAACTATCCGAAAACACAAAATCAGGGGGCATGAGAAGCGGAGCACCCAAAGGAGCTGAACAAACAACTTTGCTCAGGCCCCAAAATTTTTAGCTGGCTACGCCACTGGAGGCGCTCGCTAAAATTTGCATTGCAACCGTAAAGCCACTTAAACGTCTTAAGTTAACGATCATGAGGGTCGGTGACTGGAACAACACAGAGGCAACAACAATACGGTGACTTCATATACAAACCTGGATGAATTGAAATATAACGAAGAAGCGAATTGATGAGTAAACATTACCTTGTATTCTGATGAACTGCTGTTGAATTTCGGAGGTTCAAAATAAAAGATTGGACGTTTTGATAAAGTTTCTGAAAGTCGATACCTAAAAACACAACTTAATATAGCTCAAAGTACTCAGCTTGTGTTCAACCCAGATGGAGGATTATTATGCGCAAGCATGCAGCTAGAAAATGTGAAACGCTACGCTCCGGTTTATTGCATTTTGCTATGCTAAAAATAAAACTATTAAAATCGGGGCAAAATCATGGCGCGGGTTCACCAACGATTGTCTGTCATTAAATCGATTGGATGCGGTTGGGGGGAACAGAGTAGCGATGACCTGACCGCATGCCGATTCATTAACTTAAATTAGATATCAGAGTTAATGAAGATCACTCACCAAATAACTTCTTTCACTATTTTGTCTGATTCGATTTTGCAAAGTAATTCTACTTGTTTGTGGTATACTGCCTTGACGTCATAATGATAGATGAGGTTCAGTTTCGCGCGAATGCACAAGACTGAAAAAATACTGGATGATAAAAAAATTCTGAGTGATTGAAAATATCGTGGGACGGTTGCGACTCACTCATGGAAAATATTACACGATTTAAAGATAAGTGTGCCTCGCTGCTTCGGCTTGCAAATCAAGGTCCTTCTGTAGACGGTAAAATTGCAATCTTTAGTTTTTTTCGTAAAAAAAGATAGCTTTGGATAAGTGACAAAAATGGCTAATCCAGCTTCACGCTGAAGTCGCTCAAAAACATTCATCCAACCATGCCGCAATTCACACAGTTGGCTTGCCACAATACAAATAGCCCAAGAATGTAGAGAACGTTATAGAAACACGTTCCCGCACCACTCAGTGTTGCACGCCAGCGAAACACCGCTGCTCAAAAACTTGAAACAAAGTAGATCTGGTGTGAAAATTTCTGTAAAACTTGTGCGTTTATTTTCCATTTGAGTTATTCAGGATGCATTAAATTATTGCCGCTACAAATTTTGTCGTTGAAATGTACATTTTGGGGAGTTTCAACATACAAGAATAATCATTTTTAACAAAAGCGTTCCCAACTTTCAAACTACAGTACTTTTTAGCTGTGAGCACCACGAACACACATGATAAACCATTCACTCTTTAAATTTTACGAGCCGCTATTCAGATTAACTTCCTTTGTACGAAGTTGTTCGAGCGCGAAAGCTTCTGAAATGCTGCGTGCATGGAAAGCAATGCAATATCAGTCGGTGGCGTAAAGCCTCATGCGTAATGGCGCAGTAGAGCAAGAGGTGCATGAACACATCTCTACTTTAAAACCTCATAATTTCATGTAAACCAGGGTTTAATCAGCACAGAAATTTTTGGGAGTCTCACTCCAAATCTCTTTCAAATGACATTTTTCTAGAGCCGATTACTACTCTTGGGTGGAAAAGGATCTGTCAAACCTCAAGAGCAGCTTTCTGATGCCAAAGTTCTTGCCATTGGAGTAGAAAACCAGCCCTGATAACAGTTTCGTTACATTCAATCAAAAACCACAAATATCGCTACTTGGTTTAAAAACTGTGATTTAGCCAAATCCTTCTTCTTCCGCACCATGATAACCACTGCTTGAAAAATAACCAAATTATAAAAATTTATGATTAACTTATATATATTTTTAAGCTGGTCCAAAAAACTTTATTAATATGCTCTTTATTAACAAAGTGTGTATCGCTTAATTTCAACGTCGTTTTTTATGATCGCTAGATTGATATTTTTATTCTTCCAAACTTTGTTGCT
Source organism: Trididemnum miniatum (assembly GCA_964006365.1). Lineage (NCBI taxonomy): Eukaryota > Metazoa > Chordata > Ascidiacea > Aplousobranchia > Didemnidae > Trididemnum > Trididemnum miniatum. The sequence goes on along the minus strand of OZ023232.1, from coordinate 1,046,891 downwards.
TGCTTTCTGAAATGAGACGCTCTGCAATAATAACTTCTTATAACATTTATTACTTTATTTTGCTAAAAAGGAAAAAATCTATCTTAAATGTGAAAGTACTACATCACATTCAGGACATTGTTTGTTATACAGTAAGTACTACAAACTAATATTCTCAGCTGCATTGGGGCTAAATAGTCGGCAAATGGTTGCTATGCAGCCTAAACACCGCGTTTTATCGATTCTCGTTGCTGGGGGCCAGTGAAACCGAATCTCTTCTTTACCACAAGCTGGTCAGTTTTCACAAGTTACTCACGATACGCGCGCTACTTTATCTCTCTACATTTTTCATCATTATGCAAACTTCATCTCACCGTTGACGAGAATCCAGCAGAGAACAATGAGCCCTGCATGCTTTGCCATGAGATCAATTAAAAAACTCGTAAGCAGTTTACAAGGTTAACACTAATCTGAAAAACAACGTGGTTAGTCAGCGAAGAAAATGAAACCTCGAGGTAAATCTTCTCAAGGTCACAGAAATAATCCTGCAATTCGAAAGCTTCTCACAGCTTGCGATTCTAGCGACTATCACTTTTGAACCTTAGAAACTTACGAATGTTGTGTGGTCATTCATTAACTACTAACAGACGCGCCCTGGGTAAACACAAAGATCACCGGCCTCACTGTCTTCTGATCGCTATTTCACTTTGTCATTTTGATTTTTCAAGCAAGCTTGTGTAGCAAACACATGAACTACTAATCAAAGTCAGAGATGAGAAAGTAGCAGAGGAGGCTTGATTTGAACTAGCAACGTTGGATATGTCAGCATTTTGCGTTGCGTGCCAATACACTTCTTCAATCTAAGTGCAGTAGAGCACCACACGGCTCGTTCGTTTTTTCATTTTTCAACTTCTGTGCTGTTATTCGTCAATTCATTCATTGATTCATTCATTCAAGAAATGAAATGTTGTGTGGTTTTATGGCGCTGTATAACTACTAAGGTCCTTTAGCGCCAGGACTAAATTTTGTCAAGAATTCACTGACGTATTTTTATCCTCTGTTTATTTTATTCTCCGCGCTACACTTAATTGCTGAGCGTTTAGCAAGTGTAACAGCAGATACCAGTTTTACAGTCTTTGGTTTGACCCGACTGAGAATAGAACCCAGCCTACCAGCTTCCAAGGCGAACGCTCTAACCACTAGGCCATGGCGCTGGTCAGAAATATGTTGCATTTTTGTGGGCGGCTGATAAAAGCAGACAAAACAATTTGTTGATCTTCATCATCGTGAAGTTATTCACGACGGTGAACACTGATGGCCTCAGGCTAATTGTGTGGCAAGAAGCTGTGCTAGCATCGAGTTACTACCTCAACATACCTCCGTATCACGTTCGCACTACAATATAACTTGCTCAAGAATCTGTTATTGAAAAAATTATCGAGTCAATTCCGAGACACAATGGGACATGCGAATATTATTGTCACAACACAAAAGCTTCAGAAAGGGTAATAAACGATGATGCTTTTAAACTACAACGCAGCGCTGCCACTGCCTTATCTTCATAAAACAAGATAAGGCTAAGCTTGCCTTGTGAGCTAGGCGACAGTTCGGTGCGAAGAAGTTGCTGTCTTCAGGTTTAAAACCTTCACCACACAAGGGCACTCGATCTTGTAGCGCGTGCCTTTTTATGCTAAAATGGAAAATTACTTTAATTGTTCTATACCTTGTTATTGATTGATAATGACATGGCATAGTGGAACCGCACCTAGGCAACAGAATCAGATGCTTCATAACTCAATCGATTTATGCGTGAGCCGATCGCATTTCACTCATTTTTGGTGGCTGCTGACTCGAAGAGCGCAAGATGACTGTTCTCTCAGGGTGGTGTGCCAATAAAACTACGATAACATGACGTAGCCAGGAAGTGCCCAAATGGGGTCCATGACCAAAGAACTCGGGCACACGATAGAAGTGGGAGGGGTAATAAACAGTGCAGCAAAGAAAAGTCTTGCCACAAAGTAGGCCTTTTTGCATCGACGTAATCTTATACCATAGCGTTAACTTTTGCACCAGAAGTGAGCCGAAACGTCCATTTCAAAATTTCAGCAGTTTCTTAGCTGTATTTTTATACGCGGAACGAAAGATTCGAAAATGTTTCAGTTGAAAGAGATACGCACGTTTTCATCTTCAGTTGCTTCATTTGCATGGTTAGCGCCGTAGAAATGAATTAAAGCACTGAGTTTTGAGTTAAAATCTAAATGTGTCTCTGATAGATTTCGGTCTTATCAGCATAGCAGGCAGCCAAGCACCGACTCGTGCGAGCACACAGTGAACACGAAATCAAAAGCGCAGGATAGGAATTGTTCGTTAAGTCAAAATTTGATAAGTCGTGAGCACTGTTTCAATATTTGGGTCTCTACACCGCAACAACATAAATACTTACTGCGTATAGCTTTTTATGAATTTTCTATTACATCAAAACCTGGAAACTTACTCTGCAATCATGATTATACCAATGTAATTACCAATAAAAGCTATGAAACCTACTTGCAACGCAGATAAGATCGAAACGTCAATGATCACTGCACTATAGCAGCACAGCACGCGAGTTCTTGCACACAAGAAAACTACATCTAACATCTTGCACACCTTCTGTTCGATCTTCATATAAACAGACATTGTGTCATGCGTTACACAAACCATAACATAATAACATGCTGCTGATCAAAAATTTGATGAAACTCATACTTAAAAGGAATTCAATAGTCTCTGATTAATTATCAGTAGCTACTAACATAGAATTAATTTATAGCAAAACTGTGAAGAACTCCTTCCACAGACAGATAGCATTAGCACAAAACTTGAAATATGCAAACCTATCATACATTTGTCCACACAGAAGCAGTCTCGTGAATGTCACCAAAGCGTTTAAACGTTTACTGTAGAATGGCAAGCCCTCCCCACCTCTACCCAACCGAGTAAACCAATATGAAAACTTGTCTTCCGGCAACACATAAATCATTAAGGAAGAAACATCCTGCGTTTCGGCGGCGTTTCTTGGAATAGGAAGAGCTTGCAGGTGGGAAACCCCAAATTTCATACTCAGTCAAGTCACTCAAAAAACTTAAAAAATGGTCTCCACAGGACAGGACCACAGCGAAAGTAACGAAGGCTCAGGAACATTCCATTTATGCATTCTTCACTTTCACTTTACAACTTTTATAACTGTATCGACTTTATTGCTTCATAAATGACTAACTTAAAATTCTAGCCGTTTTCATTTAGGCTTGAACATAAAAGTGACAAAAAAAAAAAAAAAAAATTATAACAACAATTTGATTTGGGGAGCCAAAAGAAAGATTTACGTGCTTCAAGCAAAAAAAAACTCGCAACTATTAAGTTCCACACTCAGCGTAAAAATAAAGCAGCAAATATTAGCGCTGCGAATTCATTATAGAAAATGCATTCTAGAATATTTTGAGACAAGGAGAGGGTGTCGTATTGTCGTTTGTATATTGCAGATAAGCAATAACTACCAGTGTATGTCTGGTGGTCGGTTCATGTCACTGCATTACGAAGGAAACGGAAGTAGGGGTGCCTTGGTAAATTTTGAACTAGGGAGGCCCTGTTCAGTGTTAAAAATTCAGTTGTTTTAAACGCCAACAATCTATAGCATTTGAATCGTATAAAACTTGATTGTTTCGGTTTCACTCACCTGCAGTATGATTTACAAGGTTTGTTACAAGCTTATTTCCAATTCCAAGACATTAGTTTATGTCAGGCATGGGCAACATACGGCCCGCGGGACCATTTTATGCGGCCCACTGGAACTTACAAAAACATAAGTCCAGGACCTTTTTTTTCCTATCAACCAGTGCGGCCCTAATATTAGCAGTTGTTTATGATGTTAAATAGGCCTACGATTCATCCAATAATCCGGCCCGCCAACACCAAAGACTTCATTATCCCACATATGGCCCGCCGACTAAAAAAGTTGCCCACCCCTGGTATATACAGTTACAAGCACACAATCACTAAGCATTCAAAACTCAGAAGAGTGTAGACCTAGTGCCAGAGATGGTGAAAAAGTGACAAGTAGGTCTTTGAGCTGTAACTATCCTCGCCAAAATATGGAAGTAATCACAAATACTTAAGTTTACCAGTACTCTACAACTAAGTTACGTGAGAGAAAAGCGAAAATTGAAATTATAAATGACAATCTACTGTAATTTGCCAGAAAAACACAGGCCCACCCTGCAGAAGTCAAAATGTATATGCGGCAGGAAGTAGGCTACAAGGCGCACAACGCAAATTACTTAAAATGAACGAAAGAAATACAAGAAAAACAAGAAATCATTATGCTAATGCAACAGCAGCCTCCAGCAGCCAATTATTTTCACAAGTCATGAACGATGCAGCAACAATGAAAAAAATTTCTTAAAATGTCATCAAAAATACTCCAACTTCTGATATGTTATTGAATTGGGAACAAAAAAGCCTAACCACCCAAAGATCAATTTGAAGAACTCAACTCTGCTTTCGACAAGACATATGCAGCCAGTTTTGTCTGCAAATTCTCGATGTGATTGTAAAATCACTTCCACAAACAGTGTGGTAGTATAGCGTCACTTAACAGTAGAATATTGCCTGAACTGTGTTCGAGGTAGTCTCGGTTGCGAATTTTTATGTGACAGACTCGAATGTGAAAACACTAAATATTGATTAGCACTAAAAATTTACTATGACTTGAATAGTTGGGCTCCCCCTGGACCCCCCTCAAAGCATTTTCTTAGAACTAGGGGGGCCCAGCCCCCCGAGATCCCCCACCAAGGCACCCTTGAACGGAACTACTTGGGTAATTACCAGTAAGCTATTTCGACGTGATTTTTATGTTACATCAGAGTTTTCTTTATTAGAGTTGTCCGACTCTATCACGTGATTTCGTTTTTACGCATGAGTACTTATAGATCGATTTCAGCAGACTACAGTCAGCTTGCATTGTGAAAAGGGACCAAAGCTTTCAAATGCCGGAGTTAAGCTAACGAATTAGCTAAATTTGATTTCAATTACGTGAAGGATAGTTTTACAGACATTTGCAAGAGAATTTTTAGTGATATGTAGCCTAGTTAGCAAAAACTGATTTAAATAACGTGAAGGATAGTTTTAGTGATTAGGTAGTCTATATAGCTGTACATTAGCATGGGTTACTATGACACCCTTTGTTGGACACAAACTGCATTTAGTGATAGACTAGAGTTCCAGTCTAAATGTCATTTCAAATCGAAATTGATTTCTATCATTAAAACTTTTGGAGTAATATTTTCAGGAATTTGATCCAAATTAAATTCGACATTTTTCTGAATGCAAAATATTTTACATTAATTGTTTTTTTGATTTTTTATTAGACCTTAGCTGTAAAAATAACCATTAAAGCTTATGGATCTTATTAAAAGCAGGGATAGTAGGGGACCTATCGCACAAGTTTTACTGAATTCAATTTTTTGTCCAACTGGTTGGACAATATATTAGGTCAAATGCTTTTTAGTTTGTTGGACTTAGTTGTAACGACATCGCTATCGATGCGGGAAGTCTGGGGTTCGCGCCCTGGGCCGGTCAAATCGGACAAAGTATCGCCAGGGACTCGTCACCGCCCTGTTTTCTTCGAACTTTGAAGCTGAGTTGCCTGGGCGATCAGCGGCGGAAACGGGTCCCGCTACTTGTTACACGCTTTGGCGGAATACCGCGAGTATAATGACGGCTTGATTTTTTTGGATTTTATTTTGGGATGAAACTCTTCTGTACCAAAACGAAAAAATTCGAAATGCTTACGGTAAATTTATTTGCAGTTAAAAAATGTCACTCAAACGTCCCCACGGGGATCTTTTGTCAATAAAGTGGTAACCTTCCGACCGCTACATGATTAAGCGATTTAAAGTAATTGCAAATGTCTCTTAAAAATTGTTGCTGTAATCGGAAAACGAACGAATGTTTATTCATATGAAACGAATGTTGAAATCTTAATAGTAGACTCGCTTAACCACCAGTGTACAGAGATGGGCATTTATCGGTGATATAGTTTTGATTTGTTAATTACCGATATCGCTTTTGTAGTACATTTTGTTATCGCCGATGAATTATCGAGATAAACGATTCATCAAGCACACAGTGTTCAAAGTTAGTGAGGTGGTGCTGTGGAAAAATACGCAGTGATCATAAAGTCTTGTTGCGATTTAAAAAAATGTCCCTTTGTTTCGTTGCCACGGCAGAGTTCGTGAACTGCTTTCTTTTCTTAAAAATCTAGAAAAATATTTTTGCAATTTGACTCCAAAAAAGCTTCGTCAAACACATCGAAAATTTAATGCAACATATATCGGAAGAATTTATCGATTACCGATATCACTTCAAGAAATTGAAATTTACCGATTATAATCGGTATCGCCCAGGGATTTTTTGAAATTATCGGTTATCGTTATTGCTTAAGTACAGAAAGTTTTAGCCTATCGTGCCCATCACTGCCAGTGCAAATGAAAAATTAGCCAAGTATTTTGAACAATAGGTTATCAGTACGGAACATCAGAATAGCTTTGAAAAAGCTGTTTTCGCCAGGGAGTCGAACCGTTTAATTTGTACGGTTCAGAATCGGTTTGGGTTCAACAGCGGTTTCAAATTTCGGTTCAGTTCTGGTTAAGGTTCAGATAAATTGAAACGCTCTGGTTTGGGTTCGCTCCAGTAAAAAATATTTCAAAACCGGTTTATACAGTTCCGGTTTAAGTTCGCAGTTAAAAATGGTATAATTCTAGTAACATATTTTAAAAAATGAAACGTACAAAGCAATTTTTCTTCGCATTGACAGGCCACTATGATGCATAAAATACTAGTAGTAAAGCCAGTTTCGAGATAATTAAATTGCTACTATGCTCCGACGCCGGCGGCCTAATCTTTGATAAAGAAACATATCTTCACATTGACGGGCCAATGCACAGCTTGTAGTGCTGTGCAAGTACTGTATTTCTTTAAATATCAGCCACCTTCAAAGTGTCAGTCGGTTACGCCGATCAAAGTGACGCGTGTGACCTCACGGAGCGAGCCGCTTTTTTAATCGGTTCGATTAAGGTTCGCAAGTACTTAAATTATTCGGTTCAGTTCCGGTTCGCTCTTTGAAATTTTGAAAAATACGGTTCAGGTTCGACCAAATTAGCGTAAAACCGGTTGATAAAACTTCGGTTCGACTACCTGGTTTTCGCATTTGGAAAAACTTCTATCATAAATACTCTCGATAGCTTTGAAAAAAGCTGTTGTATACCAGAAATTTTTTGTGACGCGCTCGTCAAATATTAACAATGTGTGCTGTGCAAGCTTCCAAAGATCTCAAATTATCCAGCGCAATTTTTTTTCTTTTAACTAAAAAAATCGACATTAAGGCTCAAAATTTGAAACTAACCTACTTTGTGCAGAAAAAACTGCTCGGGTAGCGTTACTTTATGCTGAAAATACTCGTTATCGAAAATGCTAGGATTATTCGTTGTCGAAAAAGCTGCTCGTGTAAAAGTCTACTGTTACTTTCTTTTACACCACTGCGTATTAGCCTACCTACGTTAAGCATTTTTTGCTAAATATGCTAAGAAAAGTAGTGGCGAAATATCAGGGTAGGCTATAAGTTTGCTTTTCTTTGGCGCAGTAGCAGAGCATTGCTAGTTGTTGGCACTAAGTTTTTAAAAACAAATTCGTGCATTTCATGTTATGATTTCAAAGCAAATAAAAAAAATAATGCTGCTGCAAGCTACAAGACTGGATTCAGACTTTCGGAGATGCTGGATTGCTGCATTCTTATGCTGCTGCTGCTATTGTATCTTATGCACTGCGACGTTTCTGTGAGACAATTGATCTATTAGTATTGAAGCGTAACCATTATAATAAAGAAACAAAAATGAGAAAGAGTCGGACAACTCTTATAGAGAAAACTCTGGTTACATTTAAAATGTGAAAATGAAACGCTTTCATGCGGAGCAAAGCAAGTATTTTTGAGTATGATCAGGTAGACATTACAATAGGATCAGGTGTATTAGATTAGAAACCTTATTAGAATTCTTTTAAACCAAGGCATCGAACCGCTTGAAATATCGCTCCGGTTTAGGTTCAGGTTGTTTATTAGCGATTTATATATTTTTTAGCGGTTTATCTCTGGTTCAGGTTTTTCGTCGCTTGATTTCGCAGGTTTAATTCCGGTTGAAATTAGAAATACTTTAAATTATCGGGTTCAGTTTCGATTTAAGTTTGCAGAAGCAAAAATTTAAGGGTTCAAGTTCGTTTTGAGTTTAAGAATGTGAAACCGTCAATTCGACTTATGTTCTGGTACACAGCTATAGGCGCTTTTTTCAAAAATGCTTATCGTATTAAGGCTGTTTGTACAGTACTTTTTAAGAAGCTACTGTAGCTCATAAGCGATGTTTTCAACGGCAGAAATAACCTCAGATTGACTTCAGATGACCTTAACCGCTGTTATAACCACCATAACTATCGGTTTCATTCTTACGAAAAATCTTCTTAAAAATACACACCAGTTAACGTAGCGAATGCTTTTTTGTCCAAAATTGATAACGCAGTCCAAAAAAGGAGCTTGATCCGATCTGGGTTTAGGTTAGACAAAAATTATTTTAACGGTTCAAATACGGTTAAGATTCAAAAGTTTTGATGACTTTGGGTTCAGCTTTGGGTTAACCTCATGTCTATTAAATTATAAAGGTTACGGTTCGGTTTCAGTTCAATGAAAGGAAGCGGTTAATACGGGTTTTCGGTTTACGTTCCGGTTCGAGGCCCTGTTTTAAATACCCCACACACTTCGAAGTAGCCTAACCTTGGAGCTTGTGACCCAATCCAGAGATACCGTAAAAAAAGAGTACGGCACCGCATAGGCCTACAGAAAAAAATTATGTATAAATGATTAGCAAACGAGAAAGTTGACTTCATCAAAATATTATCGTGACGTGAACCATGGCTCACTAAACCAGATTTAATAAGTTGAACCAGCGGATGTCAACCTTTCTTGGCAATGCACCACTTTTTAAAAGATCATATCCCATGAATCACGTCATCGACATGGCCTAGCGGTACCGCGCGCAGGTGACTGATCCTACGTGACGGGTTCGATTCGCGGCTGGAGCCGATCGCATTTGATATATTTAACGGGTGGCTGCTGACTCGAAGAGCGCAAGCTCACTTCGCAGTCTCCCTCAATTACTGTTGAAGTTTCGGTTCAATATAATTTGAAAATAACCTGAGTTATTTATTTATTTATTTATTAATATACCGATTAATAAATTTATTTATTAATATACATTCTGATTCTGAACGCCTCAGTCAAACGTGTTTTTCACTTAGATCAGTGAACTCAAAGAGCGTGTTCACCGTCAAGCATTGTTCGTCTAGTTCGCGTGCCTGGAAGCAAGAGCTTCTGACATTTTAGCGATTTAAGGTGCAGTGTATAGAATCATCATGCTTAATGCAGTGCCTGAAAAATATTGCGATTCCATTTTAATGATACAGAGACAGAATACAAGCTTAGATAAATAACTGTACTAATTAACACTGCATGAATTTTTTCTACCAAATCGGAAGAAACTTGTGAAATAACTAACTCAGATAACATCTTCTGAAACACTGACAATTTGTCTTATTATATGATAAAAATTTGCTTGGCAGGAAATCGTTGGGCTAATATTCTAATTTGCCCCCACGAGTTTTTTTGTATGTATGCTGTTCTGCGTATTTTCCTGTACACAGATTACAGTTAAAAAAACATTTTATGAAATAAAATAAAGATGGAACTGTCTATGAACTACTTGAAAATGAGTACTTTGAGAATCACTGAGCTAAACAGATGATAATGATACATTTATTTTTGTCGATGACTAGTAATTACATCCAATGTATCTCGCTCAATGAAAAGTGAATTCAGTATTAATTATTTTTTTACAAAATACGCATCCATGGTCTACCCCCCACCCCCATCCATTTGCTGAAATTGTTCTTGGGATACTGCCCATTCCAGCAATGCAACCACGATCGTCGCCCACGAAGGCGAACATGTGCTTGGGATACTACCCATTCCCGCAATGCAACCACGATCGTAGCCCACGAAGGCCCACGAAGGCCGCCGACGCCCACAAAGGCCCCGAAAGCTGTGTACCACGAAGGCGAAAGTGGGTTAACAAAGTTAACCCATCCGCAATGCGTTAACTTTGTTTGCATTGCGTTAAATGCACAAAAGTTGAGCAGTATACCGCCCCAGGAATGCAACCACGATCGTCGCTCATGAAGGCGAACATGTGCTTGGGATACTACCAGGGGCGGCGCCTGCCCGAAATAAGTGGGAGGGGGGGGACAAATCAAGCGACGAAAACTTGTAAAAATTTAGACTCTTTCAAGAAGGTCTGGGGGGCCTCCCCCAGAAGATTTCAAAATTTTAGAATTAATTTAGCGCATTCTGGCGTATATCCACGAGGATTTTTCGTCAAAATGGGGACTTAAATACGAAATACAAAACTTGGATACTATCATACTAATGAGCATAATTTTTCAGGAAATTGACATGCCTTTGCCTTCGATTATCGTGCCTAGTAGCCCGGTTCTGTAGTACAGTGTAAGACGGATCCCTGATGTTAGACATGTTAGCATAATAAACGAATGCCAGTATATCTAGCAAAAATTGAACTCGCAACTTTGGCTGCACGCACCAATACCCATAGCAACTCGTATTAATTAGTAATTGCTGTAGCGTAACGGTCAAAAGGTAGTATCTTGTGGTCAAATTATGTACTTCTTGGTTCCCTGGACACTTTATCCAGTGACTTCTTAAAATATTTGTGATATTTTAATGACAGGAAAAGAAAAAGACCAGGAGTAGGTCCCCATCTGCTCCCTCCCCTCCCCTAGAAAAAAAATTGCACGATTTACAAAAATGAGTCTAAGCAGAAGTGGGGGGACTAGTCCCCTCATTTCCCTCTTGGCGCCGCCTCTGGATACTACTCACTCCAGGGGCGGTATACTGCTCAACTTTTGTTGCACTTCCACAAAAGTTGAGCAGTATACCGCCCAGGAAAGCAACCACGATCATCGCCCATGAAGGCGAACATGTTTGGCAACCTTCCAGACAGTGGCGTACATTTGTGGAAATTATTTGGGGGTGTTTTAGAGTATACCAAACTACAATTCCTCATATTAAGGTTTAATACACTAAAAAGTCAGGAAAACCTGAATAAAGTAAAATTGACAAAGTTTTAGCAAACTATCTGCATTGAGTAACAACTCTTAAAGCTTACACTACTGTGTGCAAGGCACGATGAACAATTTAACAGTGCGGTACAATACATGATCACACGGCAACGAAAGAACGCGCAAGCTCGAAGCAATTACACGTACGATTTAAGAAACGGATAGTATTAATGATTACAAGACAAACGCAAAGGTTCGATGCCATTTCAAGTCAGGGGGTGATGAATCATTGCAGCATCAATTAAAACGATAAGATCGTGTCAACCTCTGGGGGGCGGAGCGCCCCAGATTCCCCACCGCTGTTCTTCTTTGCACGTTACCTCGTTTCAAAAGTTTTGAGACTATGAACATGAACTTCCTCTACTATTATATACTGAACAATATTTGCAAAATAAAAATGCCGGTACAGAAAATAAGCTAAACGTTTTCGGACAAATCGACAGTCCTTCATTACGGCATGATCAGAAATAAAAAGTTAACGCATGGCAAACTAATATTAAACGAAAAGCAAAACAGCAAGGGTAAGAGTCGTACCAGGCTGTTTTGCTTTTCACATGAAATAGTTTGCCCTGGGCGCGTTAGCTTTCCGTTTTCGATCATAATCTGATGAAGGACGGCAGCGTGGCCGAGTGGTTCGGTGCGTCGTTTTTACGACGGCCATGATTGCAAGGTTGATGGTTCAACTCCAGTGGCGTTGGAAGTACTTTTAAATAGGGGGGACTGAAATATGTGTTACCATACCAACGTCTGGGGGGCTTCGCCTCCCAGACCCCCCTCTTTGTTATCGCGACATGTATCAAGCGTACCATGCACTTTACTTCAGTAAAAGTCACTTGGAGACTGCTTGATGAACTCGAGCTTTCCTCTAGCATAACACACAGTACCCAGATCAATGTTTGTAAACGTGATAAAAAACCTTATAAAGTGATTTTCTTCTCTAACAGTTTTGTGGTTTGCAAGATGCAGTTTCGCCGCGTGGAAGCCAAAAGCTGAACTAAAGGGCTTCATAAATTTCGACTAAGCCTGCATACTAATTCCTAAAACAATATTGCTTCTCACTAAGTTGATATATCATATTTTGTACATTCTTTTGGTGGTTTTACGACGGCCTCAATGCTCGCCTACAATTGCCCTCAAAATTACTTACTCTTACAAAAATGTATGCAAAAGACACATGACTTATACACTTTTATAATTGTCTAGGAGGGGATTCAGAAAGTTTTGGCGGGGGGGATGCAATTTTGAATTAAGTCGAATGTTAACGAAATACAAAGACGTTTAGACCCGTAAACGGGTGTAAATAAGCCCTTTGAAAATATTTCATGTCAGGGACGTATTCAGAAATTTTTTCAGGGAGGGGGCATCAAATTTTGTCACTTTTTCATGCGTATTTTTTTCTGGCAGAGTTAATTTTACGCAACTTAAGTAACTAAAACGACTCTAGGGGGGTGCGGGGCTTGCTCCTCCGGAAAAATTTTGAAAATTTACGTACTGTAACGGCCATTTCAGTACTTTTTGAACAATTTTCAGGCATATTATGTTTATAGTTTTAGCCCCTAATTTTGAGTGCTTCACCAAATATGATGCATGTTGTTCGCGCAGTTTCGATTATGCGTGCTTAAGGTGACTAAGGCATATTATTATGAAGAGGTTCGAAGTTATGGAAAAATTTTATGAATCCAAAGCATTGTTAAAAATGGCTGGTGGGGGGTATGCATCCCTCACATCCCCCCCCCTGGATCCGCCTCAGTACTTGTCTTAGTCTCAGGATCCCAGCCTAGGATAACCTAGCTAATTTTAATTTGATATTTTGTTGTTTCGCTGTTATTTGCCCAAAAGTTGCTTTTACAATTGGAGAAAATTTAACTGTGACATCATAGTAAGGCTCTAAGAGTTTTGTACACCAAAGTTAACAGGAAATCCAACAGTTTTTGCGATTTTTTTCATCTTTGTCACAAAATTGCAGGAATTAATCACGTTGGTTTAATGGTCTCAATGAAGAAAAGAATCGAATAACAAGTGACGCCATAAGCCAGCGTTGAAGTGCAATAGGGTGTACTGTAGTTATAAATTTTTGAAAGGGGGAGCTGAAGGGGGGATCAAAATTTCTATGGGGGGCTGAAAAAAATACACCCTTGTTCAACTCCCACCCACGCCTCGCTGTTGCATCCTTGAATAAGATGCTTCATGGTAATTATCTCCGCTTGGAGGAATTTAACAAGCAGCAAATTGAAGAAGTTAAAAGCAAAATTCAAGCGGAAAAATTGGAAACAATGGCAATTCCTAGGCGAGTCTCGATTCGTCCTATGCAGTAGCGTACGCAGGATTTTCGTAATGGGGGTTTCAGTGACGCCACATCGTGATGACGTAAAGATACTACAATTACAGTAGTTCAGAGGTATTAAAGTGCATCGGATTGTAGTGTTTCTGGTCTAAATTAATACGTTATTGCAGCTAACCATGATTATGCTATATAATGCCATACCTAAGAAAACAACCAAGATATTTCATTTATACTTTTGCTAAATTCTTTGCGTTTCATTGAAGCAGCGGAAAGGTTTCAAGCTGTCAAGCCGTGGTTAAAAGTTTACAAAAAAAATTTTAGTTGACCTCATTTTTGGGCCATAGGAAGGGTAACTGACAAAAGTATAGGCTAGCTTTCGCAACGTCACAAACAGGGTGTGGCCAGGGGGGTAAAACAGGCAATTGCTTTTCCCAAAAAATCTTTTTCAGCAACCAACATTGATATAAACAACACGTATAAACCTTGATATAAACACTTAATATGCACTCATTATGAAGCGGGGCAGTTTTTTCCATAACCGTCTTGAAAAGTGAAAATAGTGGAGCAAGAAAAAAAAAATCCCCTCCTTACCAAAACATGTTTAAACTAAAATAAATTACGCGCGAGAGGAATCCCTAATCATACGATTAAGGTCAAAAACAGCGTCGATATTATTTAAGTATTTTCCACCCAAATCACAGCGTCGATATCATCAAATACTCTCAAACTCAGACACATAATCGGGGTGTCTGGGACACGTAGCACTCCAGCTCCTGAGACAGGTGTGGTACGTAAAAACAATTTTGCCTTCCCTCCCCGTTCTGTCCCTAGGCCTCTTCAAATCTTTCGTTGGTCTGGTCTTCATTGGCAGTATTTTTATTTTCTTTTTAACACTTAGAGCAGTGTCAATTTAGTTTTTTATATTTAAATAATTTTTCAACAAACCGGCAGGTTATAGCGCAGTGTTAAAGATGTCGCTATCGATGCGGGAGGTCTGAGCCTCAATTCCCAGGCCAGTCAAATCGGACACAATGCAGCCAAAGGCTCGCCACCGCCGTGGCGTTTTTTCGGACCTGTGTTGCCCAGGCGCTAAGCCGCGGGGTCGGGCCCTGCCACTAGTCACCCCGCTTCGGTACTGCGGCGAGTGTAATGAAACCAGCATAATAAAGATTTGATTTAATTTTTTTAAAAAGTTTTTGTGTGCAGCCAATCAGCCATATAGTTGCTGCAGATACACCGCAATTAAGGAAACTCTTACATATTAATTACTTCACAGCAGCATCAATGACAAAAATGCAGTTCAAGCAAAACACATCAGAAAAGTTGTACTACCACTATTGTTGCATCGCATCCTAATGACAGTTTCTTGAGATTAAATTTAAAAAGTTGGACAAAACAGAAAAAACATGATAGCAATTTCGACAAGCTCCGCACGAAGAAAAGTAGGTTCGTTCCAAAAAAGAAAGGTTTCATTTTTTCTGCAATCGTCAAGTCCAAGGAGGATTGACTTCCAACCCTCCCCCTCCCGTGCGCAAGCCATTGGGGCCCATCTCCGCGACTGATCGCTTGGGGAACGCAGATACGATGCAGCGGTGGCGAGCCGTTGGCGATACTGTGCCGATTTGAGCTCCCCGGGAATCGAACCCCAGACCTTCTACACCGACAGCCTGTGCGCTTAACAACTGAGTTAACGGCCGGGTCGGCCCAGAAATCGAACCCAAAACCTCCCGCGCGGATAGCGATGTCTCTAACCACTGCCCTTGAGAATAATTGCTTCATGACATCGCAAGACGACTCCAGCTTCAACAGCGTCTATTCACCTTGTCCAGGTTTGCATTTTGAGTCAGTCATTGGTTCAAGAGCAACGCACCAGAAAAGTTTGATTACCGACATTGTATTGCATCACAATGAAAATTTTTCGAGATTATATAAGCAAATTGGATAGCACAGAAAAACATGATAGCAATTTTGGCAACCTCTGTATGAAAAACGGCGGGTAGTTCCGAAAAGGGAGGTTTTCATTTTTTTCCAATCGTCAATGGGAGGATTTTGACCCCCAAACCCCCCCCCCCCTCCTCCCCATGCGTACGCCACTGTTCCTATGCATAACGCCTTCGCCGCTTTGTCGCGACAGGAAGATAGAAATGAAGAAATCATCAAGGACGGTCGCGTTGTTCGAAAGCGATTAACATATTTTCTGCATGTTATTTTCCAATTAAAGACGTTTTATGTTCTGAACTTAAATGATAAATTTTAGTTCATGAGTCATGAGACTAAGTATTTGGGGAGAATCTTCCAATCAAACGTCCACATAGAGAATAAACAGAAAAATATCAATTGGGACAAGTAAATTTTCGGAAAAAATCAAATGGGACGTTTGATTAGAAGATTCTCCCCAAATACCTACTCTCATGATTCATGAACTAAAATTTATCATTTAATCATTTTAATTGATCAGTTTAGGTGATCCCAAATAAATTGGAGATCTTTTGCTGAATCACACATCCATTCCTTGATGTTCTGAACTTATTATCTGTTGCTACAATATGGATATTAAAAATATTCTCCTTTGCAAAGTTATATTAGCCTACGAGCTGATAACAAAGATAAAGCTAATATGCTGATAGCTGCTACGAAAAGGGATGAATTATAATAATATTGATTAATTAAAATGGTCAATAATTGTCACGAAATTTTTACCTCACAAAAAGCAAATCGATGGAAACGTAATAACCTAGTTATTACTAGATAGTAAAATAGTCGGACGTCATTATTCATGTACTGTGTAGTGACAATCAACAAAATCTTAGATCACAATACCTTATCGGCTTAATCGTACCGGTGCACTTACTGCGATTGCTCACTGATTACTCCCTCCTCTGCCAACCGTCACCTGACATTGAATGTTTTATAGCAATCGCGTAACAGTTTCTTCCAATATTGGGGGTGATGAATGCATTATCATCCCCCCCTCGAAAAATATTGGGGGGATGCATCCCCCCCGGGATGTACGCTCTTGCTTCCAGAGGTGAAAGACTACAAGATCGAACATAAACTTTCATGTCTTCCCTAACAATCTCGCTTATATCATGAAGTAGTTAAAAAATTTAAACTATCACCATTACTTTCACTTCAATATTCAAAAGTCTGTTTTCCATGTTCTATTCAGTACTCAGCATTTATTGTTTCAGCATACGCAAAAAGGGGCGTGTACATTATGTGAACTTGGATCTATCTTCAGCGAGATGATGATTCTGACTGATTCTGTAAATTATCGTTTCACTACGCATTTTTCACTAAAACTGAATGCTGAAGTTTTGTTCTGCCTCTTTCATCGCTGCTGTCACGTTGCTCATATACAAAGCGGTTTCGACGCTGCCCATCTTCGTGTTTCACTCGACTGAACATCGTTAGCTTTTTCATCGATTGCTTGCTAGCTAGAGCGTGAAGACTGAAGAATCACGTGACTGTTGCTAATGACTCGAGGTCAAGCGCCGGTATTAGATAAGCCAGGTCGAGCAATTCGCGTAAAATTGGCTTGGGTTGGGTGTAGGCGATTTCGCTGTGATTTCGCTTGAAATAAAGAATAAAACCATAATTTTTTCAAAGGGGAGGGAGTCGAGATTTTGAGAAAGTTTTACGACAACGCGTGCGCTATAGGGCGCCGTTTGGAAAAAAACTATTTGTTTTGTGACCCATGTTTTTTGAGCATATTTAGACCAAAATTTGTCCGATATACATATCGGAAATATCCTACTTATACACCGGACAAATTGTACTCAAAGTTGGACCAAAATATACGCGCAAAATAAGTCGGACAAAATCAGGGAGTCGAACCGAACCCGAACCTGAACCGCGAACCGGTAAAAACCGCTTATTTTCGGTAAACCCGAATCGAACCTGAACCGTTTAAATTTGAGATCATTGAACCTGAACCGAACCCGAACCTTTAATATTTCAAATCTGTGAACCCGAACCGAACCCGAACCTTTAAAATTTTATGCAATTGAACCCGAACCGAACCTATAATATTTTGTGGACATAAACCTGAACAGAAATCGTTTGGTAACAATGTTTGAACCTGAGCTGATTCTTAAAAAATATTAATAAAAATCTCTAAGGCATGTGCTCTGATGCGTAACATTCTTTCTGTTTACTTGGATTTTTTTCTCGTTCTTCCCGTAACTTTACAGTAACTTCAACTACATCTAGTCAGGTTTTTTATTCGTTGACGTTTCGTTGGTAGTGGTACCGACGACCAACATCATCAGAACAATAAAGTACTGACCTATACCAACCTTTGCAACATTCCTACTGTTTTTCAAAATTTAATGAATTTCTACCTACGGTATTTATTTAACCGTAATTGATTCGGGCATGCAGTTTATATTTCGTTATTTTAATGATACTAGACCCTAATTTAGTTTTTGGCCAAATTAAAAATTTTGAAGTGAACCCGAACCTGAACCGCGAACCGGTAAAAACCGCTTTTTTTCGGTGAACCCGAACCGAACCTGATCGAACCTTTAAAATTTGGATGTAGTGAACCTAAACCGAACCTGAACCTTAAAAATTTGGTTTCGATGAACCCGAACCGAACCCGAACCTTTAAATTTTGGTGCAACTGAACCCGAACCGAACCTGCACCCAAATTTTTGAAAAGTCTTGCAACTGAACTGGAACTGAACCGTTAAACAACAAAATTTCTTGAACCTGAACCGGAACCGGAGCGATATTATAAACGGTTCGACTCCCTGGACAAAATAGTATTTTCCAAACGGCGCGCCACAAGCCGTTTGAAAAAAAACTATTTTGTGACCCATGTTTTTTGAGCTTATTTAGACCATCATTTGTCCAATATATATATCGGAAACATCCGACTTATATATCAAACAAATTGTTCTCTAAAGGCGGCTGCACACAGGCTAGCGATTGCGACTGCGATTGGAAATCCCCAAGGTTCAAACGACCTGCGTCTACGATTTCAGCGGCAAAATCAAGCAACTATGCACACTGCGCGCGAGCGCTTGCGTTGCGACCGCTGCGATCTGCTGCGACTGTTGTGATAGCAACGACGCCGCGTCGAAATGAATGCTATTACATCTGGGAAAAATGAGCTTGGCTTGGATTTATGTTTCAACAACTTTTGCGTCACTAGGCAATGGCAAAAATGCAAACTTTCGTCTTCTGTGTTCAACAAAAACTAAGGTAGAAAATCAAGTAGTACTGTTATGTATGATGCTTCTGGTTACCGCCGTGCAGCTTAAAAAATTTTGCTGCTGTAGCCCTGTTCAAAAACAGGTAGTGTTCCGATGGATATTTTGTAAACGTATGTATCTCGTCTTTATGATGTAATCTTATTTTAAAATTACCTTTCCGCCGCTTTCTATGTTTTGAAGATTAATTTACGATCACAACGCTTTTACTGTACGGTTTGACTCCCACCCGTAGTTTGACAAATTGCAGTTCTAGCTTTGAAGCTTTTGTTTGGCCGTTGGTAAAAGCTTTGCTTATTTATTTAGCAACAGGTCGAGTTAAAATGTAAAGCTTGCTGATAACAAATTGATATCAAGAGTTTTTCTTTCGATGATTTGCTTTTGAACCACTGACAAAATTGGAAGAGTAGCGAAATAAGCTAATTTGCTAAACCTATTTTGTTTAAAGCTTAGATACCATATTTTAACTTTCAAAACTACCTATACTAGATTAGACTGCCAGCATACTCTGCTAAGAGCTAAAATTAAAAAAGATCAGGCGGAAAACTGAACATAAAATTAGTTTCTTTTGCATACGTGGCCTACAGCCTATTGTACCTACTGCTTTCACAACCTACTTTGCTTGCGATTCCTACGACAAAGTAGAAAATTTTCTACTTCGTCGCAGGAATCGTAGAACGCACTTCTTTTCACTTGCGATGACCGCACTCGCTTCAGTCGCATTCTGTGTGCGTAGTTAGCGCGATTGGTCGCTGGAATCGCATCGCACGAGTCGCACGATTTTTGCGTAAGAAAATCGCAGCTGTGTGCATTGGCAGTCGCAGCAGTTGACGCAAACGTGATCGCAATGGTCGTGGCGCATCGCAACGAGCTCTGTGTGCAGCCGCCTTAAGTCGGACCACAAAACACGCGAAAAATAAGTCAAGTATTTCCGACTTATATATCGGACAAATTATGCACTAAGTCGGACCAAAAAACGCAAGCAAAACAAGTCGGATATTTCCGACTTATATATCCGACAAAATGTATGCTAAGTCGGACCAAAATACACGCACAAAATAAGCCGGACAAAACTTTTTTGTCTGACTTATTCCTGTCCGATATGATTCCTATGAGCTATCTCAGACAAAATCGAAAAGTATCACGTGACTTTCGTGATAAGCGCGTAAAGAGCAAAGAGTCTCGAAAGCAGTTTGACTGGGCTGTCAGTGTCCAAGAGACAGGTCGTTAGAGAACACCCCCAATTCAAGAGTTGTTATTGCATTCGTATGAGACGCTATGCGAGGTGCATTATAAGTGCTCGCATGTAATGGGATTCTATAGTTATCTATTGTCTATTGGTTGATTTTGGATTACAGGTAGTACATATATGAATGATATTGTGTATTGAACAATAGCGAACGGCCCAGGCAGATAGGTTAGTGAAGGGTGAAAAAGAATACCAGGAAAGCTTACAAGTGAAGCAT
The DNA here is from genome assembly GCA_964006365.1 of Trididemnum miniatum. NCBI lineage: Eukaryota > Metazoa > Chordata > Ascidiacea > Aplousobranchia > Didemnidae > Trididemnum > Trididemnum miniatum. Next base: position 1,026,675 of record OZ023232.1, on the reverse strand, counting down.
GTCTGCTGGTGACTAGTAGGTATTTACCGTACTCTTTTTGCTGCAGTTAGGAATGGGAAAAGGTTTTAAACAGCTAGGCTTACCTAACATCGTAACCCATCTCCTCCTGCTTTTTTTTGTTTTTTTAAGAGCTAAAAGATTGGGGAAAGTCAATTTTAACTGCTCTTCTTAATCCTAATACTTGGACTAGTTGCGCTAAAGTAATGGTAAAAATTTATTAAATGACAATGAGTTACACTGGTTAACAGACTCTGGTTTTCAAAAGCGTTTTTGTCTTTAACTGCTTAATCCTACAAAATAGAGCATGCTGATTTCTAATCTACCCCGGTTATTTTTTTACAGCTCAGGTTTTTAATTATTTTAAATTTTTAATCCGTTTTATTTTCAAACAAACTACTTTGTTTTCTAACACTTGCCACTATCTTAGCATAATGTTTAAATTATTGTGACATAATGTATAATGTTTAAATTATTGTGACGTTAGATAATTAAATTTTACCTTCTGCTTGTTTTGAACAGTACTGGTACGCATTACCATTTAGTTCAAATTATGTTAATAATGACTTGTTGCTATCTACGAGCGAAATACTGTGGTGTTGCTGCCGAAATTCGACATTATTCGACATTATAAAAAAGCTTTGTTTTTTGTAGCAAAAGGAATTGTTGTGCGACATTTACGTTTTAAATTTACCATAAATTGAAAACTTAAAATATCTTTTGAATCTGACCTGATGGACTCAAACCGTTTGCAAATTTAAAATCAGGAGAAAAAACTTTCCGAAAGTCTGTTGTCACATCTGCAAAAACTTTGTTGTTATTTTATAAAATATAACAGGGTAAATATAACAGATTTATAAAATATAACAGGGCCTTGAAGACTTACTAAATAAACGCTGTAAAAACCAATTCTACGAATAGTTTCGCGGTTTGACCGTTCATCTGGTAGACTCAGGTTTTGAACCCCGGACCTTGTGAATGAGAGCGTTACCTCTCCAACCACTCGGCCACCGAACTTACAGCGTTTTCCATGCAATTTTCAGCTATACATACTCAAGCCCCTGCAACTGCAGGCTTAGCATTGAGCAGTTAGCCTAGTTGGCATGTACCGGCAATGGCAGGCCTGATTTTACAAGTAATGAACGAAGAGGAGCCGATGTAAGTCTATATACATGAAATATAACAGGGTAAATGGTAGGCCTTGAAGACTTAGTAAATAAACGCTGTAAAAACCAATTCTACGACTAGTTTCGCGGTTTGACCGCTCATCAGGTAGACTCAGGTTTTGAACCCAGGACCTTGTGATTGAGAGCATTACCTCTCCAACCACTCGGCCACCGATCTTACAGCGTTTTCAATGCAATTTTCAGCTATACATACTCAAGCCTACCATTTACCCTGTTATATTTCATGTATATAGACTTACATCGGCTCCTCTTCGTTCATTACTTGTAAAATCAGGCCTGCCATTGCCGATACATGCCAACTAGGCTAACTGCTCAATGCTAAGCCTGCAGTTGCAGGGGCTTGAGTATGTATAGCTGAAAATTGCATTGAAAACGCTGTAAGTTCGGTGGCCGAGTGGTTGGAGAGGTAACGCTCTCATTTACAAGGTCCTGGGTTCAAAACCTGAGTCTATCTGATGAGCGGTCAAACCGCGAAACTAGTCGTAGAATTGGTTTTTACAGCGTTTATTTAGTAAGTCTTCAAGGCCTACCATTTACCCTGTTATATTTCATATATATAGACTTACATCGGCTCCTCTTCATTCATTACTTGTTATTTTATAGCAATTAGTCTTGTACATAGGCTTCTTTAACTTATTCCTTAAAAGCGTTTTTAAAAACCTTAAACAATGGTTTTGTTTTGCCTGAATTACTTACTAGTTACTACCGGTACTAAATTATACAAGGGCGTTGATTTTGGTAGAACACGTAAGGCCTGTGCCTATTTACTTTTTGTTATACAGTAGTTATTGCAAAACAAGCATTACCTACACATATTATCGGGGTGAGCCAGATCGCGTTATATCCGCGTTAATTGCAATAAGTTTCAAATATTTATTATAAAATACAAAATTTGCTATTTGCTCAAGAATTGAACCAGTTCATGCGATTTACCTACAGAACACTAGCGAAGCGAGATAATATTCCAGTTATAAGAATGTGGTAAATAGGTTTGTTTTTCACAAAATTTTGGGCTTCGTAAGCAACCAAACCATAGCTGCAATGAATGCAGTCGGTCGTCAGACGCTTTTTGCGGTGACAACTCCCCGCTGTGAGTAAGCTTGTAAGCGGGACTTCAAACAATTTTCGCTGTTCTGTTAGTACAGATCAGTACAACCCGTATCCGACACTACCGGTTGTAGGAACGCTTTTCCGTCAAGAATAGCCGTTCTTATCCAGTATTGGGTAGGACGCGAGTCCAGATTTTGAGGACTCAGACTTGGACTCGTAATTTTTAGTTTGGACTCGGGCTTGGACTCGAGTCCTTTTTTTTTGGTGATTTGGACTTCAATGTCGAGAAAAATAATTTATCAAATGCTAGGATGTCCACTGCGTTTCAATTGTTTCATTTTCAACTCTTCTATCGTTGTTTTTTACTTTCTCGAAGGTAGCAACAGCAGCTGCGAAGGTGTCAAGAAAGTCGAAGGAATCAATTAGAATACACATTTTCGTTTCTTAATTATATAGTTCGTTACGTTAGAATCAGAAAAGAGGCACTGTCACATCTAGTTGGTTTGGTTGTAGAGCAAAAAATGTGTGATTCCGGAGGAAACATTGAGAAAAAATTTGAAAAATGCACTGTCTTCTTAGCTACATGATGTTAAGTTTTGATAGCCAGGCTCACAATTTTTTAGCGTTTAGCTCTTTTTGCATTAGCATGTGTGCAAGAACTCCTGCGTTGCGTTTATATAAGTTTTACATTACTAGATTGCGTTATTATTACGTCATTTTTTAAAGTTTGGTTGCATCCCAGTGCGCAGCTGCGAGAAAGGCGAAAATTTAACTTGCTTATTGCTATTCGTGAAATAAAATTTTGCTGCTCCTGCTACAATCGCCCCAGTCAAAATAGTTTTCAACCTATAGGAGCCCCTGCTAGGCGGTCACGTCGATCTCACGTGAGTGGGCCATTTTTTTCAAATTTGGTGTTTCCACATAATTATTCATTTCTGTAAAATAAACAACGGTAAAGCAATTTAGACGATTTTTCTTACGTTTTTGCAAATTTTGTATTTTTTACGTTTAATCTGATGGAATGGGTTTGTTGTTTTTAACTTTTTTCGCAGATTTGTTCGAATGGAAACTGGGAACGATTCGATTTTTTTGCACAATTTTGCAGATCCGCTCTTAAAAGCGCTCCGTAAAGACAGAGTTTAAAACCTAATCTGGGCTATCCTTGTTTAGAGAAAAAGAACGTGCTGACTTTTTGCAACCAGAACCGCCAATGCGTCGGAACCTCTAGCCCAGTAATCATCACAAAATCAAAAAAAATTACTGCACTAGTAAAAACACACAGACTCGATTCGTACTTGAATTTTTTTTTTGGATTTAAGGACTCTGACTCACAGTTTTGTCCTGCAGTGGACTTGGACTCGGACTGACACTGCTGGACTCAGACTTGGACTTGGACTCGCATCACAAGCACATTTACCCAACCCTGTCTCCAGCCCATCCTATTCTGCGCTGCTCTGTTGCACTGATGGCTTTTCAGGAATGTACAGGATGTTATAATGTCCAGCCAATTCATTTTCGGTCTTCCTCTACGTCTGGTCACTTCGATCATGCCTGGCAGGGGCTAGTGCAGAGCAAATGTAATTTACAGAGGCGCAACCACGATTTTTTAGGAGGCTATCATATTTGTTATTACGATTACTTGAGCGTATCCACAGATGATTGTAGCTCGCAGTTTTCTGCTATTATATCTGACTGGCTCGCGAGGTGACGTGTAAACCTCGTTTATTTCAACAAGGAAAAACCACTGTTAATTTAAGTCTCTTCAGTGGTGCTATGAGCTTCAAATCCATGAAGTACATCCATCAACCTACAGTGCATTCTTCCAGATAACCTTTATTCTACCCAATACCTATAAAGGTTAATTCGCGTTTCTTGTTTCTCGATTTCATTGGGAGACATGATGTTAATGGTCCTGCATGGCAATGACGGTGTGCATACACACAACAGAGGTAGCAAAGAAATATTAGGTGCTACTACACACTACACCCCCGTGATGACTATAAAGTATGGGACTGCTCTCAAGTCTAAGACTGACTATAAGCTTGATCTGATGGCCTATGGTCAAACTTAGAAAATGAAATTACTCCGCGGGGAAATAGCAACTCCACACCATGAAAACCCTTTTGACCCAACCTATAGCTAATCTCCCAACCAGTTTCTGTACTTTAACTAACCCATTTTTTTTTGCAGCTGCAGACGCGTTTCGACCTTATTAGGTCTCATTAGCCATCAGATCTTATTAGCCATCAGATCAAGCTTGTAGTCAGTCCTAGACTTTAGACTTTAGTCCTAGACTTTAGACTCATAGTCAGTCCTAGCCATCAGATCAAGCTTATAGTCAGTCTTAGACTTGAGAGCAGTCCCATACTTTATAGTCATCACGGGGGTGTAGTGTGTAGTAGCACCTAATATTTCTTTGCTACCTCTGTTGTGTGTATGCACACCGTCATTGCCATGCAGGACCATTAACATCATGTCTCCCAATGAAATCGAGAAACAAGAAACGCGAATTAACCTTTATAGGTATTAGGTAGAATAAAGGTTATCTGGAAGAATGCACTGTAGGTTGATGGATGTACTTCATGGATTTGAAGCTCATAGCACCACTGAAGAGACTTAATTTAATAGTCGAAACGTATCCCGTCTGGCACTGTTAATTTGTTTCGCTCAGCTCAATATCTTGGGATTAAAATAGAAGAAAGCCACGCGTTATGTCCAAAACTACTGTACTTCAACTTGGCTAAGCCAGACCAAGAACCTGACTTTACCAGTAGTGTCAGTTTTTAACTTTTTATAACCTTAATATCTACGGCATTCGTATATAATTTTTCTGCTGCTAATTAGCTACTGAATTGATATGAATTCACCGTCAATGACGTCAATTAGTTCATTACGAAGTGCAATTGAAGGGGCATTTGCTGAAGCAGCATCAGCAGTCTGCGATGCAGTCTCTTCCATAGAATGTAACGCAGTCAGGCAGACCATCGTGTTCAGCGCGTTCGCTGCCGGTATGTTGTACTTCCAACTTTTAGAGTCATCGGTTAGGTATCCTTGGTTTACACCAGCGTTTTCCAAACTGGGAAGCATAGAATGATCTAAGGGGAGGCGCTAATATATTAGCACAGTCGTTTCACTATAAGAAAAAACAAAGTCAAAATTCAGTAATTCTCTTACCTGAACGATTTGACAACATAAATCTTCTCTCAATTTGACAACATGAATCTGATCAATAGGGTGCTTCTGTCATCATCATCAGTGTATATTCTGCTTTCTGCACTAAATAGGCAGTCAGTTTCGAACTGCTTAGCGTAGCTTTCACTGCTGATGATGACAGCTGAATGTAAAATCAAAATCAAATCTTCATTATACTCGCCGTATTACGCCGAAACGTGTAACGAGTTGCGGGGCCCATCTCCGCGGCTTAGCTCCTGGGCAACACAGCTCGGAAAAAACGTCGCAACGGTGGCGAGTCGTTGGCGACACTGCGTAGATTTGACCGGCCCGGGAATCGAACCCCAGACTTCCCGCACCGATAGCGTGCGCTTAGCAACTGAGATAACGGCCGGTCAGAGCTGAATGTATGTCGTCGAAATCTCCAGAAACAAGAATGCTTGGCTTTATTTTCCTCAAGCAATTTCTGTCTCATTATTTACAAGTACAATGTTCCATTTAAATATGATTGAGTATCCTTGTGACACTTCATTTAAACATAAAGAACAAATTAGGGAGCGCCCAGGTTCCCAAGTTTGGTAGGCTTTTGGTCAAGATAGACTCTTTTGCAAGGATTCCGTGATAATGATACGTCACTTAAATCCTCGAAGCGAGAATATCTTGCCTTCCCACGATGCACAATTAGAGTTACAGTCAGTGCATGAAGCAACGCAGTTTCGAAAGTAACGGGATATAAGACTTAAATTAGGAGAGGGTAGATGATTAGGAGAGGGTAGATGACAAGAAAGCATCGCAAAAAATAGCAATGCAGGGAACAGAGTTACTTTCGAAACTGCGTTGCTTCATGCACTGACTGTAACTCTAATTGTGCATCGTGGGAAGGCAAGATATTCTCGCTTCGAGGATTTAAGTGACGTATCATTATCACGGAATCGATGCAGAAGAGTCTATCTTGACCAAAAGCCTACCAAACTTGGGAACCCGGGCGCTCCTTAATTTGTTCTTTATAATTAATACAAGGGTAACCGAAGTTAGCCTACCAAAGTGGTCATTGGGCAGTCCACACTCTGATGTTTTCATTTAAACAGAAATTTTAAAACTTATATAGTCTAATGTGTTCTAGTTTTGGCCAACTTTGATACATAATTATAATAAAATGTCAAACAAAGATTTAATGAATATCTACTACAGTGCCGGATTAACAAAATATAGCATTTGCCACGGGCCCCGGCGTTTTATGAATTAACCGCGGATGAATGCAAGTTTACAGCTTTAATGATGAGGACCAAAATTTCTTAAACTCAAGAGACGAAATGCTAAATAAATGTCGCTACAAAAATATATTCAGATTGAAACAGTGTACTTAATTATTATTAATATTTATTTTTTTTGTCTGCTACTTTGGATCTATTCGAGTACAATTGTTACGTCATTATTTTATTCATCTTTACTCTTTTTAATTTGCTTTAATTGTATGCCAATCAAATGCTTTTTTCGCCTCCTCGACCCTTTCTTTAATAAATTCAGTTTACCGCATTTATTACGTCACAAATCTTTCCTACATGATTGCTATAGTAAGTTTCGTCAGCCTTGCTACGCACAGCCAATCCAGGGTAAACTCATTCCAGACTGTAAAGACTCTTTTTTGCATTGCTTTACCTGGACATCTCGACTTCATCTCTTTTCTAAGATACATGGAGTAAGGTTACATGGAGTAAGGTTTGTTAAAGGTACATGGAGTACATGGAGTAAGGTTTGTAAAAGATTGTTGCCTAATATCTTAAATTGTGATAAATAAGCTTCATAGTTTGCTAAAGTGTTAATTATCTTGTCTTTCAAATATAATACTATCTGATTATATCCACTGTACGAACAATCATTGCGATGAGTCACCAACATTTCCTCGATGAGATTGCTACCAAGATGGATGGAGTGTACAAACAACTGGATGAGTATAAGGCTGACTTTGTAACAGCATGTAATACAACAACAAACCCAGTTGCTGCTGCTTTTCCTTCTTTTTCAGGTAGGCCTGCCAACTTAGAAGAGCAATGGAAGCGGCTTCAAGATCTGTACGCTGTGGTCGATGATTTAAAGGCTCTAGTCTGTTCTACCCAGGATAGGATTCAGAGTGCTGAAAAATCTATCGATGATCTTGAGCAGTATGGTCGATCAAACTGTCTCATCATCCATGGAGCCAAGGATGTTCCAAAAGAGGGGAAGTACCTAGAATGTGAAAATTTTGTGTGTGACTTAATCAATGAGAAGATTAAACCGGAAACACCATTGCAGGTCCATGATCTTGATATTACCCATCCCTTGCCTACTCGTAAGGGAACCCCGGTAATCATCAAGTTCCTCCGGAGAACTCAACGCAACTACATCTACGCGAAGAAAAAGATCTTGAAGAGTTCTGGATTGGTCATCACGGAATCTTTGACAAAGCGCCGCCTGAAGCTTCTTGAAGCTGCTAGGAGTGCTTTTCCGTGGAGATCTGTGTGGACCATGAAGGGAGATGTTTATGTCTTCCACAACAATAGAAGACAGGTGATACATGATTTTGATGATATAAATAAAATTAAGTCTAAACCTGCTTATGCTCGAGCTGTTTCTGGGTAAAATGTGACTAGTTCAGTACATAAATCTAAGGATAGTCTTAATTTTAAACCTCCAGTATCACCTATAATTTTCTGGACTTTTTTTTGTTGTTGTTGTTGTTGTTGTTGTACAATGATTTGTGTCAACATCAGAAATCAAATTATTGGTTATTCATATTAAATTTCTTTGGCAAAGCTCATGTACCGTACCAGCGTCAACTTGCTTATTGGCTTCAGCAAAAAGGCTTCCTTACTGTTCTGCTATAGTTACATAGTTTTCTTTATTTATTTCTGATTGTGTGAGTGTTTTTGTTTTTTGTTGTTTTTTTTTTTTTGATTTTTTAGTTGTTTACTTAACTTATATATTAAATGCCCAAAGCAGCAAAATCCTCAATTTCCTTCTGTAAAATCTGTGAAGCACCAATTTCAAAACGACAGAAGTACCAGTCTTGCTGTGCCTGTAGTGCAGAATTTCATCAAAAATGTATCAATCACTTGAATATAACCTCTCAAATGAAACCCTTTTACAATGATTGCCTATGCATCTCGTGTGCTGCAGCTACCTTGCCATTTTTTTCCTTAACCGACAAGGACTTTTCTGAGTTGTTTCATGACCCTAAATCACCACTACCTTCTGCTGATGACCTTAATAGATTACTGTCAAATGTGCCCAATCATTTTGATCATGATCTTGATGACGCTGATAACATGTTTTTAATTAATAACCAATTGGATTCCTATCTAACTGTTCAAGAAGTTCATAAGCTTTTATCTGGAAAGAATGAAGAATGTAGTTTTAGCACTGTATGTGTAAATGTTAGATCTCTCAATAATCCTCACAATTTTACTAAATTCGAAAGTTTGATTGCGGGTTTAGATTATCAGCCTCATATAATTGCAGTAAATGAAACATGGGATAAACCCCATACTACTGGTCAACACATGAATCTAAATGGATATGTTTATATATCTAATCCTAGAGTTGCCAGCCGAGGCGGTGGTGTTGGAATGTATATTAAACAGAGCTTAATTTTTACTCCCTATGCCGAACTTTTAATCATGCAAGAAAAACTTTTCGAATCTCTATTTGTTACTATACATTTTGAAGGTAAAAGACTGATATGTGGCACTGTTTATAGACCTCCTCGTAATGATAACTTGGGGCTAAATGGCTTTTTCGATTCTATTAAACTGGTATTAGGTGAACTAAATAAAACCAAAAGTAAATGTTTCCTGATGGGAGACCTTAACCTTAATTTATTTGACCTCTCTGATAAAAAGACTGAACAATTCACAGATATCATGTTTAATTACAACTTCTACCCCTTGATCAACAAACCTACTAGAATCACTGACTCGAGCTCTTCTGCCATTGATCATATATGGACCAATGTCTCAAATACTAGTATCAAAAGTGGTATAATTGCGCACTGTGTGGCTGATCACCTACCAGTCATACAAGTATCAAATCTTGGAAAAATCAAAACCAACTTGGTTTCTAAAGTAAGGTGTTATGCTCTAAGTAACCTTAAAAAATTTAGTGCTTCCTTAGAAAATGCTGACCTTTGCAATGTAGAAAATCAAGATAATCCTGATGACTGTTTCAAGAATTTATATGATTTGCTAATTGAAAAATTTGAGAAATTCATTCCCCTAAAAGAATCTTCTAAAACAGCCAAACATTCTGAGTGGTATGATCGTGAACTGAGACGCCTAATGTTAAAAAAAGATAGATTGTATAAAAAATATCTTCTACGGCGTGACCTGACTTCTAAGAACCAATATCATAAGATTAGAAATATGTATTTTCATCTTATCCAGTTAAAAAAAATAGAGTTTTATCAAAAAAAATTCAAGAACTTTTATAATAATGTAAAGAAAACGTGGCAGTATATAAACAGTCTTCTTGGTAGAACGTCTTTAAACAGTGCCACTTCATCCTTTTTTATCAATGGGAAGAAAACTTGTGACCCTTTACCAATAGCAAATGAGTTTAATGACTTTTTCTCTAATATTGCTATTAATCTCGTAAACCAACTTCCTAAACCATGTATACCCTTTCAAGAATACCTAGCACCAGCCAATCCTTCTTCCATTTTCTTTTATCCCACCTCCCCCCATGAAGTAAAGCAGATTATTAACAAAACATCCCCGAAGCATAGCTCATGCTGGGATGAAATACCACCTGTTGTATTAAAGTATTTGCCTGATAATATCATTAACGCTTTGACGTATATCTTTAATCTGTCCCTTTGTCAGGGTAAATTTGTCACCGCTCTCAGACACGCTAAAGTAGTGCCAATTCACAAAAAGGGTGATGTTCAGAATTTAAACAATTATAGGCCAATTAGTTTGCTGTCAAGCTTCTCAAAGTTTCTCGAAAAAATCGTTTACAGGAGGCTGTATTCATTCTTTGATCGCTTCAACTTGTTTTCTAATTCCCAGTTTGGGTTCAGAAGAGGTCACTCTACTTCCCATGCTAATTGTCTGCTTGTTGACAAAGTCGCTGCATCATTCGAAAAAAAGCTTTGTACTCTCGGAATTTTTCTTGACCTCTCGAAAGCTCTTGATACTATTAACCATAAAATTCTCTTGCATAAACTTGATCATTATGGCATTAGAGGCACAGCCTTAAACTGGTTTATGAGTTACCTGACTGGACGCACTCAACAGGTTTGTTACAACGGTGTTGCTGCTTCCAATATTAATGAGATAAATTTATCGGTGCCTCAAGGTTCGATTCTTGGCCCTTTATTATTTACGTCAATGACTTCCCTAATTGCTTGAAACACGGAACTAGTTTGTCGTTTGCTGATGATACAAGTATTTTTATCAGTGGCAAAACGGCCCGAACGCTTTTCGATAAAGGGAACGACGAACTCTGTAATATCGATAATTGGCTGGTCGCCAACAAGCTCTTCCAAAATGCTAACAAAACAAAGTGTGTATATTTCAAGACTGCTAACTCCAAGACTCCCCCCAGTGATCTAAATTTAGTAATAAGAAACATTCCAATTGAAAGAGTGTCGTCAGTGCGAGTGTTAGGAACAATAATTCATGAAAATTTATCTTGGAAGGAGCATATGCTAGCTCTTAAGAGTAAATTGCGTGCTACCTTGGGTGCCGTGATTCGAGTCAAACCTTATCTCAATAAACATTCTTTATTATCGATTTATCATTCTCTGATAATAAGTCGTATTCGCTATTGTATAATTAACTGGAACCATGGTAATTCGACAATCTTAAATCAACTTCAGAGTATTTGTAATAAATTCATTCGACTGACTTTAGGAATAAGCCGTAATGAAGACGTCTTGCCACTGATGAAACAGCACAACTTACTAACAATTAACGATATATTTAAATATGAAATGGCTGTACTTATGTTTAGATTCCATAATCGTACTCTACCATCGGCTTTCGATCCTATTTTCCAATCCAAGTCTACTTCAATCACAACTCGAAGCAATAGTCGCGTAATCCCAATAAGCTGTCGTAGTACTGTCAGTCAGCAATCAATTAGATATATTGGTCCCAAAACATGGAATAATATCCCGCTACCTATTAGAGAATCTAAGACAATCGCCGCGTTTAAGAAAAAATTAAAACAGCACCTTTTAAATAGCTACTAGCTTTTCCTTAACCCTGCCTGCATAGGTTAAATTGTTTCGAACAGAAAACTGCTTTCTGCTATTTTTTTCAGGTAACCTACGTCGAGCCCTGTGACTTCACCTAACTTCAAACCCACCGTCGCTTTTGGACATTTGCATTGAGCTATTTTAGGCCAAGATATGGTGAGATGGCAGGATCTATTGCATGCCAAATTGTACTCGGTTCTTCTTGCTATGCCTTCGGCTCACTCTCAAACAGCATAACAATTTTCCTTTTTTTTTTTTTTTTTGTTTATTTTAATTTTTTATTATTATTATTATTTTTTTTCGTTGTTTATTAGCTCTTGCCATCTTGAGAGACCACCAGTTTCCTGAAACAGTCTTGCCCCCAGATTCGCAAACAACTTGATCTTGTCAATTTTATTACACAATCTCTGTACACACTCCTGCATGGGATGCATAGTCATAGTGCATTGTTAAAATCCTAACAAAACTATTTCAATTACGAGATATAATCTTTTTTTTATTTTCATTTGTGATAGTTGTCGTAAATCTGCGGTCATGCTGGACAGGATTTCTTTAGGTAGGTTTCTTTGCCTGTCTGGCTTTTTGTGGTTACTCTATGGTCTCAACGGCGCTTGGTATGGGGTTAGGTTGGGACTCTTTTCTTTCTAGTTGCACTGTGACGACATTGAATAACCTCGAAATGCCGTACACTGTTATGGTTCCTACCATTGCACTATATCATAGCGGTGTTGGAGCTGTGGTCTCTCCAGTGTCTTTTTTATCTCGCCGTCATATGTTTGCTTTTTGTTCTTTTTTACCCTATTTTAAATTAATCGGGTGTTGCGACCATGCCTACTAATCCCCTCATCTTCAAGTTTCACTCTCGCTAGCATGTTACAACGTTGATCGTTTTGTCGCTTCTTCCCTTTTCTGTGTCCGTTTGTATTTGAAATCCTATATTGCTGTGTTAATTTATTTTGACGGTGCAGAAATAAAAGACACTACTACTACTACTATTTTCTAGGTTGAGCCCTATTTTTGGCAGGCGACTGGCCCCAAACAACGATACCCAATGAAAGAACCTATAACTACTAACCCACAACTGAGTTACCGGTAGCCTAACTAGCCCACATCACTAGAAGCCCCCATGGCAACCCACTCATTTGCAGCTGCAGACGCGTTTCGACCTTGTTATGGTCTGGAATGACGAGACTTTTGTTATAGTCGAAACATTAATTTGTCCCTTGCAAATTTCTCATCTAACTCATAATTGATGACAGATATGGATGGTTCAATTCCCACCTGTATGGGGGAGTACCATTTTCCATTCCATTAAAAGACTGTACTCTTATTGCTGGACTTAATGTGTTTATTTTTCTCTCAATATCAAATTTTGAAAAAGCAAACAATTAACTTGAAAAACAAGATTTGCTTTTGTTAAATGATCTACAAAAGAGTTCAGGAATATCTGCAGGTTATGTTTGTTAAGTTACGGAAGAAACTACCAAGTAGAAGTTGCTAAATTTGATGATTAAGTTAAAAGTACTGAGGCTAATTGCTTAAGTACTGAGGCTGAGGCTGATTAAGTTAAAAGTACTGTAGGATCACGCCCAGCGAATCCTACATCAGCTGATCGCGTCCTACGCAAACAAGCTGCCAGCGGCTCCTCACTATTATGCGTCCTGCCTACTACCTGCGGAGAGCAGAAAGGGGAAGAGGGAATGATGTTTAATTTACGAAAAGAGGATTACAAAAAAACTAAACGCCACGTTCGCCCGCGCCTTCCCAACACGAATGAGCAGTGCAGCCACAATGCCCTATAACAAGTAATGGCAGAAACGATAAAAGATTTCTAGGAGCTCGAATCTAAACAAGCATGCAAAAATAAAATCATTAGAAGAGATACCAAACCTTTGACTACCTGATAGTTAACTCTTACTCACCAAGTAAAACTTTGTAACTAGACGCTGTTAGCTCTGTAGCGTCTTAGCGAAAAAGACCGAAGCATGACCAGCGGCGGCTTATATAGGGACCGAAGTAAGTCAACCGTGCTAACTATAGCCGTTGAAACACTAGGGGCGCACAAGCAATTTAAGCGGCATGAATAATAATAATTTGGTTGTAACATACCGGCCCCAAAAAATACAAAGGTAACATTTTTTCCTTAACGCAGTGCGTGGGTGCCAAATTATGAACCCAAGAAAATGAAAGGGGGGCGGACAGGCAAGGCAGCTAAAATCAAACACAAATTACACAAACACAGATAATAGCACACAAGAAATACACTAGAGTCCAATACGGTGCCTCATTCTGCTGCTTCCAGCAAGTACAGTTTGCGAATGTCGCGAATCATGGACGGCGAAGCAGCTGTCCTTACTCGCACCGAACGAACCAGACCGTTCTCATCTTGATAAACTTCTTCCACCAGTCCCTTAGGCCAGAGACCTCGCTTTGTGTTATCACTCCCTACCAAGACCAAATCTCCTTTGGCAAAGTTCCTTTGAGGAAGTAGCCACTTTTGCCGTTGCTGCAATAATGGCAAATATTCTCGTAGCCAACGGCTCCAAAACTGATCGGCCAACATGCTGACCAGCTTCCACGATCGTCTGTACCCATCCGCCTTCAGGAATGTTCCAAGTGGAAAGGAAGGGTCAAGGCTACCCGTCAACAAAGCATTCGGAGTGAGAGCATTTAGGTCCCGGGGATCAGAAGATACAGGAGTGATTGGTCTTCCATTGATGATCCGCTCGATTTCAATCAGGTAGGTGGCGAATGCTTCATCCGTCATTGTGTGATTGCCGGCCACTACTTTCATCGCGCGTTTTATGGATCGAACGAGTCGCTCCCAAACTCCACCTTGGTGGCTAGCTTCAGGAGGGTTGAATTTCCAGCGTATCCCTCGTCGTGCGAGTCTTGATTGAACGTCATTTTGATCCCAGCCTCGAATAAGGTCCCTCAGCACTCGTTCGGCTCCAACGAAGTTGCTACCATTGTCGCTCACGATCTCTTCTGGAGTGCGGCGGCGGTTGATGAATCGGGATAACGCCAACATAAACGAATCGACATCCATAGCATAGGCGCACTCGAGGTGCACTGCTCGCGTAGCTAGGCAGGTAAACAGGCAAACGTAACGTTTAGCGCATCTACGTCCCAATTTAGTCACAAAGGGCCCAGCGTAATCTACTCCGCAAGAAGCGAAGGGTGGTCTACCAGGAGACACCCTAACCGCAGGAAGAGGTGCCATGATTTGATTCCCACGGGCAGCATCTCTAATCCTACACCCCGGGCAGCGTCCAATAACTTTACGTACAGTAGCGTGTCCCTTTATAACCCAATAACGTTCCCTAACGACAGCCAGAGTATGAAGGGGTCCAGCATGGCCTTCCTTACAATGAACGTGCGAAATAATAAGACCTGTAACATGATGGTTGCTTGGCAAAATTATAGGGTGTTTCCTATCAGCCGGAAGCGTTGAGCGCTCTAACCTACCCCCAACCCGCAGAATCCCTTGAACCAGAACGGGGCACAATTTGCGTAAGCGGGGGCTTTTGGTGTTGCCGCTGAAATGCGCTAGGTCAGTGAGTCTATCATGATCGCTCAACACAGACAACTCGTAGGGAAAATGATCCCTCTGCACTAATTTAACAATGTCTAATCTGGCAGATTCCAGCTCAGCCACAGACAGACAAGAACCCGATCGCCAACTGTCACATGCTCGTCCCATTTTTGCCCTTCTAACAGTGGGTAACCTAGCCAGCCATGCAACAGCTCTCTCCAGTTTCGAAAATTCCGAAAAATGATTTAACAAGGGTTTAAGATCACTCCCCCCCTCACCTGAGGGTTTGCACCGAGTATGTGAAACTTTATGACACTTTAGCAGCTCGTCCTTGTTACAATCAAGGTCGGAGTGCAGCTTAGTGGGGTCAACTGGCCATTCGCTCTCCGAAAGCCAAAGAAATTTAGGTCCCCTAAACCACATTTCGTTTTCTGATAATTCATCCGGCATGCATCCCCGCGATGAAACATCGGCCGGATTCTCAAAGGTACCCACATGCCTCCATTGGTCTGGAGACGATTCAGACTGGATAATCGCGATTCGATTGGCCACGAACGTACGATATCGCCTAGCTGTGCTGCGTACATAGCCGAGAACTGATGTAGAATCTGTCCAAAACGTGACTTTGTCAACATCAAAATCTAACTCCTTGCGCACAAACCCAGTAAGTTCTGTCCCTGTCACAGCGGCAACGAGCTCTAGTCTCGGTATGGTAGTGGGCCTAACAGGAGCAACCCGTGACCTACCCATGACAAAACTGCAATGTACTTGGCCATCAGGACCAGCAAACCTCAAGTATAAAACGGCGCCATATCCAATTTGACTTGCGTCGCAAAAGCAATGAAGTTGCGCCTCGATCGGGTCAAAATCACTAGGTCGGTAACATCGTGGGATCCCAACGCTGCCTAGCGTTTGTAGAGACTTTGAATATACCTCCCAAAATTTCTTATTGACAGACGGAATAGGATCGTCCCACCCTACACCACTAGCGCAAAGCTCCTGTAAGAGTTTCTTTGCAGGTAAAAGAGCTGGTTGGATCATCCCCACCGGATCATAACACTGGCCAATAGTGGATAATATCCCCCTCCTAGTACAAGCTTTCTCCACCAGACAAGCCCTGAAACGGAACTCGTCCAAACTCGGATTCCAAATTACGCCCAGCGCCTTCTCTTCCCTAGGACAATCAATACTAACTTCAACCGGTAGCTCTCTCCTATCGCACTCAGGAATAGCACGCAACGCCTCCTCACTGTTGCCCACAAACTTCGTAAGGTGAAACCCGCAACGAAACAATAACCTTCGCAAACCTTCAATGGTTCGTGCCGCCTCACTATCACCGTGGAACGAAATAAGCAAGTCGTCTACGTAAAAATTTCTACGTACGGCCTGTAAAACCGCTTCTGGCGCATTGGTATCGTTGTCAATAGCTACACGTTGAAGCGCATAACCACAAACACTAGGAGACGATGTGGCGCCGAACAAGTGCACTACCATCTGAAATTTTTCGGGGGAGGCCTCAAGATTACCATCGGGCCACCACAGAAAGCGCAAGCTATCACAATCTCGAAGGGGAACTTTAACTTGGTGAAACATCCCTTTGATGTCTGCCATGACTGCCACGCGTCGACTCCTAAATCTCAATAGCACCCCAACGAGATTACTAGTGTGATCTGGCCCTTGCAGCAAGTTCTCATTTAGGGAGGTGCCTCTAAATCTAGCCGCACAATCGAAAACTATCCTGAATTTTCCACCCGTGGCGTGGTGAGGAACGTACCAAGTTTTGGGAGACGGGGCCAAAGATTTTCTCGGTACTTTGCGCGCATACCCGTTTTTTAAGTACTCCCCCATTTTGTCCTTATACTTGTTGTGCAACTCAGGATCTCTGGCGAGCCGGTTCTTTAAATGCCCCAACCGCCTTTCAGCAACAGTTCGATTATTAGGCAGTTTAGCACTTTCAGATTTCCAAGGTAAGGCGATTTCGTAGTGGCCGTCTACCTTAACAACCGAGCTTTCCATGATTTGCAGAGCCCTCTTATCTTCGAGAGATGCCCCCAAATCTAACCCATCGCCCTTACTGACAAAATCCCTTTCGTACATTTTCTGCATTAAGCCGTGCAACGCATTGTTGTCTGACTGCACAAAGTTAACGTGGCCTACCTCAGGCTCACGAGAATGTCCCGGCCGGGTTATGGGTCCCACCAGAGCCCAACCAAGAGCGCATTTTACCGCGTTGGGCCCCCCCGAATGGTTTACTCGATACTCAAAGGTGCGGTGTGCCCCTGGCACGTCCGCTCCGATAAGTAGCTCCACGCTACCCTTGAAACTGGGAAAAGTAACCCCCTCGAGCACTTCCGGGTACGCCTGGCAGTCCTTACTGCTAGGAATGCTTGACCGCAACTCGGGTAAAACTGGCACCGAGATGACGTTGGACAACTGAATCGCAGCTTGTCCACCAAACCCCTGAACGGTTAAATCAGCCCTACGCCCGTTCCTAACCTCCATGCCATTAACAGTAGCGAGTGAGAATTGTATCTTTTGTCCCCTTACCTTAAGCTTATCGAGAAGCTGCTCGGTACACAGCGTAGTGTCCGAGCCTTCGTCCAAAAAAGCATACGTCTCTACGAGCCCTTTCCCGTTACCCCAGACCTTGACAGGGACGACTCGAAGTCGGACGAGTTGACTTTCGGCCCTATTGGCTACATTAACCTGCCCTAAAACACCCTCTTCGTTAGATGCAACCGCGCTAGGTTGGCCAGGGTTTACTAAGACGGACATCACCTGGTTAACTTCGCCGGCCCCATTACCATCCCCGTTAGCATTGCTAGATCCGGCCCCAGGATCCCGGTTGGGACAAACCTCCCCTGCATCCCGGTGCAATAAGGTATGATGGTTTCTGCCGCAAACACCACACTTGCCTTTGGATTTACACGCCTTGGCGAAGTGCGAACCCAAACAGTTAAAGCACAACTTTTCCGCTTTAGCAAATGACCAACGGTCCTTGACCTGTTGTTTCGAAAACTCTACGCACTTCCACAAAGGGTGTGATTGAGGACAAAATCCACACTTGACTGTAGCCCTGCCGGACCTGAACTGCTTTCCCGAAGACCCTTGAACTGTGTTTACCGAAGCCTTTCGTGGTTGCGCCTGCTCCCGTGAAGCTCGGTCTAGCCAACGCCTATCACCACGACGACTAACAATTTGGCCCAAGAAACTGGTCTCAACCTTTGTTCGTTTTTCCAAAAAATCAGCTAGCATAGCGAAAGTGATGGGGCGACCCGATTGCAAATGTGAGCTGACCGAAGCTATGAATTTGTCTTGTAAATGGTTAGGGAGGCGCTTGAAAATGCCCGATACAGTTTGCTGCGTGTCTAGCCCTGCGCTGTCGAGATTATTACACGCCATGAGACAATTGCGCATGTCACGAGACAACGCAGACAACCCGCTGTGATCATTCGATTTTAGAAGTGGCCCTTCGATAAGCTTGTTGACGTAAGCGCTTACAACCGTGTGATCTTGGCCATACAAGCTTTCTAAAATCCTACGCGCTTCAAAGTAACCTAGTTCGGGACTACGAGCCATAATACAATCCGAAATGTTAGCTCGAGCCTCTCCCGTACACGATGAAATGAGCAAGTCAAGACGCTCTGCCATATCTACCACTCCTCTGGCAGTGTATGCGTCGAAATGCTTTACAAAACGTCTGTATGTAATAGGGTCCCCGCTAAACAAGTCCTCCTTAGATAAAGGGGCGGCATTCCTGCGACTAATTTGGCTGGTCATGACATGCATGGCTTCAATTAGGTTTTGAATGTCGCTTCTGTCACTATTTGAATTTGATCGACTAGTAGGAGAAGGACCTTGAGTATGATGATAACCCTCCCTGAATGGAGACGATACCTGAGCCCTAGGGTCCCGAACTCTCTCACCTAGCCGATACGCAGACCCCATACGTCCGAGTGCACTATCCCCAAGAAATGGCTGATGCACCCTATCAGCCCCTAAAGAGTCAAACCCCGGCGGGGGAAGAACACTTCGAGAACACGCAATCCTGGCAGCATGAGAGTCGGGGTATTTAGCCCAGTAAGCATCTAGGCCATGATTAGAATACGAGCCAACGCTAGTGGTGGGTTGAAGCGGGCCACGTGGCCAGCTGTCAGTGACAACGTATGTCGTGGGTGACGAGTCTCCATAGCCTTCAATTCTAGTGGGCTGATTCCCTAAAAATTGTAAGGGATCGAAGGCACTCTCAGGTAACTGGTAAGGGTCCCCTGCAGTCTTTGAGAGCTGCGCCCATGAGTGGCTTTTAAACAAACCTTTAGCGGCATTAGTATCGACAAGACGTGTGAATTCACAAGACCTATCCAAATGAGAAGGACCAGCAACCTCGTCCCCCATAGCGGTACAACGGCGAGATACGAACGACTAGAGTGACGAAAAGCCCCAAGCTAAGCCGAAACAAAATCCCGAAATCTTTTATGTATGTAGGATCACGCCCAGCGAATCCTACATCAGCTGATCGCGTCCTACGCAAACAAGCTGCCAGCGGCTCCTCACTATTATGCGTCCTGCCTACTACCTGCGGAGAGCAGAAAGGGGAAGAGGGAATGATGTTTAATTTACGAAAAGAGGATTACAAAAAAACTAAACGCCACGTTCGCCCGCGCCTTCCCAACACGAATGAGCAGTGCAGCCACAATGCCCTATAACAAGTAATGGCAGAAACGATAAAAGATTTCTAGGAGCTCGAATCTAAACAAGCATGCAAAAATAAAATCATTAGAAGAGATACCAAACCTTTGACTACCTGATAGTTAACTCTTACTCACCAAGTAAAACTTTGTAACTAGACGCTGTTAGCTCTGTAGCGTCTTAGCGAAAAAGACCGAAGCATGACCAGCGGCGGCTTATATAGGGACCGAAGTAAGTCAACCGTGCTAACTATAGCCGTTGAAACACTAGGGGCGCACAAGCAATTTAAGCGGCATGAATAATAATAATTTGGTTGTAACAAGTACTGAGGCTGTGTGTAAGGTAGTGCTTATTCTATTTGAATAAGGAGTGTGACTTGTAAGATACTGTATTTGATTAAAATAAGCATATAATATTTGTGTTTTTGCTCCATTTTTCCTGTAAATATGGAAGATTTGATAAAGGAAGTTAAAAATTTGGATCAAAGTCTCAAAAGTATGAACACCAATTCATCAACCAGTTTGGCTAAGATATTTGAAAAATTGAAAGAAATCAGGAAAAGTCAACAATTTCTATCAGATCAATAAGAAGAAGCCAAGGAAAGACTGGCAACAGCTGAAAACAAAATTACACAGCTATCGAAAGAAAACAATGATCTAACAATACGGACCTGCAACCTAGAAAAAGACAACAAGCTGCTGCAAATGGCAATGAATGATTTGGAACAATACAGTCGTAGAGACTGTGTGGAAATTAAAGGCATTGAATATACAGCAAATGAGAGCAGTGATGAGATTGTGGTAAATGTTGCAAAAAAAATGGGTCTTAACTCTAACCAAAGCTGACATAAGTGTCTCATATCGATTAAATTATCAAGCACAAGAACACAGTTCTTTTCATGATCTTCAAGACTTGCCTCCTAAAATAATTGCTAAGTTTATCAGCAGAAATGTTTGCGATAACTTCATGAAGAACAAAAATAAAATTAAAAAAGAAGATAGAATTTACATCAATGAGAGTTTAACTAAAGAAAACCACCAAATATTCAACAATTGCCTTTAGTATAAAAAGAAGCACCAGTTCAAATATATTTGGACAAAAAATGGCAAAACCCTTCTGAAAAAGAATGATGAAAGCAAAGCAATCATGATCTCGAACACGGATGATCTTGTATCCAACCGCATTATTTGAAGTATATATCTCAGCTAACATGTTTTTTGGTTAAATGAGTCTTTTTAGGCCCTAATGTTTGACTTATCACATCATGGTTCTGTATCTGTTAGCTGTGAAGGAAATATTAGTATACCAAAATTATCCCAAGTTCTAAATCAAAACCAAGAACATAAAGATTTTTTAATAATGCACATGAATGTCAGAAGTTTTAACAAAAATGTTGACAAAATTGAAAATTTTCTTGCCATGCTACCTTACCCACCGGAAGTTATAGCAATAAGTGAACTAAACTGAAAAACCATAATCAAAATTCAGTGTCATTACCAAACTATCATTTCCACTGTGTAAACTCTTTAACAAATAGTGGGGGTATTGGTTTATATTTAACATCCTCTCTAACTTATAAAATTAGACCTGATTTATCTCTTTCGGTTGAGCAAGTCGAAGATATTTGGGTGGAAATTCATCCAACATCTAACGCAAAACCTTTTATCATTGGGGGGGTTTACTTTCACCTCACACTTCAATTACTCGGTTTCAAAATGCATTAGAAACGCAACTAGACAATTTTAATGCTATTAACCAAATATATTATATATTAGGTGACTTTAATAATATAAATTACATAAGCAATTCAACAGATATCAGGCAATATAAACAATTACTAGCATCCATAGAGTGTGTAAATTTTATAACTTGCCCTACCAGATTTATGCATGGTCAAACGCCCTCCCTGATTGATCATATTTATAGTAATAAAAATTGCCATGACATTGTAGCTGGAACAATTTGTTTTGACATCAGCGACCATAATCCTACATTTGCATTAGTAAAGACAAGCACAAAAATTAAAAAATATCAACACCTACCACCGCTATACAAACGCGATTTTTCTAGTTTTAATGAAGAAGATTTTATAATTGATCTTGATTCAACACTCAGGATAACTCAAGATGTCTGGAGTAATAGCAGCATTGATATTAATGATCAGTTTCGTGAATTCATGAATGCTTTTCAAAATTGCATGAACGCCCATACACCTAGACGAAAGCTCTCGAGAAAACAAGCTAGATTTTACTATAAGCCATGGCTGACTCAAGGCATAAAACGTAGCATTAAAACAAAGAATGCACTATATAAAATTTCTTGCAAAAAATCCCACTCAGGTATCCACTATGATGAGTATAAACGGTATAACATTGTGCTAACTAAGGTTATAAACTTATCGAAGCAAATATATTTTAGAGAAAAGTTCCAACAGTCACAAAGTGACATTAAGCAAACCTGTAAAACAATAAATCAAGTCATTCGAAAAACTAATTCACCATCACCCATACCATCATTTAATTACCCAGGGCACAATGTACATTTAAATGATCCTAATAACCTATCCAATCACTTTAATGATTACTTCTCAAGCGTTAGTTCAAATTTGGCTACTGCTTTTCCCCCAAATCCTGCAAAATTGTCAGTCCCTACTCGTCAAAACCATGTTTCTATGTTCATTAGCCCAATATGTTCTGATGATGTAATAAGAGAAATAGATCTCTTAGACAATAATAAATGCAATGATATTACATACGACATTCCAGTTAGAATTATAAAACTAAGCAAAAGCGTAGTTGCACCTATACTTAGTGAACTATTTAATCGATGTATAATACATGGAACCTTTCGCACAATTTTAAAAAGAGCCAAAGTGATTCCTATTTACAAAGATGGCGAAAAACACTCTCCTTCAAATTATCGTCCTACGTCTATATTGCCTCATTTTTTCAAAATCTTTGAGAAAATACTCAAAACTGATTTAACAAAATTTCTAAACAAGCATCAGATTATTTCCAAATGCCAATTTGGCTTTCAAGAAAAACTGTCGACTACTGATGCCTTAACTGACATGTGCCTCCATATCCAAAACCAACAAGCTTGTAAGAAAATTACTAGTGGAGTTTTTATTGACCTAAAAAAAGCATTCGACACTGTAGATCATCAAATTTTACTTCAAAAACTTGCTCATTATGGTGTACGCGGGATTCCTCTTAAACTGTTTTAGATTATTTAACAAATAGGTACCAGTTCACTTGTGCAAATTCAGTGAATTCCAATCCTAAATTAAAAGCTATTGGTGTGCTGCAAGGTAGTGTACTTGGCCCACTATTATTCCTTATTTATATACATGACTTACCAAAAATAACCAGCCTAAAAACGATCCTATTCGCTGATGACACAGCCCTTTTTGCATCAGATTCGAATTCTGGTAAATTAGAAAAATTCGTAAATGTAGAGCTTGAAAAGGTTAAGTTGTGGCTAATTCAAAACAAACTTACCTTAAACATAAAAAAATCATGTCATATTGTTTTTGGTAAAAAAGATATTAATTTAAATCTTGTAATTGATAATGATCAATTAATTCAGAAGGATGTTACTAAATACCTAGGTTTACAAATAGATCAACACCTGAAGTGGAAGCCCCATGTTGAAATGATAATGACCTCTTTAGCTAAAGCATCAGGAGTGCTATACAGGCTTAACTAATATGTGTCTAGGCCTACGCTTCGTATGGTTTATAATGCTCTTGTCAAAAGTAAATTACAATATGGGATCATTCTGTGGGGATGTGCCAATAAAACAACCCTAGATAGGCTGAACAAACTGCACAATAAAGCTCTCCATACTGTCACAGGACTGCCTTATAAAACTGCCATCAATAAACTATATAGTAATGCTAGAGCATTAAAGACATTTGATTTATATAAATATGCTCTGGCACAATATATGTTTAAACTTTACTCAAAAACAAGTTCAAGTGATGATTTTATTGATAATATTGCGCTTGTGAATACAATACATAACTACAATACAAGGCAAGCCAAAAGCAAAAATTATTTTGTGTCTGATATGCTAACTTCGCAAAAGTCAAATAGCTTACTAGTAGATGGTGTCAAAGTATGGAATCAACTTCCATCTAATGTTAAATCTGAAACCCGAATTTCACAGTTCAATAAATTAGTGTTCAAACAACTTTTAAATTCGTACTCTCCCCTTAAACCTAACTGATCCACTTCAGAAAACAATTTGATTTAATTAAAATCCACAAATGGATATGCTGCAAACCTAATACTACTTTATCAATTTTGGATTTTTTATTTTCTTTATGCGTTGAGTAAATTCTCTTGTTGGTTTGGTGCTTTAAATAAATTGGTTGAAAATCTGGCATAAAATAAATGTATCTATTAAGAATAGCGCTTTTTCAGTGGTAAATATCTGAGTGATGCTATGTAGTACCTACTACACTATTATAATGTCATTAATCCAGAACAGTTTGATTAAAAAGGTAATTTTATGACTCATGAAAATTGGACTGATCGTATACACGGAAGATTGATTGTGTAATTGTTTGTACAGTAGCAATTGCAAATTGATTGGGAACTCGCTGGGTTGTTCCGTAATGAATATTTTGTGTCTCTAATTTAAGCAGCAAATCAAAATTCTTTTCATGGTAAATTGTAGTAAACTTTGACTTAAGTGAAATGCTGAGTCTGTGACAGGATCCTAACTGGTTTTGTGACATGATCGACGTGAAGTGTTTGTTTTTTATACTTTTACAGTCATCAGTGTATTGTATTTTACTATTTACACTTAAACGTGATGTTAAATTCGAAGCATACTTTGGTCATTAATAACTATTCATAATTAAACATGTTGTGGAGAGGGATGATCAAAACGTCTTATCTGCAAACGTATGTGTTAGTTGCTTATGTTATTTTGTTTTTCATGTGACTGAAATACCTTTTCTCTTTCCTGCTTTTTTTTATTTTTATTTTATTTATTTGTTTACTTTTTGTTTTTCTTCACGACACCGCATTTCAAACCCACCGAATTGATGTTTTTATTTCCCTCATAGCCAACTCAGACTTACCCGCATCGATTGGTGAACTACAGTAAATCTATTTGAAAAGTCTCAACTTATATACATCAGTATCAAATCCAGAGCCTTCAACAGGGGTAGAGATTAAATGACTATGTCCCTTCCTACCCCTTCATCACACAGACAGTTTCAATGTATGTAAATACTTTAGTGATGTGTCCTTTTTTATGCGCGGTGTTGTGTGATGTGAATAAATGCTTCTGTTCTGTTCTGCTAACTAGCAGTTTCTAATCGATACCAAGAAGATACAATAACGGCAGCCATTATTAGATTATTTCGTCATAAGAAAAAAAAAAAAATGCCAAGAAAAAGCCTCAGCATTTCGGACGAGATTCTAAAAAGATTGGAGAATGAAATTACGAACAAGATTTTGGAAAGATTGACAGCATTGTGTCAATCAAGTGCAAAGAAATACTTGCACAACATCACCAGGAAAATAACAACGATGAGCTATTGATACGACATGAGATTAATGCCTTGAAAAATGACTGGTTATTTTTGCAGTCTGAAATCGAACAACTAAAAGAAAAAGCAGATTACACTCTAGGCGGACTATCCTACATTGCAAATGAATACGATGATTTTTTGACAGACATAAAGAAATTAAAAAACCAAAACCAAAGCATAATTGAAGAATTTAGTCAAATCAACCAAAGCGTGGAACAAATTCATAAGCAACAAATTGAAAACGAAGAGCAATTGGATAGACTTGAACAATATGGACGCAGGGAAAATTTAGAATTGCACGGCATCCCTGTGAAGGAAAACGAAAATACTAACGAAATAGTTAAGGAGGTTGCCAAATCTCTAGATGTAAATTTGGAAGACCATGTAATCTCAACCTCACACAGGCTATTTGATCATAAACCTCGCAATGAACGTGAACCAGGCCAAGCTAATGACAAACGAAACCAATATCCTCCCATAATTGTTAGATTCTCAAATCGAGACAAACGAAACGAACTGTACAGCAAAAGATGGAAAATCAAAGACAAACTGACAGCCAAATCATCTTGTGTTCCTCCTAATTTAGCCATCAGAGAAAATCTCACTAAGCGCAGAAAATATCTCCTGAACGAAACACTGAAGGTAAAATTAGATTTAAAATTTAGATTCCTAAGGACTTTCCAGGGACAAATCTTTTTGCGTAAAAATGAAGCAACCAAAGCTATAAAAATCCTGTGCTTAAATGATTTGGGCCGACTTGTAGGTTCATCCAAGTTCAGGGTTCGCTGAATTGAAATTGGTGCACTTTAAGAATGGAAGCTAAATTTAATTATATTAAAGTATTTTTTAAGTCTCTTTATCGGTTGGATTATTTTATTTTTATTGTAGACTTTCTTACGATCTTCAAAGGTGCTTTGGCGCATTGTATTAAGATTTGCAATAAGCTCCAAAAATGCACCCAACGTAGTATTTGCAACAAGCGCGTTCATTCGACCTCGAAAATATTTAAGATATTGTTTTTTCGTTTTAATGCCAGAAAAATTAAACTGTCGAGTCATTCTGGAGTTTTGAACAATCTAGCGAGCTTTTTAAAAAACTTCTGGTCAAGTTGTATTTCTTAATAACTCTTGCGATATACAGTACTTATACCTGATTATTATCAATAAGAACCACGGCTATGTCGATATCAAGCGTTGATTGCAATATTTGGAAAAAACGAAGTTATGGCGATAAATCTGTAATACAGTGCACAAATTGCCAAGAATGGCAACATATTCTCTGCGTTAAATTAACGTCACCACAAAATTTATATCGTCGAAAATCTCCGGAGTATTACGTGTGTCAAGCGTGTCTGGTTGACATTTTTCCTTTTCAGACGATTTGCAATACCGAGCTGAAAGAAATATTTCATATTCATCAAAAAAAATTATTTAAACAGCTCAATATTCTTAATAATGAACCAAGCTTGGACGAGTTGATCAAAACAGACTGCAATTATCGTAGCGTAGAATGGCTTAGAAATTGTTTATCTAATTCGAAAAAACAACATGGTCTTTCCATCTTGCATTTCAATGTAAGGTCATTACCAAAACACAAGCAAACATTAGAAGAATTAAAGGTTAAGTTACATAATTATCCAGACATTTTAGCAATCTCCAAAACAAAATTAAATGATGAAAAAATAAAAACTAATTGTTCCAAACTTCCTCACTACAATTTCATTTTCTCAAACTCAAGCACTAACGCTGGAGGTGTTGCTATTTATGTATGAAACACACTAAAGTACACTAGAGGAGAGGATCTAGAATTTAAAACTGATGACTCTGAAAACATATTTATTGAAATTAATGTAACAAATCGAAAAGCAATTGTTATTGGATTAGTTAATAGGCATCCAAGCAGTGATTTTACCGCATTTCAAGATAAGTTTACAGAGACTTTAAATAAATTAAATCATTCTAAACTAGAGTATATAATAAGTGGTGATTTTAACATAGATCTGTTTAAAGTAGAAAGCAATTCAAAAATTTGCAATTATCTAAGTGCTATTTATACTGAAGGTTGCAACAGCCTAATCAATTAATCAATAAACCCACTCGTATCACCGAAACCAGTGCAACCTTACTAGATCACATGTATTCAAACATGACAAATCAAATAACAAATAGAGGAATTCTTACGTTCGATATATCTGATAATTTACCAACGTTCTGTTGTTTAGGATTTAAATCACTTACTAGACATAACAAAAAGTTAATTCGCGATATGAAACATTTTGATAGAGAAAACTTTTTGGATGACATAAACAACTTAGTATCTCAGAAAAATAACTGTTTCGTGATTGGTGGTAATTGTAATGCAGATACTATCTTCGACGAATTTTTGCACGATTTCTCTAAAGCAGTAAATGCTCATGCTCCGCTACGAACTCAAACGAGAAAGGAACTCCAATTGAGCAATAAGCCATGGATAAATAAGGGTATTTTAAAGGGGAACTGAAGTGCAAAATATTTTTTTTTAGTAAAAGTATTACTAAACACGACGAATTCAAAAATGACATTCACAGTTTTTAACTACTTTTAGTAAACGAAAAATCGGCGTTTAAAACTTACTACGATTTCTTATAAGTGTACGATTTACGCATTGATGCGTGAAAAAGTTACAGTCGCGATGTTCGACCTTTGGTCAAACAAAGAGATTTCAGTTGTCGAACACTGCAGTTGTCACTTTTTCACGCATCAATGCGTAAAATGTACACTTATGAGAAGTCATATTAAATTTTAAACGCCGATTTTTCGTTAACTAAAAGCATTTAAAAACTTTCAAAGTCATTTTTGAATTCGTCGTGTTTTTTAATACTTCTAGTAAAAAAATATTTTTGCACTTCAGTTCCCCTTTAAGATCGATTCAAAAGAAAAATGCCATGTTTAAACT
This sequence comes from Trididemnum miniatum, assembly GCA_964006365.1. Taxonomy (NCBI): domain Eukaryota; kingdom Metazoa; phylum Chordata; class Ascidiacea; order Aplousobranchia; family Didemnidae; genus Trididemnum; species Trididemnum miniatum. The sequence continues at coordinate 998,329 of OZ023232.1, read as the reverse complement.
GTGATACAAGAAAAATGATTCGACCTTAATTGACACCTACAAAAAATATTCGAATGTTCTGACAAGTGTGAGAAGAACTGCCAAACAAAATTATTATTATGCAATGATAAAAATGAATTAACAAAATTTTTCAAAACAATGGCAATTAATCAACCAAATTTTGCAGCGAAATGGTAAACAAAAGCACTCAATAAGGAAACTAATAACAGATGAGAATGTTCTTCTTACAGACGAGAAAGAAATATGCGACGAACTGAACAGCTTTTTTGTGAATATTGGTCCGAGTATGGCATCAAAGATAAATACCAACAATTCATCCGAGGGCACCAATATGCACAGCTATATTGAATCATTACCAAAATCATTTTTCTGCAAACCTTGCACCGATAAAGAAGTTTATCTAGAATTGATGAGATTAAATGAAAAAAAGGCCGTTGGAATTGAAAATATTCCGATTAAGTTTTTAAAAATGACTGCCGAATGCGCTTCATTATTGTTATCTAAGATATTTAATAAATGTATTTCGAAAGGTGTCTTTCCATCAAAGCTTAAAATTGCTAAAGTTACACCACTACACAAAAGTGGCTGCAGCTACAAAAGTACAAACTACCGCCCCATTTCTATTCTCTCACCTTTCTCGAAAGTATTTGAAAAAACTATCTATCATCGATTGAATAATTACTTTTTCATTCACAACATTTCAGCAAAACAACAATTTGGTTTTAGAGCAAAACACTCGACAAACCACGTCATTTCTGATGTAATAAACAAACTTCAAAATTTGCGTGACAAGCATCACACCTCATGCTTCATATTATTAGATCTGTCTAAAGCGTTTGACACGGTGAATCACAGTATTCTTCTTGACAAATTAGAAAAATATGGATCAGGGGCAACTCTTTAAAATTAATTGAAAACTATTTAAGCAACAGGAAGCAAATAGTTAATTTAAACAGGACGTATTCTACAAAACTTAAAATAACCTGTGGTGTGCCACAGGGGTCCATTTTAGGACCATTGTTATTTTCAGTTTACATCAATGATCTACCCAGTGCCTCAAAATTTGAAACTCGGTTGTATGCCGATGACACCGCTTTAATGCTAAGTGGAATGGAGCTAAATGATCTGAACAAAAGTGTAAACAAGGAGCTAAGCAAAGTTGAAAGCTGGTTAAATGCAAACAAACTTTCGTTAAATTACTCAAAAACGAAATACCTACTTATAAAACCCTTCGGCATGAGAACCGTTAAGTCTAATGATTTCAAAGTAAATGTAAGAGGAATTAAAATGGACAGATGTTTCGCAACAAAATATCTCGGGATTTTATTAGATGAAAACTTAAGTTGGAAACCACATATTGAATATTTACAAAAAAAAAGTTATCACAAAGTGTTGGGATAATTGCTAAAATGAGAAAATATCTAGATAATACAAACCTTGTAGCTTTATATTACAGTTTTTTCTTTTCTCATATTTTGTACGGTATTCTTGGTTGGGGTAGCGCAACAAAAAGTGCGATTAGACCTCTACAAACTTTTCAAAATAAAGTTCTAAAAATAATAAATAAGTCTACATGGAAACCGGCCGTTAGCTCAGTTGCAAAGCGCAGGCTATCGGAGCGGGAGGTCTGGGGTTCGATTCTCGGGCCGGTCAAATCGGCACAGTGTCGCCGACGACTCGCCACCGTTGCGACGTTTCTTCGGAGCTGTGTAGCCCAGGCGCTAAGAGGCGGAGGTGGGCCCCGCAACTCGTTACACGCTTCGGCGTATTACGGCGAGTATAATGAAGATTTGATTTTGATTTGAAGTCTACATGGAAGGACCATATTGATAACAACAAGTTATTCCATAAGTTTCAGATATTAAAAATTTCAGATATATATAAATTTGAATTAAGCAAATTTATGTACAGATATCATGTAAAAGCCCTCCCTGCAATTTTTGATTCATATTTTTTACCAATTGCAGAAGCTCATAATTACGAGGTGTGGCTAAAAAGAAACGGGACTGACGTTACAGATTGCGAAACACAATTAATCATTGGGAATAAACACTTTCACAGTGTGGCGTAACATGTGTTCACTACTTAGCACCTGTTTTGACGCAACATCGCAATCATTTTTGCTTTTACAGAGCAATAGGAGAATGTGATTAACTACTTGTTGAAAAAAATTGCAAAATGACGATTGAGCAAAGAATCAACATTCAGTTTTGTGTCAAACTTGAAAAACTATGATAGAAACTCTGAAGATGTTGCGTGATGTTTATGGAGATTCTTCCATGTCCATCACAAGAGTTTTTCAATGGCACAAACAATTTGTGGAAGACAGAGAGTATGGAAGATGATCCAAAGTCAGGGAGACTTTGGACTTCCACGACTGATGCCAACATTGAAAAGGTTCTGCTACAAATCGCTTGCGACATTGCAAAACTCTTGTTATAAACATGGAAGAATCTCCATAAACACCCCGCAACATCTTCAGAGTTTCTATCATAGTTTTTCAAGTTTGACACAAAACTGAATGTTGATTCTTTGCTCAATCGTCATTTTGCAATTTTTTTCAACAAGTAGTTAATCACATTCTCCTATTGCTCTGTAAAAGCAAAAATGATTGCGATGTTGCGTCAAAACAGGTGCTAAGTAGTGAACACATGTTACGCCACACTGTGAAAGTGTTTATTCCCAATGATTAATTGTGTTTCGCAATCTGTAACGTCAGTCCCGTTTCTTTTTAGCCACACCTCGTATAATACAAGAAGCAAATCAAACCAAAATTACTTTCTCAATTTCGTAAATTCAAACAGCGGTAAGAACTCCATAAAATTTTATGGCGTTCAGTTATGGAATTTGATTCCTCCAGAAATAAAGTCATATTCGTTCTATCGTTTTAAAAAGGAGTATAAAAAGATTTTACTTAACAATTACAAGTAAATGAAAGCAATTAATTTTTAGTTTTGTGTAGGCCTAAGGTATTTTATGATCATAAAAAGAATATTCTCTCCGCGATTGTTGATATTGTACTCTTGCCGATGTGTGTGCGTGTATGCGTAGATTTCAATTTTCAAGTAAAGGCTAGCATAATTGAATTGTCTTGAGGTCATGTGGGTTCAGCTTTTGTTACGATGAGCTCTGCTGCTTTGCTGCACCCCTCGGCCAAAGAAGAATGTGTAGTGCTATTTAATCTGTGAATTGATTTCGAAGTTTGTTGTTTTGCAGTCTCTTAGCTGAGTAAAAAACTTATTTGCTCCGAATATAATAACCGGCTGGACCACAGTATGGCTAAAAAAGAGTGTGTATAACTGTATATAATTTGTACAAAGTGTGTTTCCTTTCACCAACTTTTTTTTGCTTTTTTTGTGTCAGTGTGCAGTTATCAATGGAAACGCCAATTTTATTTGTCACTATTGTGGTAGCAGTAGACTTGGTGAGCTCTACTCTTTCGCTGTTATCCCCAGTGTGCCTTTTTTTTTTCGTGCGCTGAAATAATAAACTGAACTTATTCTTACCCTGACACATTGGGCTTTGTTGTTGGCTGACTTTGCAGGTGCCTATCGGAGAAGTGTAGGATAGAAGAATTCTATTTGACTTACATATCCTTCTTTGTATCATCTTGCTGGATCCTGTAACTGCACATGCAGTTCGACAAACGTACCGGGATATTGATGTTTAAACCACCGATAAGCGCTGACGTTCACTGTGTTTTCTGGGCTACATGCGCAGACACAATGCCTGCCTTGTCCCCCGCTTTTTCACGGGCGAACGGGTTGGGCAGAGAGGTTTTTTGCAGGTTTTGGTAACTGGTGTAGTTACAAACCGTAAACAAAAAAATTCCTTCTCAGATTACCGGGAAAATAATGCTGAAACCAACCATTCATTTCTATTCTTGTCGATTGTTTACAGGGAATCTGTGACATCATAATCCAGCATGTACTAATTCCTTGAAAATTTTATTTTAAATATTCTACCTTGAGCAGAACGAGTAGAGGCTTAGATTTGGAGTGTGTAGTTCTTTTGAAGGTTAGAAATTTTTTTTTTCAGGAAGGTGGGAGGTTGCTATGCTGCACTGATGAGACCATGACAAGGTCGAAACGCGTCTGCAGCTGCAAATGAGTGGGTTGCCATGGGGGTTTCTAGTGATGTGGGCTAGTTGGGCTACCGGTAACTCAGTTGTGGGTTAGTAGTTATAGGCTCTTTCATTGGATATCGTTGTTTGGGGCCAGTCGCCTGCCAAAAATAGGGCACAACCTAGAAAAGAGATGAAGTCGAGATGTACAGGTAAAGCAATGCAAAAAAGAGTCTTTACAGTCTGGAATGAGTTTACCCTGGATTGGCTGTGCGTAGCTAGGCTGACGAGACTTTTGTTATAGTCGAAACTTTAATTTGTCCCTTGCAAATTTCTCATATAGTAAAATACTTTTTCCAATTAATTTGAGTCTGTCAGTTACCAGCAAAAGCAATTTTATTTCGCTGCTCCTCACATTATAGAGCTAATTCCGATCCTACCATTGGAGTAAAAAACTGTAAGTACTTATGCGAATAACTTAACGTTCTTTCTTTGTTTCGTAGTTAACACCTGAAGATTGCTACGCATTTGCGTGTGGCATGAAACACTGTGTAGTGTATGTAAATTAGCGTTGAATAAATTCATTTATATACATATATATGTACAGGTATTAAAGCTTCGAAAACCTAATATACAAATGACTTTTTTAAACTCCATCTACCCCATCAAATGATGAAGTCATTGACACGGAGCCTCTTCCAGACTTAAGATGCACCTCTACATCCAATGCAGGTAGCAGGCGACAGCGTTTATCTTTGCATGAGTAAGAGATAGCAATAGATTATATTATAAAAACTATTTTGATGAAGCTTAATATGATTATTAAAGTATTTCCTTTAACATTATGAATATTTGTAAGCTTTGCATAAATGTACCAAAATTTGGAAAAGAATTTTTAAATCTTTGAAACCAGAAGAGAAACGTGAATATAAAGATTTCCGCCTACAAGCTAAGCACAAATACATTACCAAATTTGAAAGACTTAAGGCCAAACAATTAACGCAAAATAAGAAGAAAGGTTTATTGGTTGAGAGTAAGAGAAAGCGAAAGAACAAAATGGATAGGCTTAGATATAGAAAGAGACAAAAAGAAAAAAAGCTTGCATTGGCGAGAGATTAGGCAAATAAGACTATTCTTAACAAATCTAAGGCTAACATCTCCGACACAGATAAGCAACTGCTTTTAAGAGGATTAAATTTTGTCCCAACACCCAAATGGACTTCAGCTCTCGAACAAAGTGAATGGCAATCAGCAAACCAGCATGTTAGAAGATTAGAATGGTCTGTAGCTTTGGGGGACCAGACTGCTTCAAATATAATCAATCTTCCTCCTAAGTTGAAAATACCCAGTTTGTCAAGACCAGATTCCGATCTTATTGATGACGCTACCAAGGTATATACTGATGAAGTATTTTCGAAATTACGCAATTTGCAACCTCAAGTGGAAAAACTCTACAAAACCAGAAATAATTTATCCAATGAACTTCGTAACAGCCTCTCAAAATTAATGAAACTCACAAAAAATAATGAAATTGTGATTTGCAAATCGGACAAGGACGGTAAAATTCTTATTGTTGATTTTTGTGATTATATTAGTGCCATGAATACGCAATTCGCTAATTTTGATAAGTTGCAATTTATTAATGATGATGAGTATAACACACATATTAGGAATATCGTGAAACAATGTGAAAAATCTTTAATTATTTTGCACCAAGAAGGGGTCTGTAGTGATAAATTGCTTTACCAGATAGCGGGAATAAAAATCAAAGATGGGAAATACACTCATGTTACAGGTAGTACTGCTAAATATTTTTGTTGTAATACACCTGCATATGCTTTTCCGCTTTTTACGACACATAAGCTTTCTGAATATCAGCTACAATGTGCTTCTATTTTTGATATACCTGTTCGCTTATTACAATCCGCTGGACATATTCCTACATCTAGGATTACAGCATTTCTTGAACTTATGCTGCAACCAGTGAGTAAAACGTTTTGTCAGATGGAAATTAATGAATACTGCAGGGATAGTCAACATTACCTTAGTGAATTGGTTGCTTGGAAGAATGAGGTCTATAACAATATAAAAGATACACTTTCATCCGACCCATTATTTATTGTTGCTGCTGATGTCACAGGACTATATCCTAATTTGAAAAGAGACCTCATTTCACAGGCTTTACAATTTGCATTAGATAAATACACCCAATTCTCATCCATAGTTGCTAGCATAATTGTTAAGCTTGCTATGCACACCTTGGAGAATGTTATTTTGAAGCACCAAGATCAGTTTTACCGTCAGTCACAAGGCTTAGTTACTGGAGATAATCATTCCGTTAGCTTAGCAAACATTACTATGCATTTCATCATTCAATCCATCGCATCAGATTTAAAAAAGACTGTTTTGTTTAAAAGATTTATTGACAACATTATTTTTCTTTCAATTGGTAATAATCAGACAATAATGATTAAACAATGCTTAAAGGCCGCATTTTCTAAATATGGTTTGGAACTTTCCTTTCGTGAAGCAAGCACCGATAGTTTGGAAAGTGAAGTTGAGTTTTTAGATGTCAACCTTGTAATTGATAATACGAACCCTTTTGGCTTCATCACCAAAAATTACGTAAAACCCACAGCAGTTCACCGTAGATTTCTGCATGGTAGTTTTCACCATCCACCTTCAGTGTTTAAATCTATCTTAATCGCAGAAGCTAAGAGACTCAGACGCTTGAATGAGTACTACAATGACTTTACACTTAGTCTTCAGAAATTAAAGGACAAAGCTTTAAAATCTAACTTTCCACTTCAGACTGTAGAGAAAGTTGTTGATTTAGCGTTACAGTGGAAAGATCAAATCAAAGATAACGAAGGCAATAATGGTGATTCTGATGACATAAAAAAACGAGTTCCTATAACTTGGCCCACTGCATTTCCGCATTTACTACGTCTCAATGAAAAGCAAAGAAAGTTGGCACCTACATCCATGATTTCATACAAACGCCCTCCTAACCTGTTTAACCTATTGACCAATTACAAGAAATTATCTCACGGTGATCGTGGTAACCAGTCCCATTTCTCTCCAGGGTCTTTTCCTTGTAGACACTGTGCACTTTGCGGTAGTTTTGGTAAGAACAAAGAAAGCATGGTTTCTCCTACCCATATATTACATACTCCTAATAACTCCTTTCATTTGACACAACACCTCACATGTTGGCATTATGGTATTTACGTGGCCACATGCTGTATTTGCAAGGAACAGTATGTAGGACAAACTAAAAACATATTTTCTATTCGGTGGAACTATCATCGTTCTGCTTGGAACAGTCAGAAAACCTTTAATGTAAATGAGGATGGCACAGCAGCTTTATTTCAACATTACCAGCAACAACATCAAGTCAGTCTCACTAAGGGTTTAAAAATTTGCCGTTGCTTCACTGTCATTTTTGTTGAACAGCCAGATTATGACAAATTAGACCGTGCCGAAGACAAATGGGTAAACAAAATTGGGGCAACTATCAATATAACGAGAATTATTTTGCCTAAAATTAAATAATTTCGTTGAATATTATTTAAAACTATGTTTTCCATTTTCTTCATCCTTCATCCTTGCGTTGTTTTACATGACTATTGCCGTTGGTATTTTAGAGTTTATATTTAGTAATATTACTTTAATACTTTCTCTTTTATAATATCCCTATATTTTTTACCCTATTATTTGGCGTTTATTACTCTTGTGATTATATTACTGTTTTTCACGTGATTTGTGTTGTTTATTATGTCACTATTTCGTTCATAACAAATTTTGGATTTACCTCTGGTCTTAAGATTTTGATTAGGTAGTTAAATATTTTCTTCTTTTGAGCGTAGTTTTTACTTTAGGGTAGAGCTTTTGATTTTTTCAATAGTTTTTTTTCTTCCGGTTAAGACCAGAGTGAAATCTTCTGTGCAAGCAAGGTAAGAGTTTATTTATTGTTTCGTTTTTGCAGGACTGATGATGCTGTTATAGCGAAATATATCTCCTTAAATAGATTTTTATAATTGGCAGACTGATTCTGTTTTCCACCAATCTTAACTATGAAACTTTAACATTATGAATACGAATTGACAATATAAAAATTTACCGGGTTGAGTGCACAATAGCCATCCAATTATTTTTCCACTTAAAAAACTCTGTGTTTAAAAGTTTGTGCTTGCAATGTAACTATAGGGACAAAACCATCTCGATAAACCTATTTCGCTTAAGCCTGAAATGTCACCCTACTGCAACCAGGGTTGGGTAAATGTGCTTGTGATGTGAGTTCAAGTCCAAGTCCAGCAGGGTCAAGTCTGAACTCTAATTAACATAAGAAAGGATTCACTACGCTTCATTACAGCTTAAATTAACTTAAACGTTGCTATAATTCATCTAACAAAAATTCACAGAAGTTAGTATCAGTCGTCAGAGCGAAGATCTGGGGCGGAATTACGGAATTTGTCTCGCTCGACATTTTACCGACTTTTGTTTGCGAGACGACAACGAGCGAGAGGCTCAATACCGAAGACGGTATTACCATTACCTCTCGCCAAACATGCACTCGGAACTCCTCGCTAATGACGTTCGAACGCATTTAACGAGCGCTTGCGTCAGATTTTCGCGGGCTTGGCTTACCATGCGATTGTGACGTCATAAATTGCTGATAACCGCATAAACAGTTTAAATAAATGAATGCGTCGCTAGATTAACAGTAGGCTACATTGTCCAAGTGGCAAACTGTGTGTCAAATGCTGAGTAATGACTAATGAGAAATAAAAGTATGAATCTGCGATGAACGCAGAAAACTAAGCATTCTCTTGATAGGTGCGGAAAAGCAACCTAATAAGCTAATGTGCTTGGATTTTTTTGACTCAAATTAATGATTAAAATCTGGGGCATGCTAAGATTTTATATACACAGGAAACAGGTAAAATAAATGGTTGTCAGATTTTTTTACAAGTAGTTCGCTTAAATTTGTCATAGCTTTTCAGCATTTATTGCAAAAATTGAATAAAGTTTTGCCTAATAAAGGCACAAATTAGTCTACCTTAGCAGGTAAAGACAATGTAAATCTTCTCGGGTGTTGCAACCATGCTTCTCATGTTACTTTGTTACTTCTCATGTTGCTTGTGATTTATTGTTTTAAAAAATGCAGGCGAAAATAAAGTATTACTATTACTTTTCTTGACATGCTTTTTATAGTCATGCAGCCATGGCCAGTCAGTTTTGACTGTCATGCCTCAACGCTAACCCGTTTTGCTGCATTTTGGTTTTCCGTACCACTATTTATTTGCTTTTAGTGTTCGAGTGTATTTTTAATGTTTCAGCTGACGGGGATAAAACTTGAGTTGATTGATTGATTCTTAAAAAAACTACTAATTACGATTTAGCAAAACCTTCGGGCGGTGAGAATTTTGAAAACTTCCATAAGCAAGCTGTTTGAAAGAAGCTAAAACTTGTAATTGAACTATCATGCTTTTGCCATAGTTTTAGCTTCGAGTAATTCTTTTGCCAAACTAAGCTAAGTTTGTCACCGCTTTTGTTTAATTTGTATTTTCTGAATACCGGTACTTTTTCATCACAAGATGTGGTAAAAGAATCTGTCCAGTGCCCACTCTTTTGATTCTTTTTTTTTTCGCAACAATGTTTGCGTCCTATGCCGAAAATGCCGCCATTATGTGAGAATATCAGCAAAACTTTTCAACTCGAACGCTTAACGCGTGCTTTTCAGCTCTCGTTAGGTTGCCGAGGAATCCGAGATAAATTTAAAGTCGAGAAGAAAATTGTAATAGCCAATTTAGCGGAGCGAGGAAATATGACGTTTTTAGCTCGCTCGGCTTTGTCGAGATCACTCTGTAATACGGCCCCTGGGGCCGTATTCTATGCTCCTTTCGCTATGTAGTGATATTCGCTAACCCAGCTGTGGTTGAAAAAGCGTTTATGACGTAATAAACGCAGCAACGAAACATCTGTTAAAATACTAGGTGGCGCCAAAACACACGTGTTGCTTATTAAATCAAGCTTCATTCATTCATTGATAAGATCATTATACAGCTTATGAATTTGATTTATTCATTTGAACATTTTCACAAAAAAAAAAAAAAAAATGACTGAGAGACGAAGGTGGACTGCCAATGAAGATAGCAAACTGGTCGAGTTACTGAAAAATGATTACAAATTTCTTACTGAAAGCTTAAGTGAATCAAAAACAAAGAGAATGGTGGACGAGAGATGGGCAAAAATAACGGATAACATTAATTCTCTGGGGGAAGGCCGCTCTAAGTTGTCAGTTGAGCAAGTTAAAAAAAAATGGATAGATGTAAAATTAAAGAGCAAAACGGCAGTTATGAAGTACAAAAAAGCAATGTCAAAGACTGGTGGCGGAAGTAACAACACAAAAGAGCCATTCGAGTTGCAATACATTGTTGTTTCTATTCTGGGTGCCACTGCCACTGATGGGGTTGCTAATGTGGAAGGGTGTGACACAAGCGAAATATTAAATTCACGAGCAAGTACTATGCGTGCTGAGCCATTGATTGAAGAAACAGACCGCAACACAATTGAAGTAGACTTAGAAGATGAACCTAAACTCAAGCGATGCAAATATGAGCATCGGTCAATTCCAAAGCAACAACGCATTCATCATGGGGAGGAATTACTAGAAGTCCAGAAACAATTGATAAATGAGGTCGCCGATATGACAACTGAAATAAGGGAACTAAAAGAAACGCTGAAAGACCCAAACAAAACTTTGCAAACTGTCTTTCAGGCATTTTCTTCGAGTTAAAAAGGGGAAATGATATGCGTGGTTGTAAAAATGTTCCTGTGTATGTATAGTAATTCTACCAGTTTTAGCAGGGGTCCTAGTGACGAATCTTTTCCTTTTCTTTTTAACAATTAATGAAAGACTCATAAGTGGCCCAATGGAAAGCTTATTTGTTTTGGCTTTCAAAAATGGTATTACAGCGTTTACTTTGTTATCTTGTGGTGTAACGTTTAATTATTACTTTTGTTTGAACTTTACGGTAAAATTTTAGTTGCAGTTTTGCACGCTTTTGTTTTATTCTGTGTTACTGTTATTTGTTCAAAGTTCGTTTTATATTTCTGCTTTGGTTCAATTCAACGTGGAAACTTAAAGCAATAATCAATGACTATATTAAAAAAACCATGCACAATACAATATTGCAGTAAAAACCTAAATTGTTTTCAAATATTGTCTCACACTTCATTGTCATTCGAAAGTGGCAACTAGTCTTTCACGTTGCCGCTGACCACCAGTACTTGGTCTTAAATCTGCACCTTCATTATCTTCAATAGGGAGCGGATATTCTGTAGATGAATCGAGTATAGGTGTGCCATTGCGCCGACAAATATTGTGCAGTATACAGCAAGTCAAAATAATCTTGCAGACTTTAACAGGCTTGTAACATAAAGTTCCTCCTGTGTGATCCAAAATTCTAAACCGTGACTTTGAAATTCCAAAACATCGTTCAATGACGCATCGTGTTGTTTTGTGAGCTGCATTGTACCTACGTTCAGCCGGAAAATACGGATGATTAATTGGCGTCATCAACCAAGATCTAAGAGGATAACCACTATCTCCTAGCAACCATCCTTCGCCAAATTCTGAAGCCTCAAATCTGACGTAAACTCTGCTTGCTTGTAAAATAAAGCTGTCATGCGTTGAGCCAGGCCACTTTGCGACTACATCAGTAAAACACCCATCAGCATTGCATATGGCTTGCACATTAATTGAATGAAAGTTTTTTCTATTGATAAACAGCTGCTCGTCTTCAGCGGGAGCAATAATAGGTACATGGGTACCATCTATGCACCCAAGTATTCCTGGAAAATTTGCAACATCATAAAACTTTTGCTTAACTTCCTCTCTTTCGCGTCTTGTCCGGGGCATATAAATAAACTGTGGTGCATTTTTTATCATGGAATTAACAAATGCATCCAACACTTTGCTGACAACAGGTTGTGAAACTCCTACGCAGTCTTTAGAAGAATTTTGAAAGCTTCTGGACGCTAGACTTTTGAGACTTATAAGCACTTTTTGTTCCAAACTAATGTCGCATTTTCTGTGTCCAGCCGTAGTGAGGTCTTCTTTCAGTAACGTGCATAAACCCTTAACCTCATCTCTCGTCATAGGAAATTCCTTCAAAAATTTTTCTTCGCTGTACGTTTCCATAGGATTAACATGTTTTAGTTGGATCCTTTGACGAATAATTGAAGTCGAATTTAGAGCAAAATAAGGCACCGCCATCTTATCCACTGCTAGTTACAAATAAATGCGACTAAGCACGAGATAACGACAACTTTGAAACCGTCGATATTTTTCTGCGTGATTCGTTAACTCGTATCGAATATTCGATACAACTTTACGATAGCGATGAGCATAGAATATCAAATTAACGATTTTACGAGTACGTGATCAAAAGCGATTACGAATAACGATAGCGAAGAGCATAGAATGCGGCACCTGAACTGAACGACTGCAATCTCGAATGCGAGGCGCCGAAACTACATTGCATTGAAATTAAACGATCACAGTGCAATTTCGCAATCAATTGGTCAATTGCTCACAAAAATTCTCCCAGCAAAACGCCGAAAAGCAAGCATTTCTAGCGAGCCAAATAATTACAGTAATTGAATGCTTACTCACTTCAAAGTCCACTGCGTGACAAAATTTCGAGTCCGAGTCCTTAAATCCAAAAAAAAAAAATTCAAGTACGAATCGAGTCTGTGTGTTTTTACTAGTGCAATAATTTTTTTTTGATTTTGTGATGATTACTAGGCTAGAGGTTCCGACCCATGGGCGGTTCTGGTTGCAAAAAGTCAGCCCGTTCTTTTTCTCTAAACAAGGATAGCCCAGATTAGGTTTTAAACTCTGTCTTTACGGAGCGCTTTTAAGAGCGGATCTGCAAAATTGTGCAAAAAAATCGAATCGTTCCCAGTTTCCATTCGAACAAATCTGCGAAAAAAGTTAAAAACAACAAACCCATTCCATCAGATTAAACGTAAAAAATACAAAATTTGCAAAAACGTAAGAAAAATCGTCTAAATTGCTTTACCGTTGTTTATTTTACAGAAATGAATAATTATGTGGAAACACCAAATTTGAAAAAAATGGCCCACTCACGTGAGATCGACGTGACCGCCTAGCAGGGGCTCCTATAGGTTAAAAACTATTTTGACTGGGGCGATTGTAGCAGGAGCAGCAAAATTTTATTTCACGAATAGCAATAAGCAAGTTAAATTTTCGCCTTTCTCGCAGCTGCGCACTGGGATGCAACCAAACTTTAAAAAATGACGTAATAATAACGCAATCTAGTAATGTAAAACTTATATAAATGCAACGCAGGAGTTCTTGCACACATGCTAATGCAAAAAGAGCTAAACGCTAAAAAATTGTGAGCCTGGCTATCAAAACTTAACATCATGTAGCTAAGAAGACAGTGCATTTTTCAAATTTTTTCTCAATGTTTCCTCCGGAATCACACATTTTTTGCTCTACAACCAAACCAACTAGATGTGACAGTGCCTCTTTTCTGATTCTAACGTAACGAACTATATAATTAAGAGACGAAAATGTGTATTCTAATTGATTCCTTCGACTTTCTTGACACCTTCGCAGCTGCTGTTGCTACCTTCGAGAAAGTAAAAAACAACGATAGAAGAGTTGAAAATGAAATAATTGAAACGCAGTGGACATCCTAGCATTTGATAAATTATTTTTCTCGACATTGAAGTCCAAATCACCAAAAAAAAAGGACTCGAGTCCAAGCCCGAGTCCAAACTAAAAATTACGAGTCCAAGTCTGAGTCCTCAAAATCTGGACTCGAGTCCTACCCAGCACTGACTGCAACTATAGTGCAGCCTTCGTTAAATTTTTTTGAAAAAAGGCAGAGCCAAAAAATTCAGCATTATTATTTTCAAACCATCCACTTGACCTTTTTCAAATTGGGTTTAAAGGTAAAGGTACGGGACAGCGGGTGCAAGCACACATTTAGTCTGTTTCCATGTCCAAAAATCGTGGGCTTTTGGCCCGCGGGCTTTGCTGAGTCATGTTTTTTGTGGGCTAATTTCAGCAAAATTGTGGGCTTTGCTGGCCGCATCTAAATAGGTGGTCTAAGAACGTGGGCTTTTGCAAAAAGGTGGGCTTTGAGGAAGTTGTTGCGCGAGGTCTAGTGCTTAGACTGTGGTAAAGGTTGTAGATATTTAAGAAGTTGGTGTATGAGTGCTTGATAAATGTTGGTTTGGGGCTATTTCGCTTCATGAAAGTTAAAATTAGAGTAAGCTGTTGATAAATTCAACTTGTGTTAGGCAGTTAGCTGGTTACTGGATTCACGTGTTTCGAGTTGGCCTTGTTTTGCTATTTTGAAGTACTGGTAAGAGTGAAGTCAATTTACTGTTCAAGTTCTGGAGTTCTGTTTGCCTAGTCCACAGGTCTAGTTGCAAAAACAACCAGTAGGCGGTACCAGTTTGTTTTTACTTAATTCTATAGGGGTCAGCTTTGGCCTGTTGGCCTTTCTGCATGTCGCAGCATTGAGTGACATAGGTAATGCTGTGCAAGCAACTTTCATACTGGTACTGCATGCTACCAGCATAGACCTACCGTACTTTATTCTCTCAATTGCAACTAAACTTTGAAAAGTATCGGTATTGTTAGTGTTGCAGTTGCTTTTAAAGACCTTAAACAGTTGAATATTTAAACTGTAAAGGCAGCACTGGCTATTTTTGCAGGCCCGTACAAATTAGCACTTGGTTTATTCTATATATTATCAGACCATCGCTTCACGCTAACTGCAATCCAGAGAACATGACAAAGTAATAAAATAAATGAAGTTCTTATTTGTACGGGTTTGTAAGAATAGCCACTTCAACATTTGAAAGCTTGCTAGACTAGTAGGTGATTTAGCCCACTGATACTCCTAATATATAGTGCCCTTACCCTTGTCTAATCTTGACCGGTATTAAAATTGGTGGCATTTATTTAATTTTGGCATTTATCACAGTATTCACAACCAGTAGCCTAGTTCTTTAATAGTCATAATTTGCTACGTCCTAACTTGATGCTCTAACAAAAAATTACCATAGGCTATGTCTGTTGAAAAGTGTTGATTAGTCTGTTAGTCATAGACTCTTATCCCTTTCACATTGAAACATGTGAACTGCATGCACGCATTTGTTTACTTATATACCAGTTCTATTCTAATTGTGGGTCTCATCTAGAATAAGCCCTCATGCTTTTTCTGTTTGCCAACCTTAACCCAACCAGGTCAAATCTAGAATAAGCCGTCGCTACAATAAGCCATCGAAGCGAGCGGCTGATCGTCGAGCGAGCGAAGCGAGTGTGGTAATATAATGATCGCTCGCTTCAACGACTTATTCTAGATGAGACCCACCTAACCTATGACCTTAACCTAACACATAACCTAACCCTAACCAAATCTAGCCATAACCAAACCTAACCCCAACTCAATTTAACCCTAACCGAACCTAATCCTAACCAAACCTAACCCTAATTGAACCTGGGGGCTAATACTACATCTAGCCCCTAATTGTTATTGTTCACTTGTGTGGGTGTCTCTGTTTATGAAATAGTATGGCATAGTAAATGTGCATAGTACCGGCACTCCAAATGTGCTGAATTCCATATAGGCCATATGCCCCAGAGCTTCAAACAGCCCTTTCGTCCCAACTGTCCTAAGGTCTGTTTGTCCCAGGGACCAAAACATGCTGAGACCCAGATCCCCTATGCTGCCCCAAATGCCCTGAGGCCCATTGGTCCTAGAGCCCCATTTATGCATAGGATATGCCCCAGTGCCCTAAATTAACATCCTATTCCTAGGGCCTATTTATTGCTTCAACCATCCTGTCCTGAGGTCCTTTTGCCCTAAATGAGACCTAAGGCACATTTACCCTGAGGGCCATTCACCCGAAATTTAACTCTTTATATGGGCCCTTTTACTCTATTGCCCCAAACGTCCAATTGCCCAGTTCTGCCATACTATACCACAGTGCCTTACTTACTATTCCATACTATGCCATTCTATTCCATAATTAGAGAAACTGCACTTGTGTTACTGACGCAAGCTAGCAATAGATCCAACCTTGACAAATAGCATACCGGTAAATAGCCACAAGTTAAACAACTACTAAAAATGTTTATCATTTTGTAGCTGGGTTAGAGTGTGCGCTACATTTTCATCATACCGGTATATTTTTTGCCCAAGGGCTTAGCTACCGGTATATTTTATGCAATTTTAAGGGCTTTTGTTTTGAATTTTAGACTGTGGAAGGCACTATGCAAAGACATTAATATTGAAGAATAAAACTCACTGGTACCTTGCTTACGTTAAGAGTTGGTATTTTCAACATGATGTCATTGCAGAAATAAATCAAAGTAAGATAGCGCTGATGCAATATTGATGGTATTTGAATAGATTATCTTCTTAATCTTTCAATTTTAGATCATTTGGTGCTACTAGTATGTTTCAGAAACCAGAAAGCTCACTGATGGTTTATTAAAATTCTTGAAAACATGTTACGGAAGCCAGCAAGTGAAGTTGTTGACTCACTTGTTTCAAAAGTGGATTGAAACGTTGGTCTTATATTCGTATCAGGATAGAAAAATTGCGACAAACCTAGGTTAGTATTTTATGATGCTTTGCTTAATATCTTGTAAATGTGTTACATGCAAACTGCAGTGTGAAATTTGCTGCTTGTGCTGATTTGATTCAATGAATTATCAGTGAAATAAATATCCTATTTGTGCAGACTTTGATATTTGTGCATGAGAGCTACCGGTACTTTCACTCTTGGTAAATGCAATTTTGTTGTGTTTTGCTTTACAACATCTGTATAGGCCTATGCACTGAAAGTTGTGCTATTTTGCAGTCGTAGTAAATATCGTAATAATTGCAAATACTGTATTACTCGGAGCTTGTTTGAATTAAACCACATCTTACAACAGGTGGGATATATCACTAGCACAAGGACTGCTATTGAGTTTTTAGTAGGGGTTAGGGCCTAACCTTAACCTTGAACCATAACCTGAACCACGGCTTAATTCAAACAAGCCCCTATTACTCTGCAACAGCTATGATATCATCATCATCAGCAACAGCTACAATGTATCGAACTATATTTTCAGTCGTAAATTGCAGCAGGTACAGAGTGCAGACAACTGATTTGGGAACGACCGGGCAACAACTTTGGCTGGGGCTAGAGCTCCGGCCAGGGTTTATACGATGCTTTGTATGGTGTCTAGAATACATAGCTAAGCAGTCTTGACTACACAGCTAAGTAGACTTGCGTCCTCACTCCTCTTATAAATGCCGTCAATGATGTTAGGTAATGCATTCGCAATTGTACACGCTTTTCATTAGCGCATGACGAACCTCAAAAATGCTTTATGCATGCACGTTCTTTATTTTTATGCGCCAACGCGTTTTTCATATAAAATATAAAAAATCTTCAGGTAAGAGTTAAGATAAGATTTTTATATTCGCTGTATGAGACTAGCCTAATTTTTAAGGGTGGGTTTTTGTACTTCAAAGATCGTCTTATACGCTGGAATATACGGCAAATAAATTTGAAATTTAACCCCGGCCAATTTTTGTGAGCCCCCGGCCGGGGCCGAATTGGCGCAAAGGTGGCATCCCCAGCTGAGGCCAGGGCCGGAGCCCCGGTCAATCCCTATTGCTGATAGATACTTGTTTGTGAACATTTGATAACGAAGTGGACTGTGGGACTCTGGTTTGATTGATCAAAGCAATGTTATTAAAACTGGTATTGACAGCTTTTCTGCTTGATGCACAGCATTAATGGAATAGTGATTTGAACAAGGTAGCAAGTTATTTGTGTTGTTGGGAAAAACACTTATTGGAATTCTCCGCCTCTTAGCAGGTGACCAACTACTCCAAAGCAAGCTTGTTATACTCCTTGATTGCTTTCTCAGGATGGGATGATAAATATGCACTGAGTAACGACTATTAAGCTGTAACATTTCAACAGCCTATCGCAAAGTCTTGATTGTAATTCTCTTCTGTAATATTCGAAACTGATAAAAGATTTAATCGAAAAGCGAAATATGCTGTTTTTGAAATTGCTTTACCGCTTCAAAGAACCAAACTACCAGCAAAAGTATGCCTGTAGCTTACTATGCAAACTTACATCTTATTTTTTTGCATTTTAGTGCCAGTGAGATGGATTTTGTCAAGAGCTGTTTGTAAAAGAAACGCATATGCAATGACCAAGGTGCTCACGTGAATGGCACATGCAAAGTGCAAATGCTTGCTCCCAACTAAAATGAACGCAATGTAAAAAAATGGTGGAAAATTTTATAGTTACCTTATTCTTTTGAAGCGGGATTTCCCAGCAGAAGTTTTGCTGAAGGATCGTTCATTGCAAAAAGCTGAAAGTAGAAGCAGTAAAAACCGGCATGATGCTACATGGCTGACTCGGAACAAAAGCATATTCTAGACAGGGCTATTACGTAGCCTGATATGGATTTTTTAAACGCAATGCTAAAATAAAGTTTTTTGTTCTGACTTGCCTGCTGACAGTTGAAGTTGCATCTAAGCACAAGGCTTGCTTTCCACCAGATTACGCAAGAAGCTGTTTTAAGTATTCAAATTACTATGAATTTAAGTGTATATTTAAAGGTTGTGAACGAGTTCTTATAAATTTTAAGTTTTTTAAATGGCCAAGTGCACAGATCGACTGCCTCTGGCGCCGTACACGTAAGTTCAATTACAAGTCGGGCAAAACCAGAGAATTGGTATTTATTACTCCCTTCATGATATTAAAAAGGTTAATTGTGGCGTTCGCATTTAACATTATTTTCCACGTTTTGAGTTGTAACATGGTTTCATGCATCGTTTGGTTGAGCTCGTTAATAGCGCCCCATTGCTTTTTCCCAATGAAAGGATAAAAATTCAAATTAAAATAAAACATATTCTGCTTGGATTTTCTTATACCTCAAGGTCGTGACCATAACATTAGAGTACGCTTAGAGTAGTTACTTCCAGTGCAACTGCTTTGATGAAATCTGCAGATTTGTTTCTTGAGTATATAGTTCATGCAATGTCTTTGGTGTAGAAATTGTTTTGGTTATAATACTACCGAGAAAATTTTGTTAGCAATGATCCAGTTTAATTTGCTGCTTCTTATTTTCGCGTAATAATTGTGGACGATACTTGATCTTATACCAAGGGCCTGCCAAACTTTTCTGCAGCGCGAGTTTTTGAGAACGTTGCCTCAAGGTGTCCTCTGAAAAACGTCCTCAAGAAGGGTTTTTTCAAAAAAGATCTTCCAACCGTACACTGTGCTGCCCCCTTGCCTTCTCCATGCACGCCCTTGCTTACAGTCGTTGCTAACAATTTACAACGTACATTATTGCTTTTTCCTTGGGTTTGCTCGTGCCGCCCCGACATTTTTTCATCACGTTATTATCACCGGTACTTAAAGGTTGACGCTGCAAAATAAAAGGCATTTCTAGCAGTTACGTACGTGTGGATTTTTATTCTTCAAATTGTTGCGCATCATTTTTCATACCGGTATGCGCAGCACCTCGCCCAGAGCTTACACTTACCGAGACAGCCTTCAAGTTAAATATATAATTTTATTGTTTTCTAGACGACGTATAACGTTTATGTCATCGCTCGCTTTTAGCTGTGAAGTTAGCGTGCTACAGACTGCATTTTTTGGCTTGTATAGGCCGGCTTGTGACTTTCAACCTGTTAATTTATAGATTGGCACTGGGTAGTATTTCGGTTCAAAAACGTTTTTGCAGTTGTCACGGAAAGGGATGAGTTTCAGGCGAAGCGTTTCTACAAACGCCAAAATGTTCACTCTTTTAATATATTTTTTTGTTTTAATCGGAAATTCATCCTCTTAAGGGGAGTAGCTAGCTCGGTTTTTGGTTACTCCCCTGAGTAGAGTGGAATTAGTTGCATCGATGTAAAAATAACGCACGGCAAAGTGATATATAAAACGCGAAATTCTTCAGTGTGAGCAATGATGATGACGAAGTTGACAATTAATATACGACCTTGTCAAGCAGATGTAGGCACCAAGAGTGATCTTTTAGTTGTAACCTCATTGGCTAGGTGTACCTGGTGCAGGCAGTAGATCTCTCCCAAAAAAAGTCTACCGGTACTGCTTTAAATCCAGTGATTAAGATTTGATTTCTTCATCTTTATCCTCCTGTTACGAGAAAGCGGCGGAGGCGCTATGCGTAGGACGAATCCAGACTCGCTTAGGAGTTGTATTTGTTTTCAAGTTTTCCGGTTGAATTTTTTCGGACTTCTTTGATTTGCTACTAGCCGGATTCCACCAAGCAGAGACAGTTATCATGAAGCATCGTATCCAAGGACACAACAACGAGACTGGGTTGGGAGTTGAACCAATAACCTTGCGATCATGGTCGTCGTGAAAACGACGCTCCGAACTACTGCGCCATGCGAGACCAGTGTAAACTACTGGTACGTACACTAACCAGCAGCTCATTCATTGCAAATACCTCTTAAAAAAATGTAAAAGCATTTTATCTGCTCTTAACTAAGCGCAAATCCGAGTGGGGATCATTTGGGCATGGTTTGGGGTAATGCTGCTTCAAATTGGGATGATCTAATTCTAATGCGTAAGTTTTGAGTTATAGTGAGAAACAGATTAAGTGGAAATAGGCCTAGCGCCTTGAAATGGAGGAGCAAATAGCGAAGATGCATTGTTTAACCACCCTTACTAAGCAGCTTTTAATTTTGATACGATAAAAAAACGATAGCTTCAGCATTACCGAAGCTAGTCATGCCAAGAAAAATTATGTTACATCGTTGCTAGGCTGTTTCACTAAGCGCCTCTACCGGTAATTTAGTTCAGCATTCAAAGCCCACTCTTAGCATTTTGGACATGGAAACGCGCAACGAAAGTGGGCTAGAAAAGCCCACAAATTTTCAGCAAAGCCCGCGGGCCAAAAGCCCACGATTTTTGGACATGGAAACAGGCTAATTGTGTAGGCCATTCTCAATTGGCGACCCATTGCGAATATCAATCATAAATGATTGAAAGCTGTTAGAGAACATGCAAAACAAACAACACACATACACTTAACCCTTCGCACTTACTGCTTGCGCCAAGCGCCTAGCGGGGAAGCTGCGAATGCTATTTTAAAGTCTTTAATATGACCCATGGGTGTGCTACCTGAACAGATTGGATTTAAGTGCAGTCATTTAGGAATCATAACGATACAGTACAGATGAAATGCTTTTATGGGATGCTCGCTAACCCTTGCTTTCGACAAACATGACTGATCGGAATGAAGGACCAATTTACGAATAGTTAATAGACACATTTTGAACTTGAATCTTAGTTATGTGGTAGACGTTTTGACCGTCGAATCTTTCCAAGGCGTAATTTCATCAAGTATAAGATTAATTTTAGCGATTACGTGAACGTGCTATCAAGCGACGAAGACTCGGATTTGCAAGAAGCTCTAGAGGCATCCTTGACAAGCGGGAACCAATCGATGACACATGAAAGGTACGAATAGACCATAAAGAAACTAAAACATGGTTGATATAAATTTTTGACACTTTTACGGCACCGCACAAACAATAGAGCCAGAACGAATTCATACATATGAGATGTCTGTCTCGGTTAAGTTACTGCCACTCCACTATATCTACTATAGAAACACCACTCCACTATATGGCAAAATTGTAAAACCTATAAATTGTTGTGCTCATGTGAACTTGTGCCTAACAGCTTTTGGGGGGTGGCGGTCAACAGGTTAAAGGTCTAACGTTAATCAATTAAATTGACAAATAGTTTGATCAAACCCTAATAACTTGTAAATGGCAGCTGGTAGGACCTTCAAGTTTACGAAGCAGATGCATCTCAACGAGAGTACAAAAGCACCAGCAATGATTAGTTTTGCGTGACGTCACTTGGGGTCAAAGGTCAAATAAGCAAATATGTCGTTTGGCGTATAACTATTGATTGAAAGCACATAGGAACTTGAAATTGATAGGATTGGTGTGTCTTGATATGTTCTTGCAGTGTACCTACCATGAACGCTCTACGTCACGTGACTCAGGATCAAAAGTCAAAAAACCGATAAATGTTGCCAATCTTGCGCAGTCTAGGGCATTTGAACCGTTGATGCTAGAGGCTTGAAATGTTCAGGGATGATAGACCTCGATGTAAACTTGTGTCTCACAACTTGCGGGGGGTAGCAGTCAAGTGGTTTGAGGTCAAAAGTCAATAATAAAAAAAAATGTTCACAAGCTCATAACTTTAGTATAGCAAAGTATAGTGATTTCATGAAGCTCATAACTGTTAAATGACAACAGCTAGGACCTTTAAATTATCGGAGGATATTTATCTCAATGTGGGTAACAAAAATATCAATATAATGAAGGGTTACTCCAGAGCGCCTGACTTGGAGTCAAAAGCAAAAACGTGAAATTTCAGGAAACCTCATGAAAGTCAAGCAAATTTATGTAATCCGTTAGAGGGCAGTAGAGTAACATGTTTTTGAGCTATTTTCCTATAAAACTTTTTCATTCGTGAGTGAGCCGTATGAGTTTGTGTTTAAACTGATGTTTTGAGCAGCAATAAGGGGCACATGGGAATTGGCCAAGTGGTTGGTGCATTGGACTCATGACTTAGCTTTGCGGATTCCTTGCATTGAAACTGTGTTCGCATTGCGGCAAAGAGTTTGTTAAAGTAATAGCTAGCATAGTCCGCTATCACATCATCAGGCTTGTGGTTTTGCGAAATTGGTTGTAATTAGCACTTGTTTGCTTTATTTCATTCACGCCTTATGCAATTGGGTAACTGGACAAATTTAAAACGGTTTGGCTGTACCTTGATGAGTGTCAAAGTTTTCGTTGAAGTAGTCACAGCACTTATATTTAATGCGAGCAATGTTGGTTTATCAGCCGTTTTACTTTTTAAGTTGCTAAAAAGCTGCCATTTATAAGTAAGTACTAAGTTGTGACTTCTAAGTTTCAACTTATCAACAAGTGTGACTTCAATTGATTTATGTGCAATACCTTGGGCGAAGTGTTATGCGAAATATTGCAGCCATTAATTTTTGCGCAGATTGTTAAGCACTGTAATCGCTGCTTTAAAAGTGAGTTTTATGCCGCGATTTCTTGCACTTAGAATCGAACGCAAGCTCGATGATTTAATTTCGTTTTGTGTGAATGCAGTCGTCCTTGCAGCTGCACAAATCCTTCAAGAATCATGGCGTTTATTGTGAAATGTCAGACAAACAAGATGATTTTGCTGCAGACTTGTGTAGCGTTGTGCCGGCCGATTCGCTCAGTTGCTAAGCCCACCCTATCGGTGCGGGAGGTCTGAGCTTCGATTGCCGGGTCGGCCAAATCGTCACAGTGTCGCCAACGGCTCACCACCGTTGCGACGTTTGTTCGGAGCTTTGTAGCCCAAGCGCTGCGCCGCGGAGGTGGGCTCCGCCACTCGTTACACGCTTGGGCGTAATATGGCGAGTATAATGAAGTTTTGAGTTTTTGTGCAGCATTATCACTGTACACGTGAAGAAATTTAGGATAATGGTTTTATTGAGTTTTCGATGACTGTATTACAGAAATGCAAAAAGTCGTTACAATATTATTAAGTTTATGGAGCACAGGCGGCAGGAAATTAAACTTAGTTCATTCGTTACATTGCCCACCTATACTTTGCAGGGATTTGTTGTTTTTTTTAGTTGTAAAAGCGAAGTCGCTCTGCTGTTCCCTTAGACGTTGGGTCCCTAGTAAGCTTGATCGGGAAGCCATAAGCGGGTGCTTGCAGCTGCCATCTAGTTTTTCTTTTTTTTTTCAACACCAAATTTTGTGCAGCCTAAGGCTTTTGAACCGCTGATGCTAGAGACTTGAAATGTTCAGGGAAGGTAGATCTTATTGGGACCTTGTGCCTAACAACTTTTGGGGGGTGGCGGTCGTCAGGTTAAAGGTCAAAGGTCAAAAAACCAAATTTACCAAAACCTAATATCTTTTGAATGGCTACAGGTAGGACCTTCAAATTTTTACAGTATATGCATATCAATGTGGGGAACAAATATATGCATAACAATGACCTGTTTGTGATGTCACTTATGGTCAAAGGTCAAATCAACGAATTTTAACAGATTTTTGTGCAGCCTAAGGCTTTTGAACCGCTGATGCTAGAGACTTGAAATTCCCAGGGATGATAGACCTCCATGTGAACTTGTGCCTAACAGCTTTTGGGGGGTGGTGGTCAACAGGTCAAAGGTCAAACGTCAATCAAATAAAATGATCAAAAATCTGATCAAACGCTAATAACTTGTGAATGGCAACTGGTAGGACCTTCAAGTTTACGGAGCAGATGCATCTCAACGAAAGTACAAAAGGACCAACAGTGATTAGTTTTGCGTGACGTCACTTGGGGTCAAAGATCAAATATGCAAATATGTCGTTTGGCGTATAATTATTGATAGAAAACACATAGGATTTTGAAATTAATAGGGTTGGTGTGTCTTGATATGTCCTTGCACTGTACCAACTATAAAGGTTTTATGTCACGTGACTCGGGGTCAAAGGTCAAAAAAACCGAAAAGTGTTGCCAATATTGCGCAGCCTAAAGTTTTTGAACCGCTGATGCTAGAGACTTGAAATGTTCAGGGATGGTAAATCTTATTGGGAACTTGTGCCTAACAGCTTTTGGGGGGTGGCGGTCGTCAGGTTATAGGTCAAAGGTCAAAAAACCAAATTTACCAAAACCTAATAACTTTTGAATGACTACAGGTAGGACCTTCACATTTTCACAGTATATGCATATCAATGTGGGGAACAAAACTATGCACAATAATGATTTGTTCGTGACGTCACTTATGGTCAAAGGTCAAATCAACGAACCTCAGCAGTTTTTTGTGCATTTGAAGGTTTTTGAACCGCTGATGCTAGAGACTTGAAATTCCCAGGGCTGATAGACCTCTATGTGAACTTGTGCCTAACAGCTTTTGGGGGATGGCGGTCAACTGGTCAAAGGTCAAACGTGAATCAAGTAAATTGACAAATAGTTTGATCAAACGCTAATAACTTGTGAATGGCAGCTGGTAGGACCTTCAAGTTTACGGAGCAGATGCATCTCAACGAGAGTACAAAAGCACCAGCAATGATTAGTTTTGCGTGACGTCACTTGGGGTCAAAGGTCAAATAAGCAAATATGTCGTTTGGCGTATAACTATTGATTGAAAACACATAAAAACTTGAATTTGATAGGATTGGTGTGTCTTGATATGTTCTTGCAGTGTACCTACCATGAACACTCTATGTCACGTGACTCGGGGTCAAAGGTCAAAAAACCAATAAATGTTGCCAATCTTGCGCAGTCTAGGGCATTTGAACCGTTGATGCTAGAGGCTTGAAATGTTCAGGGATGATAGACCTCGACGTAAACTTGTGTCTCACAACTTGCGGGGGGTGGCAGTCAAGTGGTTTGGGGTCAAAAGTCAATAATAAGAAAATGTTCACAAGCTCATAACTGTTAAATGACAACAGCTAGGACCTTCAAATTATCGGAGGTTATTAATCTCAATGTGGGTAACAAAAATATCAATATAATGAAGGGTTACTCCAGAGCGCCTGACTTGGAGTCAAAAGCAAAAACGTGAAATTTCAGGAAACCTCATGAAAGTCAAGCAAATTTATGTAATCCGTTAGAGGGCAGTAGGGTAACATGTTTTTGAGTTATTTTCCTATAAAACTTTTTCATTCGTGAGTGAGCCGTATGAGTTTGTGATTAAAGTGACGTTTTAAGCAGCAATAAGGGGCACATGGGAATTGGCCAAGTGGTTGGTGCATTGGACTCATGACTTAGCTTTGTGGATTCCTTGCATTGAAACTGTGTTCGCCTTGCAGCGAAGAGTTTGTTAAAGTAATAGCTAGCATAGTCCGCTATCACATCATCAGGCTTGTGGTTTTGCGAAATTGGTTGTAATTAGCACTTGTTTGCTTTATTTCATTCACGCCTTATGCAATTGGGTAACTGGACAAATTTAAAACGGTTTGGCTGTACCTTGATCAATGTCAAAGTTTTTGTTGAAGCAGTCACAGCACTTATATTTAATGCGAGCAATGTTGGTTTATCAGTCGTTTTACTTTTTAAGTTGCTAAAAAGTTGCCATTCATAAGTAAGTACTAAGTTGTAACTTCTAAGTTTCAACTTATCAACAAGTGTGACTTCAATTGATTTATGTGCAATACCTTGGGCGAAGTGTTATGCGAAATATTGCAGCCATTAATTTTTGCGCAGATTGTTAAACACTGTAATCGCTGCTTTAAAAGTGAGTTTTATGCCGCGATTTCTTGGCCCTTAGAAACAAACACAAGCTCGATGATTTAATTTCGTTTTGTGTGAATGCAGTCGTCCTTGTAGCTGCACAAATCCTTCAAGAATCATGGCGTTTACTGTTTGAATCTACTGCAAGACTTGCCAGCTTGTTGGAAATGTCAGACAAACAAGATGATTTTGCTGCAGACTTGTGTAGCATTGTGCCGGCCGATTAGCTCAGTTGCTAAGCCCACCCTATCGGTGCGGGAGGTGTGAGGTTCAATTGCGTGGTCGGCCAAATCGTCACAGTGTCGCCAACGGCTCGCCACCGTTGCGGCGTTTGTTCGGAGCTTTGTAGCGCAAGCGCTGCGCCGCGTAGGTGTACTCCGCCACTCGTTACATGCTTGGGCGTAATATGGCGAGTATAATGAAGTTTTGAGTTTTTGTGCAGCATTATCACTGTACACGTGAAGAAATGTAAGGATAATAGTTTTATTGAGATTTCGATGACTGTATTACAGAAATGCAAAAAGTCGTTACAATATTATTAAGTTTATGGAGCACAGGCTGCAGGAAATTAAACTTACTTCATGTGTGATAATGCCCACCTATACTTTGCAGGGATTTGTTGTTTTTTAAGTTGTAAAAGCGAAGTCGCTCTGCTGTTCCCTTAGAGTCCCTAGTAAGCTTGATCGGGAAGCCATAAGCGGGTGCTCGCAGCTGCCATCTAGTTGGTTAAGTTATTGCCCAATCATTGGACTTGGCGGTATCTTCTATTCTTCGGAACGGATTGGGTAAACCTATCAACACCATTTTTTGTCGGGCTCCAGCAGTTTTGCACAGCCGTTTGCTTGTTACGCACTTAAATAAGTATGAAACTGGTATCGATAATCGAATTCCGCAAACAACAAATGGTATAGCTTTTTCGAATACCTTACTGCATCAAATGGACAAATTGATGCAGGCATATTACTCTTTTGAGTGTTGAATGCAGTGCGCTACTATGCGCACGAGATGAACAATATTGGTCCAGCCTTCATACCCTTAAAACGTATGTTATCCATGCCAAGTGTGAAAAAAAAAACATGTATGAGGTTGGCCAAAACTTATATTACATCCCACTCTTTCTACAAGTGGCGGATGCCTAATACCGACTGTAGGAACTTCACAGTAAACCCACCACCCCATTCACCATACAACTTAAAACACCCAGAGAATAAGTAAACAAGCATCGCTGATAAAAAAAACATAAAGTAGCAATGAAATGCTGCCCATCAGCCTCTGCGTATCGCCATTCATGTTTCAACCATACATTACCATCTGCACTCCTTAAATTTAAGCTAAAATATTTTATACTTACTACTTTGATGCAGAGAAGTTTTTAATAACTTTAATCATTTAGCATTACAATATCATCCGATACCTTCGATATCGCAAACATAATCTCTCCAGTAAGTAATTACATCACACTCGGCAATCCACGCATTACTGCCAGTTTCTGACCGTTCAACAATAGCAAAAATATCGTCGATCAACAAAGCAGCAGTTATTGATGTCTGATAGAAGAATACTTCCTCAAATCCGCGTTGACAATTTCTTACTTCATTCAGTAACCCAAGACAATTCAGTCCAGCTTTAAACCTAAAATGCATGATTATTAATTAAAATCGGAACGGGGCTCTTCTGCTGCTTGGTTCACTCCAAACGGATATTCTTGCTGAAAAAGAGCGGAAGTTGATGGAGTGGATTTTAAAAGATAAATTCCGCTCCTACGATAGTGTGGTGCTGAATTTTCGCGCCGCTTTACGAAGTAAAACCGTGATTTCTCAAATAATAGTTGCGTCACCTTAGGTTTTTCGGTGATTTGTTCTGCCGTTAGATAAAATTTCCTTTTTTTGGGTTCTAACAATTTTTTCTCGGAAAACGCTCATTTTTTTTTTTTTGGAAATTTCCCGTCCCGTTTGCCAAAAAAATCACCAACACCAAAATAATTATGAAGTAATCATAAGCATTGCATTCATTCTGTTGCCAATATTCTTCACATACAAAAGCAACTTTTTCATTAAAAATACTTTCAATATTTGCCTTTCCAATTCTGAAATAATGCGATCGTGTAAATAAAAACGAACACAACGGGCTACCAAGAAATCCTTGTCGCAAAAACGAAACTGCGTAAGTCCTGCCGTCTCCAGAAAAAAATTCGCTTCTTCTTTTGCAATAAGAAAATCTTCTTTAGAATTAGCATCGTTAATCTAAACAAGACAATTTAGTAAAAATTGACCTTTAAACAAGCACATCGACATTATAAAATTTTAAGCCAACATCTGCCGTCATAATTTCAAATTTGAAGACGTAACTATCATCCTTATTTTTACAAATAGATAACTTTAAACGCTAACACAAGACGCGTTTATGCATGAGGGGTTTTGCTCACCCCAAATGCAATTTTTAATATTTTTTTGTGGCTCTAAACACATGCAAAAGCTGACCGATGAATGAAAGGTTGCAAAATCTAATTTAAAAGCGGAGTTTTTAGCAGTTTGTTTTTAAGGCAAATATTTTTAGTTTAATTGAACACCATCATGCAAAATTTTGTCGCATCTTAAGTATAGTTGGAACTGTTACTTTTATATTTGATTGTAATCTAAGGCAAATGTTGTGTCACCAAATATTTTTTTAAGTTTTACAGTACAATAGTTAGAGCACACATGACCACAAGTGTCATCGTGTTGAATTTTTGTGGAAAAATGCTCGACCTTTTCTCATAAACTGACCGCACTACATTCCCTTTTAGACCTGTCTACAACTTTTTGCGGCTGCACAGTTACACATTTTTTTTGTTGGAACGTTACTAGATGCCTTTCGTCTACGCTTGATGCTTCGTACTGATACGAACTTTCGTTGCACTTTATTGTCTTATTTTGAAGCGTCTCACAAAAATTTCTTTCCCATTAGAAGAAAAAGATATTGAACTTATCTTTTCTTCCCTCATAGACCGTGTTTCATGTTCAATTTTTTATTTTTATTTATGTGCTGCTAACTACAATAACTTCTGTGCAGCTCTGGAATGCCGTTAATAAACATATGAGGCATTACAATATAAAATGAAATATCGTAAAATTGGCGTATACCTTTTTGAGATTGTCATAAGCGGTTGAAGGTTGCAGCATAGCAATATCGAAATTATCATTCCTTGGGGAAATGTTCAAGATCTGTTCATACAACAGATTCGAAAAACAACCTCGTCCCGGACCACCATGGATTAATGACAGCGCAATAATACGGCCGTAAAGAAAGTATTGATCTCTTTCTTTGGCTGAAAAACAATAAAATGCTGCTCTAAGTCCAATAAGCAAATATCGCAACAACTAAATAGTCTGTATAAATTAAATTAACTTTATATGTACGCGTCACGGATTTCATTTCCGTCATTAGCTAGAATGCACAAAATGTCACAGTTAATTCAAACGATTTTATGAGTTTAGTCTTCCCGCATGAAAAAAATTGTTTCAATGGTTTTATTTACCGCTTAAGCAGCGCTGCTTAAACGTTTCTCAGAAATAACTTGAGTTACTTTTTTGCGTCCCGAGCAACAATTTTTACCAAATCACAAGCCCTTTTACACTGCTAAACTTGAAAACTACACGAAGTGGCATTAAAAAATATATATAACCTTGACAAGCATTAACAAATATTAAGCGTACTGTGAAGGTGCTAAAGTCGAAGTTATAAAATACAACTTAAGTCACTAAGGACCAATACCTTTTTCGCATTTCACAAGAAACTTAGACGTAATCTCTCCAGCAAAAATACTGCTATGCATCACTGCATAAACTGCCAACCGCAAAAATTCTCTGGTGGGACCCCCGGCATCAATGGCACCTTCAGTGACACCAATCTCATCACCGAATTTGATATTTATTCGAGCATCTTTTTTGTAACTTGCACGTTGTATAGCTCGACAAGCGCCTTCTAAAACTTTTTTTCTATTGATGTTAAATAAAATTACACGATTTTCATCGAGTTTGGATCTGACCAGAATAAGACAGTCTTGTAGGGAATTCTTGTCCAACCTAGATCATACGGTGACTGTGAGAGGTAAAAGTCAGATCGTTTCGTCTCAAATAGTTAACAATAGTTTACGATAAATGTTCAAAAAAATTCTAGTTTAATTTCTTGAAAAAAGTTTGTTTGAAAGAAAAATGGTGTAACATGAATAGAAACTTTTCCAACAAACATTACAATTGCAAATGCTGTCTAACAGCTACAAAATAATTCAGCCAAAACATATATAATATATACATAAATAACGTTTCCTTACGAATAATTAAGTAAAATTTAATAAACGCTTGCCCACGCGAAATTAATGATCATAAAATAATACTCGCCTCCCATTTCGCGTAAATATAATTACTGACAGTTTGTTGTTAATCAATCACAAATTGTAGCCATTAGGTTTTGCATTCAGCATCGTAAAAGATTATCTTTAAATTGCGACAAAAAATATTTACCTTTCAGTCTCACACATGTCTTCTGTCGAATCCAATGTAGCTTGTTGAAGCGTACAGTCTTCATCGTCACTGCTTAGCAGCAGTGTATAATCCCTGAATATAAATAAATTTTGGAAGATGAACAAAAATTTCATCGTCACACTTAGCAAAATTATTAAATCACTGCATGCAAATTTTTCAAATATACGCATACAAAAATTTGTTTGATTAATTTATTAAGTGGGCAAATTAGGAAAAAATTAGCGTTTAGAATCTTTGATCCATAGTTGTCAACGGGCCGACGATGTTAGGCCCGACCCGAACCCGAATTTATCAGCCAGTCTGAGCCCGATTTAGGCCCGAAATCAAAAACACATTAAATTTTGAAGAACTTGTACTTAATACCTATTTATGATTGGCAAGGCACTGTGAGGTCATAAAGGCATGTATGATCTCACCAGTTGAAAACGGTTGAGCAATCCGAGTTTTCATTAAGAACCTAAAATGTAAGGAACGTTTCCAATAAGTTGTTACATGTGTATGACATCACAACACGTTGCTTTGATTTGTACGACACAAAATTAATCTCCGTTTTCGAAGGCCGATATATGCGACAAGGTGTTCTCTTGCTTATTCCCCACTTCATCTGACAGCTTTTTAACGGTTTGCAGCAAGCCATATGTTATTGACTTGTAGTCAATTGTAAAACAGCATTTGGAACCAACAAAAAAGTGCTTCGTGCTATTATTACCTGTATAAGGAATTTTCAGTTAAGTTAACTGATTGGCGCAGATTGTAAGAAGATGCCGGAATGGGCACCTCGCCATCATTAATCTAAACAAACTGCTTTTAGCACGTTTCAAAAGCTTATCAGTTCTTATCCACTGTTAGTACTGAAGCAGGTTAAAAGCATAAACGGTTTAGCGATTAATTTGAAAATGTTTCTGAGATGAATACACGGACAAAAGCAATTAAGATCGTTAGATTTAGATTTGATGGTTTTTTACATAAAATGAAAGTATAAGCTCAAATTCCTTTTTTTCAGGAAAAAGTGAGCAAAATGATAGCTTATATACCTAATACAGCGTGCATCACTGTGATAAAGTAGACACGTTTACGGCAAACATTTTACAGCTGCTTCTTTTCCAGCAAAGTTCTTTTTTGTGCTCAAAAACGTTTATGGCTTCCGCAACCGGAACGCTTTTTTTGCACAACATACACTTAAATTGATAATGAAGGTAAGGTATCAAAATAGGGTAAGTTTGTGAAACATCTTTTCTTAATGAAAAGCAAAAACTTGCAAGACAAGACAATCAATCAATCAATCACAACTTTTATTTCTGACTGCCAACAATAACCAATCAGAATAACGCATGAAAATAAAATGGCACAGAAAAAGGAATATGCAACAAAAACGCAAAACGTTGAAACATGCCAGTTACGGATAACTGTGCATGGTTGCACAACCTAAATCAAAAACAAATACATACGCAAAAAAAAATGCAGCTATTATGTATGCCTACACCGTACAGCAGCCCTTTATCCTTTAATTCCCAATAGATTTAGTACTAACCGTTTCAGTCACGTAACCCTTGCTGAGGGGGGCTTACAGGTACTACACCTTGCCCAAGGGTGACCTGGAGGGAGTTGTGATAAGGTACCCTCATTAATCCGACTCATCAACGATGAGCTCACAACCGGATGCAGTTTGAGCTCATACCCAGGAGCGATCAATTCTAGACGATTATTAACGAACTAGTCTGTAATCGCACACACATAATAATATTTCTTCAATTTTAATAGAATAAGACTCTTTATCAAAATTATCGGGGTCTAATGCTTTAATTAGTTACAGGCCTATTGGTTATTATACATAAAAAAATTTAAAACCGCATTTTATCAGTACACTCACACAACACTGGCATCAGCGAATGTTAATTTGGGGTTAGCACAGGTCTGAATGTGGAGGATTATACTTAAGATGACATACTCATATATTATATAACAAATAGCATATTTCATTGGTTCAGACAGTCTATTATCCAATCTTAGTCGTTTTGCTGTTCGGTCATAACTTATTTTTTCATCCAGCATTACTTCGTAGTTTTATTCTTTGGAGTTTTTCGCCTTCAATTTCCCATACTTCGACCTGGAATTACAAAAACAAAACAGCAGCACGAAGAAAAATAACTATACAGTAACGCGACTAGCTGTGAATACATAACTAAGGATGTTACTAGTTTGAAATAAGATGCGCTTTGGCCTTACGAGCAAATGTTCGTAATGATTTACTTTCTTTAATGATTGTGGGTAGCTTATTCCATATCTTTGGTCCCAAGAACTTGATAGGTTGCTGGCATACCGTTGCTCTGTATGAAGGAGGAATATACTTACTGTTGCTTCTTGTTGTAACGCGAGTTGCTTTTATGCTGAACAGATTTTGTAATGCAGCAGGAAGGCATTGATTTGAATATTTATACATAAAAATACATATTTCAAGGTCCCGTATTTGCTTTATAGTTAATAAACCGTTTTCAATCATAACATCCTTAACACTAGAACGACGATTTAGTCCAAAAATAATTCTTATGAATTTGTTGCAGATTCGTTGCAGTTGACCAACTATTGTTTCGTTTCCAAAGCACCAGTTTATGACACAGTAGCGTACGTGGCTCAGTATTAAAGAGTGATATAAAATTAACATCGCTTTTTTGTTCAGAAATGACCTAATGCGCATCACAGCTCCAAGGGCAGCTCTCATTTTTTTCTTTACTGCATACATGTGATGCTTCCATGTGAGATTCTCATGAATAGTTACGCCTAGAAATCGAATCGAAGATACTCTCGCAATCACCTCGTTACGTAGTTTCAGTTCACTTGTTTGCGTTGTTTTCCTAGATTTACAAGGATTGCAAGTTTTGAATAGAACACATTTGGTCTTTTTCACATTTACCGTTAATTTATTAGCTAACATCCAGTTATCGATATTGCTAAGCTCTTTGTTTCCCTTATCATAAAGAGATTGAATATTTCTACCCGAAAGAAAAACATTGGTGTCATCAGCAAATGAAACATTGGAGCTGAATTCTAAGCAATTTTGAAAGTCATTCACATATATTAAAAATAATAAAGGCCCCAGGATGGATTCTTGCGGAACCGAGCTAGTTACATCTCTTGAGTTCGATGATAACTTACCAGCACATTCTACTTTTTGCTTGCGACCGGTGAGATAACTCTTAAACCATTCTAGTGATACTCCTCTTACGCCATAGTGAATTAGTTTGAGCAACAATATGAGTTAATATGGCGCTTTGAATTCGAGCACCAGTAATATTTGTCCATATGTGATCAATAGCTGAGCATCTAGTTGTTGTTACTCTGGTTGGTTTGTTTATCAGAGGGTAAAAGTTATTATCAAACATTATTTCAGTATATGTTTCTGTATACTGGCTTTCACATGCAAGTAGATCAATATTAAAGTCCCCCATTATATAGCAATTTGAGTTATTAGTATTTAGCTTTGACAAGGTACTTGACAGATTATCAGTAAACTCACTAAATAATTCAGAATTGGTCTGGGGTGATCTATAGATAACTCCACAAGTAACTATTTTATTTTTGAATTTTAAATCGATAAATATTGATTCAAAACTTTTTTCTTTCATTATAGTTAACTCTGGTCTAATGGTAAAATTCAATCCATTTTTAATATATAAGGCCACTCCACCACCTTTGTATTTTGATCTGCCGTTAGATACGTAGATGTATTCACAGAGGTTGTTTGGTTTACCCAACGAATGTGGTTGTTCCCATGTTTCAGTGACTCCTATAACTTCTGGTTTTCTACTTAACACAGCAAGCAAACTTTCCAATTTAGAAAAGTTATTAGGATTAACTAAGGAACGAGCATTTAAGCACAAAGTTGCAAAAGAGCAATTATTTTCGCATGAAAAATTTGGATTTAATAATAATTTTGCTTCTTCGGCGGTTATATAGGCATCATTCAGTATGTTATTTTCAATTAGTTCATCTTGCAAGTCTAGAATGTTAGGCCAACTATTTTGAATATTCATTTCGGAAAATAGATCATTTAGTGAAGCTGCGGAAAGAGAAGGCTTAGGGGAAAACAAATCATTCCATTCACAATCAGTAACTGATTGGAAAGGAAGAACTGATTGAAAACACTGATGACATATGTAATTTATATCTGTTTCATTACTTATTTTTTTAGGTTTGTACGCGGTTACACATTTTAGATGAGAAATTAAATTACAGAGGTTACATCGTAAATTTGGTTGTTTTTTACAAACGGATTTTCTACAATAATTACAAACAGGTCTAGGCACTTGGGGCATGCTGCTTAAAAACAGAAAAAGTAAAACACAAATAACAACAAAACACAAACTTATGCAATGGGATTAAAAACGTGCAAGTCTCTGAGGCCTTGCTATATTCACTTAAGCTTATGTAGCAGGGAGTTTAAATGCACTGCGTGTAGAATTGCATCTTTGGTTTTATCAATGAAAGATCAAATTAAGCCAAATTT
This sequence comes from Trididemnum miniatum, assembly GCA_964006365.1. Lineage (NCBI taxonomy): Eukaryota > Metazoa > Chordata > Ascidiacea > Aplousobranchia > Didemnidae > Trididemnum > Trididemnum miniatum. Next base: position 962,889 of record OZ023232.1, on the reverse strand, counting down.
GAAACATTAGGGAAGTAAATTTTTCTCAGAAATATTTACTGCTTCGGAGGTAATGATCGATTAATATTGAGATTGCTACATACCGATAAAAAATTGTTTAGCAAAGTCAAATTACCGAACTAAATAGGAACTGCGTAGTAATTTACTAGCCTGATCAGTATGAAAATTAGGGTAAACTTATGAAGACTTGCAAACGTACCAGTACCTAGTACCTAGCGAGAATTAGCCATGCTTCTTATTTGAACAATATCATTGATATGGCGAATCACCTGCTTTTTGCCCTTGACAAGCGAGTAGACATCACCTTTAAATGTCCACACAGAGCTCCATCCAAAAGCTTCTCTTGCTGCTTCCACCAGCTGCAATCGACGCCTGGTTAGGGACTCTGTGATCACCATCCCCTTTCCTTTCCAAGCCCTTTTCTTAGCATAAACCTCATTTCTTTGCGTTCGGCGAAGAAACTTGACTATGACTGGAGAATGACTGGTGGTTTTTGTAGGCAGAGGATGAGCAATGTCAATATCACTTGCCTGCAATTTAGCACTTAAGGGTAAGTTTTTGTTAAGTACATCACAAACATACTCCTCACACTCTAAGTACTTCCCTTGCTTTGGCACATTTTCACATTTATGCAGTATTAAGCAATTTGACCGACTATACTGCTCCAAATCATCCATCTTTTCCTCAGTAGCTTCTACTCTAGCCAGCAGGGACCCAACCATTTTATTTAGATTTTGAAACTGCTCTCTAAGACTGGCAAGCTCCATTCCTTGTTGATCAATACTTGTGACATTATCATCTGCAACAGCATTAAGGAGAGCAGTACCATTCTTACTAGATTCGTTAGGCCTAGTTTCATTGCTACTCACCTTGTTATAGGCTTCTTCATACCTGTTCATTCTGTTGCTAATCGATTCCAATTCTGCAGTGATTTTAGAGACAATAGCTTCCATTTATGAGGTCTGCTGATTTCCAAATGTACTGGTAGCCTACTGCCAAAAGACTTTAGATACCGGTGAGTAGAAGTTGAAAGATGAGGAAGCCGGTGAAATAATAGTCAGATAGGTAAATTGCAGTCACAAATTTACAATTACAGCAGTTATTTGAAACTTAGTTACAATTTTATAGGCTAGATTATACTAGTTGGCTTTCTACCAAAGAATTTTGATCCTACAGCATATCTTTTTCCTGAAACTTATTCAAATAGAAAGACTATCAACAATCCAAGCAATGTCAACATAAAACTTACTTCAGAGACTAAAGCTTCATCGTCTGTGGATTGGGGGACTGCCACGTTGTGTAAACTTACTTCAAAGACTGAAGCTTCATCATCTGTGGAATGGGTAACTGCCACGTTGTGTAAACTTACTTCAGAGACTAAAGCTTCATCATCTGTGGAATGGGTGACTGCCCGTTGGTTTTAAGAAAATGCTGACTATGCGATAAAATGTAAAGTATTCCTTTGGAAAGAAATTGCACAGCCATGCTATCCCACTTAAAACCAGAATTAACCTTAGCTTTTTCCAGCAATTTTAATCCTGGAATGGTTGTAAGAAAGTCAAATTGTAAAATATTACAGTTTGATATAGGAATGAAACAGTCAAAAAAAAGATCTGAAATTTCTTGCTGAACAGCGTTTTCAGAGGAACTAACAGAAATTTCCACTTTAGCACATAAATTCAAAGCATAAAGTTCAGCTCTTTTCTTTCCTCTTGGAATACTGATAAATTTTCTCTCAACCTTAACAAATTGATATGGAATACAAACAATGGTGCGAACATAGGTTTTCTTTGACCTTTTCCTACTTCGACCAGTAAATACATTTTGGTTTTTCCTTCTTCTTCCACCACGTTACAAAAAATTGTTATGGATCTGAACAACATGTGATAAGTTATAACAAAGAATAAAAATACAACATATTGTATTTCAATTTTCAAACGCTTGTCACATATTGCATAAAATACAATGCGAATACAGGCAATTTTTCGTTGCACAACATTTTTTCTAGCTCGAAAAACAAACAATAGCCTGAGCTCTCAAGTTCGTAAACAGGCAACGTTGGTATGTCAAGTTGCCAGTGCTGTTATAGGCTCAGCTGTGTTTCTGTAAAAATAGTCAAAAGTGCATGCAGTAGTGATTTACAAAAAGGACATAATCTTAGCAAGCATGTTTTAGATCCCTTTTTTTGCCATAAAGTATATATATATATGCTAAATGTTTTTTATAATAAAAATTAGTTTTTTTGAAAAAACATTTATATGTATATATACAATTATACATCTCTACACCCAGCTTTGAGTTTGCTTCAAAGGCATGTTTTTTTCTTCAGCAACGATTCTCCCGTGAAAAAGAGGCGCGAACCGCAGGCTCCCCGACACAGCAAACTGCCATGATACGACAGGAGTTTGTCAGAACAGTAGTCAGTCACATCAATACAAATTATGACGTGTACTTAACTGCAGATAGTGTACACTATTTCGACTTTTCAAGTCTCATCAGTGCAGTTTGACTGACTGACAACTACCATAGGTTTTAAACTACGGAAAACATTTTCTGCTTGTGGTTCCTAGACTAGGAATATCGACACTGTAGAAAATGTTCTCTGCGGAAACGATTTTCCCGTGAAAAAGAGGCGCGAACCGAATTGTTTAAACTTTTAATAGGATTGTAAGGCTCAACATATGTGAGCAAACGTTTTCCCTGTTTACGCTAAACAAGAACAAATTGAGAAGTGAGATGACCGACAACCATCTCTGCGATGGACTTCGCCTCCCAACCACCAAACTAACTCCTGATTCTAATCGATGTGCTAACATCAATACATGAGAGAGGAGTCGTATGTGCTTTTTCTTTAGCGACTGGCCCGGACTTTGATGCATTATTCTGAATGTGGCCCTCGGTAAAAAAAGTTTGGACACACCTGCTGTAGTGTTATTTTAGACAAGCATAAAGCGCTTCATGCCCCAGCTGACTGATACGCAATCCCTAGTACAACGTCTGTTTATGATAAATACTTTTTCTAGAGCATATCACTTAAACGCATATATCGGATAATCGCATAAAAATGTCTGGCAAACTAGGTATGTGATTAACTGGTTTCGCCTGTAGTTCTCTCAGAGTCAATGAGACTGCGTAGGCTTTGTGAAGAAAACAGCGACTGCTTTGAGGGTCTCGATCAGTTGGCTCGTAAATGTAGTAAGTCGCACTTTTCCAAAAAGCTTTACCACAGCATCATCTCCAAAGCAAAAACATGAACAGATACATTTAACCCAATCAATCGCAAAGAAACCATAAATGGCAAGAAAAACAATATAAAAATTGCTTGGCCGACAGCTTTTCCCGACGTCATCAAACTGACTAATAAAGAAAAGAAACTACAGCCCAACGCTTTTGTCACATGCAGAAGACCAGCCACTCTGGGAAAGGTTCTGACAAATTACCGGAAAGGTTTAGTGATATAAGTATTATTATACACCATAAAATACATACATCTTGAAACTCATCATCACTGTTTTCTCCTTGCTCCTAAAATAAAACACTGATAGTACTCACAACTGATATTATGATGCTAATTAAATGCATAATATCATATATAACAATCAAAATTTAAAATGCTCTGTGCATATTTCAAGTACTGCAGTACAAGATCATGATAGTGCCACTTATTTAAAAAACAACATGTGGCACAAATGTTCATTTCACTGGCTTGTCCGCTAATGAGCCCAGTCATTGACATGTAGAAAGTGCAGAGACCTGAGTGCTTGTTGGGAAATGTTTGTCAACTAATTTGTGTGTGAAAAAAGACCACGTGATCTGCAATAAATAAAGAAGTGATTCATTATCTGCTGACTCCAGTAGTTCTAAATTGTTTAAGGATCTGGAAAAGCTTTAAATGTAAATCTGATAAAAACAATTTAAAAATGCAGAATATATTTCCTGCTTATAACTTTTCAAAATACCAAAAACTTTTCAATAATAAATTGAAAGGCAGTGGCTATCATGCCATTAACAGCAAAATAGCTTTTACGTCTATTTTTCCGACAGCAGCTAAAGTCAGCATCTACTTTTGGCAAAATAAATCTAGAAGCTATTTTGCCGGCGATCTCATTATACATATGGATAGCGCTACATACGGCAAAATTGACAAGTGTGCAATCAAAGCAATGTGAAGGATTTTTTTCTGAAAGGTTTCATAGTAACTCTGTTGTTTTTTGTTTCCCAGGTGACACAGAGTTGAATTTTATTTCTTTTAAGAACAGCTTATATTTTGGAAAGAAGAATAAGTCATGCAATATCAGGTAAGTATGGGGAATATTTAAGTGTTGGAATTACTTTTCTGAGAGCACAGTGTATGCTGTGTGTGTGCAGATGTATTGTCTTGATAAAGAATAAACCCATTTTTCCAAAGCTCTTGTCTTTTTTTCTGACCTTTTCCTTCAATCTTTCAGAACTTGTTTTTGGTAATACCATACTTATTCACAGTTGCCCCTTTCCGAAACCCAATGTCTTTTGTGTTGCAGAAAGATCAATTGTGAATTAGTATAACTACAAACAGTTTTGAAAAATTCAAGAGAAAACGTGTGAAAAAAAGGACTGGAGTTTTGGAAAAATGACTCATCCTTCACAAAGACTACCGGTGCACACCAGCACCAACTGTGCTTTCAGCAAAAGAGTTTTTGATGGATACACAACTTTCTAACTTTTGGAACATTCCTACAAGCCTTATCTATTTCTGGATATGTTTTTCTACTTTCCTAAGATCAAAGTTGTTCTTAAAAAAACTAAATCACACCAAATCACATGACAAACATACCTACCGGTACATCACATGACAATTTTAACCAATCACAACAATGCCTTTGTCTGATATTTTAGTAATGAAACCTAATTTGCCAGCACAGACACACGTAAGGAAGTGGGGGGTAGACTAAACTCTATATCGCAATATCACTAGACTAATGAGGTCCCAATAGGTTACAAATAATAACTTAAAACACTGAACAGTTATCGGAATAAAAAGTAACCTTGCTACTTCAAACTATATTATTTACTTCTAAGTTTTGAAACAACTCTAGCATTTCACTTCATTCCACTCAACCAGCTATCAATGGATCGTATTCCTGCCTATTGCCTAATCGTTAGTTCTCACTTCTCAGTCAGCTTGTGATGAAGCAGCGCGAAAAAACGCGGGAGAACCAAACTATTTCGAAAATGTCCGAAGGATGACACAAACGGCGCTGTGTCTCCATTGCCACGCCACTGGCTTGATACGATTTGTCTTTTGTCATATCGGAAAAGAAAAGGTTGCTCGCAAGACGATGTGTAAAATCGAAAAACAGTATGTGAAATGATTTGTCAAATCGAAAAACAGCTTGTGAAATGATTTGCAAAATCGGAAAACAGTTTGTGAAATGATTTGTCAAATCGGAAAACAACTTGTGTAATGATTTGATTTAGAGTGACACAAACGGCGTTAAGTCTCAACCGGCACGCCACTGGCTTGATACGACTTGATTTGTCAAATCGGAAAAAAAATGATTGCTAGCAAGACGATTTGTCAAATCGGAAACAGTTTGTAAACGATTTGTCAAATCGGAAAACAGTTACAGTTAGTGAAAACAGGAATCTGTGACATCATAATCCAGCATCTACTAATTTCTTAAAGGTTTTATTTCAAATGTTCTACCTTGAGCAGAACGAGTAGAGGCTTAGATTTGGAGTGTGTAGTTCTTTTGAAGGTTAGAATTTTTTTTTTTTTTTCCGGAGGGTGGGAGGTTGCTATGCTGCACTGATGAGACCATAATAAGGTCGAAACGCGTCTGCAGCTGCAAATGAGTGGGTTGCCATGGGGGCTTCTGGTGATGTGGGCTAGTTGTGCTACCGGTAACTCAGTTGTGGGTTAGTGGTTATAGGTTCTTTCATTGGGTATCGTTGTTTGGGGCCAGTCGCCTGCCAAAAATAGGGCACAACCTAGAAAAGAGATGAAGTCGAGATGTACAGGTAAAGCAATGCAAAATAAGAGTCTTTACAGTCTGGAATGAGTTTAGCCTGGATTGGCTGTGCGTAGCAAGGCTGACGAGACTTTGGTTATAGTCGAAACATTAATTTGTCCCTTGCAAATTTCTCAGTTAGTGAAATGATTTGACATATCAGAACTAAAAAATTGATTACAAGACGATTTGTCAAATCGGAAAACAGTTAGTGAAATGATTTGACGTATCAGAACTAAGAATTGATTACAAGACGATTTGTCAAATCGGAAAACAGTTAGTGAAATGATTTGTCAAATCAGTTAAAAAAAACAGTTAGTGAAATGATTTGTCAAATCAGTTAAAAATTGTCCTTGAAACAAGGAATTTTTGCGTGACACACATGGCACGCCATAATTGTGCAGCTGCAAGGACGACTGCACTCACACAAAATTAAATCATCGAGCTTGTGTTCGATTCTAAGGGCAACAAATCGCGGCATAAAACTCACTTTTAAAACAACGATTACACTGCTTAACAATCTGCGCAAAAACTAAAGGCTGCAATATTTCGCATAACACTTCGCTCAAAGTATTGCAGATAAATCAATTGAAGTCAATAAGGGACCACTTGTTGATAAGTTGAAACTTAGAAGTTAAAACTCAATACATACTTATTAATGGCAACTTTTTAGCAACTTAAAATGTAAAACGACTGATAAACCAACATTGCTCGCATTAAATATAAGTGCTGTGACTACTTCAACGAAAACTTTGACACTCATCAAGTTACAGCCAAACAGTGTTGAATTTGTCCAGTTACCCAATGGCATAAGGCGTGAATGAAATAAAGCAAACAAGTGCTGACTACAACCAACTTCGCAAAACCACAAGCCTAATGATCTGATAGCGGACTATCCTAGCAATTACTTTAACAAACTCTTCGACGCAATGCGAAGACAGTTTCAATGCGGGGAATCCGCAAACCTAAATCATGAGTCCATTGTACCAACCACTTGGCCAACTCCCATGTGCTCCTTATTGCTGCTTAAAACGTCAGTTTAAACACAACTCATACGGCTCACTCACGAATGAAAAAGCTTCAAGCTAAAGTAGCTCAAAAACATGTTTCCCTACTGCCCTCTAACTGATTAAAAAAATTTGCTTAAATTTTTTCAAGGTTTCCTGAAATTTCACGTTTTTTACCTTTGACTCAAGTCAAGTGCTCTGGAGTAACCCTTCATTATATTGATATTTTTGTTACCCAGATTGAGATTAATATCCTCCGATAAGATGAAGGTCCTAGCTGTTGCCATTCAACAGTTATGAGCTTGTGAATATTTTCCTATTATTGACCTTTGACCCGAAACCACATGACGGCCACCCCCCGAAAGTTGTGAGACACAAGTTTACGTCGAGGACACACCAACTCTATTAATTTCACGTTCTTATATGCTTTCAATCAATAGTTATACGCCAAACAACATATTTGCTTATTTGACATTTGACCCCAAGTGACGTCACGCAAAACTAATCACTGTCGGTCTTTTTGTAGCTTCGTCGAGATTCATCTGCTCCGTAAACTTGAAGGTCCTATCAGTTGCCATTCACAAGTTATTAGCGTTTGATCAGATTTTTTATCATTTTACTTGATTGACGTTTGACCTTTAACCTTATGATCGCTACCCCCAAAAGTCGTTAGGCACAAGTTCACATGGAGGTCTATCATCCCTGAGCATTTCAAGTCTCTAGCATCAGCGGTTCAAAAGCCTTAGGCTGCACAAAAATCTGTTAAAAATTGTTCATTTGATCTTTGACCGTAAGTGACGTCACAAACAGGTCATTGTTTCGGCATATTTTTGTTCTCCACATCGATATGCATATACTGTGAAAATTTAAAGGTCCAGCTTAATGTCATTCAAAAGTTATTAGGTTTTGATAAATTTGGTTTTTTGACTTTTAACCTGACAACCGCCACCCCCCAAAAGTTGTTAGGCACAAGTTCCCAATAAGATCTACCATCCTTGAAAATTTCAAGTCTCTAGCATCAGCGGTTCAAAAGTCTTAGGCTGCACAAAATTTGGTGTTAAAAAAGAAAAAAATTTTTTTTTCGGAAACAAAGTGTTTTTTATGTAGAAAGTGGGGGCTGTCGGGGAAAGTTAGGGCGACCAAGGTGTAGACCTAGGTGGGACGCACATTTGGAACTTTAGGTCACTTTTGAATTGGAACAGTAGTTTAGCAGCTACAGTTGCTGGAAGTGTCAAAAAATGCAGAAATGGCCAAGTAAAAACAACATGGCTTCCTCTTTCGGGAAGCCATAAAAAACTAGATGGCAGCAGCAAGCACCCGCTTATGGATTTCCAATCAAGCTTTCTAGGGACCCAAACATCTAGGGGAACAACAGAGTGACTTCGCTTTTACAACTCAAAAAAACAACAACTCCGTGCAAAGTACAGGTGGGCAATATCACACATGAAGTAAGTTTAATTTCCTGCAGCCTGTGCTCCATAAACTTAATAATATTGTAACGACTTTTTACATTTCTGTAATACAGTTATCGAAATCTCAGTAAAACTATTATCCTTAAATTTCTTCACGTGTACAGTGATGATGCTGCACAAAAACTCAAAACTTCAATATACTCGCCGTATTACGCCCAAGCGTGTAACAAGTGGCGGAGCCCACCTCCGCTGCGCAGCGCTTGGGCCACACAGCTCCGAACAAACGTCGCAACGGTGGTGAGCCGTTGGCGACACTGTGACGATTTGGCCGACCCGGCAATCGAAGCTCAGACCTCCCGCACCGATAGGGTGGGCTTAGCAACTGAGCTAATCGGCCAGCACAATGCTACACAAGTCTGCAGCAAAATCATCTTGTTTGTCTGACATTTCAAACAAGCTGGCAAATCTTGGAGTAAACTCAAACAATAAACGCCATGATTCTTGAAGGATTTGTGCAGCTGCAAGGACCACTGCATTCACACAAAATTAAATCATCGAGCTTGTGTTCGATTCTAAGACCGAAAAATCGCGGCATAAAACTCACTTTTAAAACAACGATTACACTGCTTAACAATCTGCGCAAAAACTAAAGGCTGCAATATTTCGCATAACACTTCGCTCAAAGTATTGCAGATAAATCAATTGAAGTCACACTTGTTGATAAGTTGCAACTTAGAAGTTACAACTTAGTACTTACTTATAAATGGCAACTTTCTAGCGACTCAAAAAGTAAAACGACTGATAAACCAACATTGCTTGCATTAAGTAAAAGGGCTGTGACTGCTTCAACGAAAACTTTGACACTCATCAAGTTACAGCCAAACAGTGTTGAATTTGTCCAGTTACCCAATTGCATAAGGCGTGAATGAAATAAAGCAAACAAGTGCTGACTACAACCAACTTCGCGAAACCACAAGCCTGATGATGTGATAGCGGACTACGCTAGCAATTACTTTAACAAACTCTTCGCCGCAATGCGAAGACAGTTTCAATGCGAGGAATCCGCAAACCTAAATCATGAGTCCAATGCACCAACCACTTGGCCAACTCCCATGTACCCCTTTACGCTGTTTAAAACGTCAGTTTAAACACAAACTCATACTGCTCACTCACGAATGAAAAAGTTGTAAGCTAAAATAGCTCAAAAACATGTTTCCCTACTGCCCTCTAACTGATTAAAAAAATTTGCTTGATATTTATGAGGTATCCTGAAACTTCACGTTTTTGTACCTTTGACCCTAAGTCAGGTGGTCTGGAGCAACCCTTGATTATATTGATATTTTTGTTACCCAGATTGAGATTAATATCCTCCGATAAGATGAAGGTCCTAGCTGTTGCCATTCAACAGTTATGAGCTTGTGAATAGTTTTTTATTATTGACCTTTGACCCGAAACCACATGACTGCCACCCCCCGAAAGTTGTGAGACACAAGTTTACGTCGAGGTCTATCATCCCTGAACATTTCAAGCCTCTAGCATCAGCGGTTCAAAAACCTTAGGCTGCGCAATATTGGCAACACTTTTCGGTTTTGTGACGTTTGACCCCGAGTCACGTGACATAAAACGTTTATAGTTGGTACACTTCAAGAGCATACCAAGACACACCAACTCTGTTAATTTCACGTTCTTATGTGTTCTTAAGCATTAATTATACGCCAAACGACATATTTGCTTATTTGACCTTTGACCCCAAGTGACGTCACGCAAAACTAATCATTGTTGGTCCTTTTGTACCCTCGTTGAGATGCATCTGCTACATAAACTTAAAGGTCCTACCAGTTGCCATTCACAAGTTATTAGTGTTTGATTAGACTTTTTATCATTTTACTTGACTGACGTGTGACCTTTATCCTTATGACCGCCACCCCCCAAAAGCTGTTAGGCACAAGTTCACATGGAGGTCTGTCATCCCTGAGAATTTCAAGTCTCTAGCATTAGCGGTTCAAAAGCCTTAGGCTGCACAAAAATCTGTTGAGATAGGTTGATTTGATCTTTGACCATAAGTGACGTCACAAACAGGTCATTGTTTCGGCATATTTTTGTTCTCCACATCGATATGCATATACTGTGGAAATTTAAAGGTCCTACCTAATGTCACTCAAAAGTTATTAGGTTTTGGTAAATTTGGTTTTTTGACCTTTGACTTTTAACCTGACGACCGCCACCCCCGAAAAGTTGTTAGGCACAAGTTCCCAATAAGATCTACCATCCCTGAAACATCCAAGTCTCTAGCATCAGCAGTTCAAAAGCCTTAGGCTGCACAAAATTTGGTGTTGAAAAAAAAAAAAAAAAAAGAAATCTAGATGGCAGCTGCAAGCACCCGCTTATGGATTTCCGATCAACCTTACTAGGGACCCAAACGTCTGAGGGAACAGGAGAGTGACTTCTCTTTTACAATTTAAAAAAACAACAAATCCGTGCAAAGTATAGGTGGGCATTATCACACATGAAGTAAGTTTAATTTCCTGCAGTCTGTGTTCCATAAACTTAATAATATTGTAACGACTTTTTACATTTCTGTAATACAGTCATCGAAATCTCAATAAAACTAGGGACCCAAACGTCTAAGGCAACAGTAGAGTGACTTCGCTTTTACAGCTTAAAAAAAATTATAACAAAATCGTGAAAAGTATAGGTAGGCATTATCACGCATGAACTAAGTTTGAATTCTGGTAGTTTGTGCTCCATAAATTTAATTTTTTAACGACTTCTTGCATTTCTGTAATACAGTGTTCGAAATCTCGATAAAGCTATTATTCTTAAATTTCTTCACGTGTACAGTGATAATGCAGTACAAGAAATCAAATCTTCATTATACTCGCCGTAATACACCGAAGCGTATAACGAGTGGTGGGGCCCATCTCCGCGGCTCAGCATCTGGGCACGCAGCTCCGAACAAACGTCGCAACGATGTCGAACCTTTGGCGACACTGTGACGATTTGGCCGACCCGGCAATCGAAGCTCAGACCTCCCGCACCGATAGGGTGGGCTTAGCAACTGAGCTATACGGCTAGAACGATGCTACAGAAGTCTGCAGCAAAATCTCTTTGTTTGTCTGACATTTCAAACAAGCTGGCAAATCTTGCAGTAAATTCAAACAAAAAACGTCATGATTCTTGAAGGATTTGTGCAGCTGCAAGGACGACTGCATTCACACAAAATTAAATCATCGAGCTTGTGTTCGATTCTAAGGGCAACAAATCGCGGCATAAAACTCACTGTTAAAGCAGCGATTACACTGCTTGATAAGCTGCGCAAAAACTAAAGGCTGCAATATTTCGCATAACACTTCGCTCAAAGTATTGCAGATAAATCAATTGAAGTCAATAAGGGACCACTTGTTGATAAGTTGAAACTTAGAAGTTAAAACTCAATACATACTTATTAATGGCAGCTTTCTAGCAACTTAAAAAGTAAAACGACTGATAAACCAACATTGCTCGCATTAAATATAAGTGCTGTGACTACTTCAACGAAAACTTTGACACTGATCAAGTTACAGCCAAACAGTGTTGAATTTGTCCAGTTACCCATGTACGTAAGGCGTGAATGAAATAAAGTAAACAAGTGCTGAGTACAACCAACTTCGCAAAACCACAAGCCTGATGATGTGATAGCGGACTATGCTAGCAATTGTTTTAACAAACTCTTCGCCGTATGTGAACACAGTTTCAATGCGAGGAATCCGCAAAGCTAAGTCATGAGTCAAATGCACCAACCACTTAGCCAACTCCACTGAGCCGTATGTTGCTGCTTAAAACGTCAGTTTAAACACAAACTCATACGGCTCACTCACGAATGAAAAAGCTTCAAGCCAAATTGGCTGAGAAACATGTTTCCCTCCTGCCCTTTAACGGATTAAAAAAATTTGCTTGAATTTTATGAGGTTTCCTGAATTTTCACGTTTTTTACCTTTGACTCCAAGTCAGGCGCTCTGGGGTAACCCTTCATTATATCGATATTTTTGTTACCCTCATTAAGGTTAATATCCTCCGATGAGTTGAAGGTCCTAGCTGTTGCCATTTAACAGTTATGAGCTTGTGAATAGTTTCCTATATTTGACTTTTGACCCCAAACGACTTGACTGCCACCCCCCAAAAGTTGTGAGACACAAGTTTACGTAGAGGTCTATCATCCTTGAAACTTTCAAGCTTCCAGCATCAACGGTTCAAAAACCTTAAACTGCTCAATATTGGCAACATTTATCGGTTTTTTGACCTTTGACCCCGAGTCACGAGACATAGAGCGTTTATAGTTAGTTCACTGCAAGAACATATCAAGACACACCAACCCTATAAATGTCAAGTTCTTATGTGTCGTCAATCAGTAGTTATACGCCAAACAACATATTTGCTGATTTGACCTTTGACTTCAAGTGACGTCACACAAAACCAATCACCGTCGGTCTTTTTATACCTTGATTGAGATGCATCTCCTCTGTAAGTTTAAAGGACAGCAGTTGCCATTCACAAGTTATTAGCGTTGATCAATTTTCTTTTCATTTTGTTTGATTGACATTTCACCTTTAACCTGTTGACCGCCACCCCTCAAAAGTTGTTAGGCACAAGTTCATATAAAGGTCTATCATCCTTGAAACTTTCAAGTTTCTAGCATCAGCGGTTCAAAAGCCTTAGGCTGCACAAAAATCTGTTGAGATTCGTTCATTTGACCTTTGACCCTAAGTGACGTCACAAAATGACAATTGTTGTGCATATTTTTGTTCCCCACATTAATATGCATATACTGTAAAATATTGAAGGTCCTACCTAATGTCATTCAAAAGTTATTAGGTTTTGGTAAATTTGGTTTTTTGACCTTTGACCTTTAACCTGACGACCGCCAATTCATCAAAAGTTGTTAGGCACAAGTTCCCATTGAAATTTACCATACCTGAAAGTTTCAAGTCTCTAGCATCAGCGGTTCAAAAGCCTTTGGCTGCACAAATTTGGTGTTAAAAAAGAAAAAAAAAAAAGAACTTTTCGGAAACAAAATATTTTTTTTCTAGAAAGTGGGGGGCTGTGGGGGAAAGTTAGGGCGACCAAGGTGTAGACCTAGGTGGGAAACACATTTGAACTCTAGGTCACTTTTGAATTGGAACAGTAGTTTAGCAGCTACAGCTGCTGGAAGTGTCAAAAAGTGCAGAAATGGCCAAGTAAAAACAATATGGCTCCCCTTTTCGGGAAGCCATAAAAAGAAAAAAAAAAAAGAATTTTTTCGGAAACAAAATATTTTTTTTCAAGAAACTGGGGTGTTGTCGGGGAAAGTTAGGGCGACCAAGCTGTAGACCTAGGTGGGACACACATTTGAACTCTAGGTCACTTTTGAATTGAAACAGTAGTTTAGCAGCTGCAGCTGCTGGAAGTGTCAAAAAGTGCAGAAATGGCCAAGTAAAAACAATATGGCTTCCCTTTTCGGGAAGCCATAAGGAGCAGCCGACATAGGTGCCAATTTTTTTTCGAAGGCAAACGGCAGGGGGTGAAATTTTTTATAGAAACTTTGTTTTCTACGTTCAAAAAACGATGTTTCAAGGTACAAGTATGACTGTAATGGATGTGCTTTTGCTTTTAAATGTTGTGCGGTTTTGTTACGTTAAGTAAGTTGAAGTATGTAATTCAACGTCCTCAGTTCATTAATTGGCTGTTTGTGTTAATAGTTTGACGTAATTCACCCATCATTGCAGATTTACCGCATGATCGATTTTTAGCAGTGATTTTATGGTAGGCCTATTTATAAACTACAAACCTTGCGTTTTTTGTTATCTCTGATGATAGCGCAAAACATGTGAAAATTCAAATTCAAACTTGCTTTTTACCGACCGCTTAGCGTAGTGGGTTAGCGTAGTGGTTAAAGACATCGCTATCGGTGTGGGAGTCTCGCCACTGCTGCGACGTTGTTTTTTTTTCGGAGTTCGAAATTGTGTTGCACAGGCGCAGAGACGGGCTCCGCCACTCGCTACATGCTTCGGCGTAATACCGCGAGCATAATGACGATTTGATCTTTTTTGAAGTTTGTTTTCGATGGGTATCGCAAATTGCTCACAAGCGCAAAAATCAACGCAATGTGTGGTAATTGTTAACTCGATTGCTTTACACGTAAAATCACGCCGCTGACGCAGGCCACACGCCTGATAGTTTTTCTCTCGCTTTATATAAGTTATAGCAGGGATGGCGAACCTTTTTAAGTGGTGGGTCAAATATAAGGTCGTAGACCGACAAAAGAAAAAACGAGGGCACGGATGTAGGGAGAGTCGAGTAAGTTGGACAAGAAAGTGTATATGTTTGAATAAATTTTGAACAACTGCAAAACAAATCACCGTGTTGCACTACAGGGCAGTAGATTTATTCGTCTACTTTTATATAGCTTATTATCCCAAAATATTCAAAATTCTCGCCTTTAAAATTTCATTTTAAAAAAGGTCCTCAAATTGTCCACCTTGCCCACGGTGGAGGGTAAGTTGGACAATACGGTGGGGTAATTTGGACATGCTTTAGAAACACAAATTATCAAGAAATTACTTTTCATCACGAGCTCTTTTACCCAAACTGGAAAAAGCTTCAAGATATTTTATTAAAAAAACACTTTGTAACGAGAAATTTGCAAGGGATAAATTAATGTTTCGACTATAACCAAAGTCTCGTCAGCCTTGCTACGCATAGCCAATCCAGGCTAAACTCATTCCAGACTGCAAAGACTCTGTTTTTGCATTGCTTTACCTGTACATCTCGACTTCATCTCTTTTCTAGGTTGTGCCCTATTTTTGGCAGGCGACTGGCCCCAAACAACGATACCCAATGAAAGAACCTATAACCACTAACCCACAACTAAGTTACCGGTAGCCTAACTAGCCCACATCACTAGAAACCCCCATGGCAACCCACTCATTTGCAGCTGCAGACGCGTTTCGACCTTATTATGGTCTCATCAGTGCAGCATAGCAACCTCCCACCTTCCTGAAAAAAAAAAATTCTAACCTTCAAAAGAACTACACACTCCAAATCTAAGCCTCTACTCGTTCTGCTCAAGGTAGAAAATTTGAAATAAAACCTTCAAGAAAATAACACAGGCTGGATTATGATGTCTCAAATTCCCTGTATACAATCGATAAGAATAGAAAAGTCCGGTTGGTTTAAACATTATTTTCCCGGTAATCTGAGAAGGAATTTTTTTTTGTTTAAGGTTTGTAACTATACCAGTTACCAAAACCTACAAAAAACCTCTCTGCCCAACCCGTTCGCCCGTGAAAAAGCGGGGGACAAGGCAGGCACTGTGTCTGCGCATGCAGCCCAGAAAACACAGTGAACGTCAGCGCTTATCGGTGGTTTAAACATCAATATCCCGGTACGTTTGTCGAACCGCATGTACAGTTACAGGATCCAGCAAGATGATACAAAGAAGGATATGTAAGTCAAATAGAATTCTTCTTTCCTACACTTCTCCGATAGGCACCCCCAAAGTCAGCCAACAACAAAGCCCAATGTGTCAGGGTAAGAATAGGTCCAGCAATAAGAGTACAGTCTTTTAATGGAATGGAAAATGGTACTCCCCTATACAGGTGGGAAATGAACCATCCATTTCTGTCATCAATTACGAGTTAGATGAGAAATTTGCAAGGGACAAATTAATTTTTCGACTATAACCAAAGTCTCGTCAGCCTTGCTACGCATAGCCAATCCAGGCTAAACTCATTCCAGACTGCAAAGACTCTGTTTTTGCATTGCTTTACCTGTACATCTCGACTTCATCTCTTTTCTAGGTTGTGCCCTATTTTTGGCAGGCGACTGGCCCCAAACAACGATACCCAATGAAAGAACCTATAACCACTAACCCACAACTGAGTTACCGGTAGCCTAACTAGCCCACATCACTCGTAATTGATGACAGAAATGGATGGTTCAATTCCCACCTGTATGGGGGAGTACCATTTTCCATTCCATTAAAAGACTGTACTCTTATTGCTGGACCTATTCTTACCCTGACACATTGGGCTTTGTTGTTGGCTGACTTTGGGGGTGCCTATCGGAGAAGTGTAGGAAAGAAGAATTCTATTTGACTTACATATCCTTCTTTGTATCATCTTGCTGGATCCTGTAACTGTACATGCGGTTCGACAAACGTACCGGGATATTGATGTTTAAACCACCGATAAGCGCTGACGTTCACTGTGTTTTCTGGGCTGCATGCGCAGACACAGTGCCTGCCTTGTTCCCCGCTTTTTCACGGGCGAACGGGTTGGGCAGAGAGGTTTTTTGTAGGTTTTGGTAACTGGTATAGTTACAAACCTTAAACAAAAAAAAATTCCTTCTCAGATTACCGGGAAAATAATGTTTAAACCAACCGGACTTTTCTATTCTTATCGATTGTATACAGGGAATTTGAGACATCATAATCCAGCCTGTGTTATTTTCTTGAAGGTTTTATTTCAAATTTTTTACCTTGAGCAGAACGAGTAGAGGCTTAGATTTGGAGTGTGTAGTTCTTTTGAAGGTTAGAATTTTTTTTTTTCAGGAAGGTGGGAGGTTGCTATGCTGCACTGATGAGACCATAATAAGGTCGAAACGCGTCTGCAGCTGCAAATGAGTGGGTTGCCATGGGGGTTTCTAGTGATGTGGGCTAGTTAGGCTACCGGTAACTTAGTTGTGGGTTAGTGGTTATAGGTTCTTTCATTGGGTATCGTTGTTTGGGGCCAGTCGCCTGCCAAAAATAGGGCACAACCTAGAAAAGAGATGAAGTCGAGATGTACAGGTAAAGCAATGCAAAAACAGAGTCTTTGCAGTCTGGAATGAGTTTAGCCTGAATTGGCTATGCGTAGCAAGGCTGACGAGACTTTGGTTATAGTCGAAACTTTGTAACGAGTTCACGCAGCTTATCGGCATTGGATTTCCCTATGTTTTTCATCGTACTGTAATGACGGTAGAATGTCGATCAGTTTGGATTCATATTTTTAGGGTCAATTTAATTAAATAAATTAGGTTAGGGTTGGCCAACCTTTTCAGGCTCGGGAAATTGTTAGGGTGAGAGCTACTGATCATGAGAATTACCCAATTTGCAAACGAAAATGCGGTGAAGATCAAAAAAAGATCTTCACGGTTCGGACGCGTTTGAAGAGCGACTAAAAGGTCTTCACGGTCCGGACGCGTTTAAGGAGCGACTAAAAGGTCTTCACAGCCCGGACGCGTTACATGAACTAAAAATGCTGTTGCCCAAATACGTCATGCAAATGCCAAATCGGCACGCGATTGACTGGTTGGCCTCCCCCGCTATAACCCACAGCAAGGCCGGCGCCAAGGGGAGGCCCCCCCAATTGACATGCTTGCCCCCCAATCAACCAGTCTACTCTTTTCAAGACAGCGGTTTTTGTGCTCAATTTCAAACTTTGGCTCCCCCTGATAAACGCTTGGCCCCCTAAGCTCACTGCTCTGCCGCCGGCTCTTTCCCGCAGTGACCCTGCTTGAATGACTTGTGTTCTTCAGTTTTTGAAAATAGCGATAGAATGAAGATCGCTTTAGCTCCGCATCAGACATCATTTTGCAAGCTTAGTGTTTATGTTATGCCTGAATCCACCGGTTTCTTTGCCTCTTTGCATGTGGCAATTGATACCGCCTCTATCAGGTTTTTATCTTTTCCTGCTGGAAACCATGACTCATTAGCAAAAACTACTGTATATTACCTGTTTAGGCAAAATAAAATTTGTAGATAGTAATATTTCTGACACTGAAAATAATTTACATAGTGCAGAGAGTTGACAACTCCAAAGTAGGGTACGTTGGACATATGTCCAACTTGCACTACCGTAAACTGTCCATCCTGCCTTATCAGCGGACATTTTGTTTATTACAACCTTACCCCAAATATACTTGTCAAGACTAGCCACTTTGTCCTATAACAGTCCAACCCTATCTAATCCTCCTTCCACACTTTATCCATTCTAGACTACTGTCATTTTCTTTTAAACAAGTCAAAACATAAATTTTACGAACCTTCACTACCGGTCTAAAAGTTCACTTTTTCATACAAATGTTATTACAAAAATTGTTTTGCTCAGTGAAACCAGCTAACACTTTTGGGAGTGAAAGCTCAAAAGCTAATCATGCGTCAAGCCAAGTCATAATCCGCTTTAAAATTCAAAAGCTATTTACGTTTTCAGTGGCGTTGCTAGGAATGGTGACACCCGGGGCGGAACTTTACGGTGTCACCCGTCTTGCAAGAAGCAATAAACAATCCAACGTTTAAAGGCTGAAGGCCAGTGGAGAGCATAAGCCATTTTGCTTATCAAATTTTGTATTGCAAGATAGACATTGAGAACTCAAAGTTAGTTAGTTGCATATTTATCCTCCTATCACGAGAAAGCGATCAATGCGCTACACCAGCTCGCTTAGGAGTTGCCAGCCATCTGTCTATCACACCAAGATGGGGGAATCCCGCTAAGTGCCTTTCCCAACGGCACAACAAGTAAATTGCCGGCTTATTCTCCATACTGTCCCTTTAATCCTGAGCGTTAAGCAGGGTAGCTGTGAATACCAATTTTAAAGTCATTGATTTGATCCGACTCGGAATCAAACCCGAGTCTACAGCTCAAGAGACAGACGCTCTATACCACTCGGCCATCTAAGCTGTAAAAAAAAAGCTGTAGGGGCGAATTGAAGAAAAAGCTGTTTTGTTATTATACACTAGTTTTATGCAACAACCAAACTAACTAACTAACTACTAACTAACTAACTAGCCTAATTAGCGCTAGTAGTCTGCTGGCATATTGCACATCTCGCGATATTACGCCGAAGGGCACTCTAACAAGTTTTGGGGGCCCATTTCCGCGGGTTCACATTTCAGAAACACCGCATTAGACCCCCCCAAAAAAATGAGCTAGCGATGGTGAGCCGGGCCACTATCCACATTCTATCCTATATAATTAACCCGAGAATCATACCTCAGCTATACAGTAAGACTTCACGTTCCGAATCCCTACCATTCCGACAGTGTTACTCAAAACCCATACCACCAAAACGCACCTTGCAATTCATTGCACACTTCGGCACAATACCGCTAGGAAAATCTTATGGCGAAAAATTTAAAATAAACGAACAAAATAAAAAACGACTCTGACCAAAAATAGATCTTAATTCGTTTTACCAACACATGCAGTTTCAGTTTTCATCAAATACAGATTTCTCTCTAGCTAAGACAAACCTTCATGACTCGTATATCGAAAAAGTCGGACCACAACCGAGAAAACAGAAAAAATAATCGACGATTCAAAAAAGTGTTTGGCCTACCATCGACTGTTTTCTTCGACCGCGATACCGGTAGCCTACTTTGTTTTTTACTCACTAGATAGTTAGCTCAAATAGCTTCACCAGATCACACAGGTGATTTGCTTTCATATACATTAAAGTGATTAAACACAAAAAGAAATAAATAAACATAAATTAGCTTCTTTACATGTTATAAAGGTATGGATTCATAGATTTTTTTTTTCAGTTTGAGGAAAAAATATTCAACCAGCCATACTACTACGTTGTTAGTTAAAAATATTACAGCTGTATTTGAAAAAAAAGCAATGTATGGTTGGAGCATTTTTAGATTTATCCAAAGCGTTTGATACTATTGATCATAAAATATTTTTACAAAAATTGATGCATTGCGGGGTAGGATACCTTTGGAATGGTTTTCTAGCTATTTAAATGATCGCACGCAACACGTTTTATGCAACAACCAATTGTCCGGTACTTTGAAAATAGACTGAGGTGTAGCACAAGGCTCTATTCTTGGACCGTTACTGTTTCTAATTTATGTAAATGATTTCAGTTTATGTATAACTAAAGTAGACTTACCATACGTCCTCTTTTTTAACCAAAAATAAATTATCCTCCGAGGACGCCAAAAAATGCTTATATGTCCTCCTTTTCGGCATTATGAACAGTGAAAACACGTGAAATAATTTTTCCACGAAAAATTTTGGGAAGTTTCAGTACAAACTACGGCCGTGATGACCTTTTATTTTATGCGGAAAATTGGACATCTGTTTTTTTGGGCGTCACTTGATTTTAAGCGGAATATTGGACATCTGCAAGCGTGATGACCTTCTGTTTTTTGGTCTTCACTTAATTTTGGGCGAAAAATTGTACATTTTCGGACGTGATGACCCTAAAAGAACCTGTCCTCCTTGTGAGTAGTGAAAATATGGTAATCCTAAACTAAAGGTAAGACCATAATGTTTGCTGATGATACAAATTTGTTTTTCAGGGAAAACTGCTATGAGAGAGAGTTTCAAGTCGCAAACACTGAGTTGAAAAGTGTTGATAACTGGCTCACAGCAAATAAACTTTCGCTTAATATTAATAAAACTAATTACATTGTGTTCCGCACTCCCTATACCTAACTCCCTGATCAACATACTTTTCAATTGCGAAAAAAAAATATAAAGAGAGTCGCTTCTCTAAAATTTTGGGCATTATAATGCATGAACATTTATCCTGGAAATCTTACATCGAAGCGCTGTTGAAAAAAATTAGAATTACTTGTAGTGTTGTAAACAAAATTCGAAATCATCTAAGACAACGCATCTTACTGTTGCTGTATAATTTAATGATAAAAAGCCATCTTCAATATTGCATTATGACTTGGTGTAATGGAAATAAAATGATGATTAAACACCTTCAAACTGCTGTTAATAAGTTTATTAGAATAATATTTGGGCTAAACGCTAGGGATAGAGAAAAAGATGTGGTGCAAAAGCATCTTGCCCGAAACTTTTAAAAATCTTCTTGATGATGACTATTTGGACGGTAGCAACTCTCGTCAAACAAGAAGTCAGTCTAAACTTTTCCCTCGCTTTTACCGAATCGAATTACAGTCGCTTAAATATCGTGGTCCGCTAACTTGGAATTTCACTTCACTAACCATACGGAAAATTAAATCCTACAATTCATTTAAAAAAGAGATAAAAAAACAGGTTTGCTTTCCATCCAGTTTAATTGCAATATTCTGTAATACCTCCAGTACAGAGTCTATTCACTAAAAAAGTTATCTCGGATGATTTAGCCAATACAGGTTTCTGCTGTTAGTTTTTTGTTGTTATAGGTTCCAACTCTTTAAGTATCCTATGGGGCGCCGTGTGTAAAGCTACGCAATATAAAATTTTGCATCATTTTTTTGGTTAAATTACATGCAATATAATATATTGTTGCAATTTATCTATATTGCTGCAATATGTGTTAAATTGTTGCAATTTGATTGTATTGCTCTTAAGTTGTTGTAATTTAATTATATTACAGCAATTTGTGTTTAATTGTTGCAATTTGATTGTATTGCTCTTAAGTTGTTGTAATTTAATTATATTACAGCAATTTGTGTTAAATTGTTGCAATTTATAATATTACTGCAATTAGTGTTAAATTGTTGCAATTTATCTATATTGCAAAAAAACACTTGAATCGCCTTTTAATTGCCATGGTGATATGTTAACTAAAACAGTCAGTGTTGCCCTTTCCCTTTTTCCATGAACTCATGTAGTGTACTGGCCTGAGGCGCTGTTGTACTGACTGCGCAGCAGAGTTGGAACGAGGACCGAACCTACCGAGACATTAGAGCTTCGAGACCGAGACGAGACATCATAGCTTCGAGACCGAGACGAGACTTTAAAGTTACGAGACACGAGACTTCATAAGCCAAAAATTATAAAATATAAAAATGATAGTAATACTCTGGAGTATGGGCTCTACTAAGCCAAGTTATTGAAATAACTTTATAGCAAACTGACATTAGCAAAAACAAATGAAGCAATGAAGCCGTCGCGGTTATGAACTGATGTAGCCTATTATAAAGTTGCTATTGGTCATATCCTTTTAACGATTACAATTAATGATTTAACGAGTTCACCATAATAACAACGAAACAGCTTATTATCACAGAAGATTTATGTCCTTGTAGCTTGCAAGGCAAGCAATACCTCTCGCAGACGATTACACGGCCTAATATTCTTTTTTAATCTAACGAAAAAGATGTCAAGGAAACTTTAAACCAAAAGTCATTGGTAGGCTATGTTGGTCTAGACCAGGGATGTCGGCATTGCAGCCCACTATCCTCTGTTAAAACAATTTTTTAGCAAGTTTATCAAGTATTGAGCTCGAGAGTGTTCATGAAATTTAATCAAAATACTTTATATTTCATAAATGATAAATGAATTAACATAAACATTTTAAAACCATTGTGACACCATGCATTTTTGAAAATCTATCTGGTTAATAACTTTCTCATAAAAAGAGCTAGCTCAAATCTGGAAGCACTTCCCATGTCGGTAACCAAATTTTCTGCAACTGTAATCCCTGCACTTTTTTTCGATTTGAAGCCTTTTTGAGCCTGGACTACTTTGAATAATCTTTTGATAGCTGTTGTAAACCAGACGAGAATAGCATCTTTCATAGGGAACAAATTTGTAGAAGTCTTAATTTTATGACACGTGAGACGATACTCTCTTGAAAATTTTTTGCTTTGACACACCGTTTGTCCATAAAAAATTTATTAATTTTTTAGACGTGGCTAGCGGTCGTTATGTCTTTGAGTGAAGGCCTTATTGTTAAAAGTTAAAACTAATTTAACTTTTAACAATATGACAATAAAGTTAAATCTTTCATTGGGTATCGTTGTTTGGGGCCAGTCGCCTGTCAAAAATAGGGCACAACCTAGAAAAGAGATGAAGTCGAGATGTACAGGTAAAGTAATGCAAAAAAGAGTCTTTACCGTCTGGAATGAGTTTAGCCTGGATTGGCTGTGCGTAGCAAGGCTGACGAGACTTTTGTTATAGTCGAAACATAAATTAACATTATTGGATTAATTATCACATTTATTAATTATATTGATAGTTTTTTAAATTTTCTTTGTTGTTAAAAAAGATGCATTTTCAGAAAAATGCGGCTCAGTACAAGGCCTACCTATCAATGGTTAATTTTTTTTTCTTGGAACTACAATATGAAATATTGGAATTCTGGTCGCTTTGCGACCCAGTTAAATATACAGTATAATTTTGCAATGGGTCCCTAATAAATTAAAAGGTTAGACATCCCTGGTCTAGAGTAGATTACCATCGAATGCATGTGCTTAGTGGTTGAAATAGACCAGTTTTCATATATGCTGCTCACAAAAAGAAAGCAAAAGCCTGCAATTCTGCAGGCCTGAACAACAAAGCAAAATGGTCTAAACAAAATGTGGCCAAATGCTTTTACAAAGTGCAAAATCACGCACAATGTTTTACTTTGAATACATCGGGTAAGTACCATTGTTGCTTCCGTATCAAAGACCTGAATGCTGTTTCAAATCCAAAATTTTTTTATGCCTCGATCGAGACATGACCATTTTCCGAGACTTTCAAGGTCCGAGACCGAGACGAGACATTAAGGTCATTTACATGGAGCTTTATTAGTCGACTTGTGACATCATTTTGACGTCACATCCGCTATCGGTTTGAAGTTGTCGCTTCATATGTCGTCTCAAGTCGACATCCATGGCACAGGTGGTTTAGTCGACAGATAAGTCGACAGAAGCAGACGATTAGCGGTTGATCAAGTCCTAGGTTAGGTTGCTAGGCTTGCGAAAATGTGTTGTTTGGATATTGCTTGCTTGGTTTTTTTGAAGTGCTATTTTGCGTTAGACTTACCGGTAGGTAGTTTCAAGAGAAGGTTTAGGCTAGGCGTAGGCTAAGCTATCAGACAGTTAGATTAGCCTTAGGCAGTTAGGCTAGGCTTTTGCCACGCAAACTTCACATAGTATACTTATATGCCTATTTTTTTCAAATTTTTGCGTGAAAATGAGAATTGAGGCGTTGATTTTTGAGGAAGTTTGTTTAATTGTTATTAATATTTTATACTGAATGCAAATTTCTTAATGTACCAGTATGAACTTGAACTAAAGACAGAAAATTAAATGCAGGTTTTGCAATCTTCAGACAAGTTTTACACTTCCATCTTTCTTACAACTAGAGCTCATTTCATCGCGGGCAGGAGTTACAAGCTTTGGGCAATTTTTGATGCTACTTGTCAAAATTAGGCAATTTCAAGCATATTTACGTGAAATGTGTTGGCGATCTATGCGGATTTCTTGGTAATGTTGAACCAAACTGGCTTATGAATCTTCATTTTAATCAGTTTTGTAGTCTTTTGCTATTATATTGAAGGTATTGTGGTTTGTAATAATTTTTTGTATTCTTTTTCGTAGCTATACATATGAGTTTTGAAATCTGTCTTAGCAATCTTGAAATGAAATCCTGGAGTGAAATAGAAGTATAAGCTCTTTTGAGCCTAATCGAAGAAAAACGAATCCTGGAAAAAATAGATTCAAAAAGGCAAAGAAATCAGGTATTGTTTCAGGGCCTGGAAGAAAGCCTCAAAGAATTAAAAATCAATTACTCTTAATAAGTTTTCGAGGTATCACAACTTTTTTGTATATGCAGTCATGTTCTGTACTCCTGCAAAAAGATAACTTTCCTGCTAGACTATCGGTATTATGGGACATATGAAAACAAGATTACATGTTTGATTTTTGTGCCTTAAACAACAGAACATTAATTTCTTTCATGATACTTGAACCACAAAAATAAATTTTGTTACGTGTTCAATCACTTAAAAAAAAACTCTTAATTGGTATGTTAAATAAGGTTGTCTTAAGAAAAATTATTTGTGTCAACTTTTAATAATAGCTGTTCTACGCTTATAGAGCTGGTGCATTGTAAGCCAGGTGCAGTGTTAACAATGTCAAGGAAGAAAATACCTTTTCAAAACTAAATCTAAGTATTGAACATACTTTTTGTTGCATATTGCGGTATTATGTTTAGGAAACAGATTCGATCAAAATGGAAAAATTTAAAGTGTTTATACTACAAAGAAGTGCAGCTTTCTTCCAGATCCGAAGCTTCTGCTCCAACCTGGCTGTTTTTTGATTCGATGAAGAATTTATTGTATGAACGGCCCAGAGTGCAGGTAATTCTGTTCTGCAATGCATGCTGGCAATTTTTAAGGAGAAACTTGTGTTTCACACCTTTTGTGGCCATACCTGCCAGCGACTAATCATTTAGCCAATGTTAAGGCATTTAGAAAATGCGCTATGGTGGTCAATGGGTTAAGTTTAGTTTAGTTTATTTCATTGAACGACCAAAATAACCCGAACAAAAACAAGAAACAAAAGCGAAGGTCGAAAATAGATAACAGCGACAAAACAATATACGTTAAATCATGCATCCTCAGAAAAAAAAAAACAATCAGGAAGCAAAAAAAGCGCGGTCGCTGCACCTCGTTATTAACGAGGAAGAGTGCACATTTTTTTTTTAAAGAAAAGAACATACGCTAAAAATCACAAAAAGAAAATAAATAAATATGCCGTAAAAAATAGTCCGCCATTTTGTTAAAACCAAAATCTGTAACCCCAGATGGGGAGGCTAGCAGATGCAACACCTTGCCCAAGGGTGATCCGGGAGCAGCGACAGTTAAGAGGTAGCTCCATTATGTCTCAAGGAACGAATCCCTGTCGCCGCATGTAGACTTACGTCAATATGTTGAAATGTAGATTTACGTTAAAATCAATTAGATATCTATTTGGTTCTTTTTGTAAAGGTTGCAAGGAAAACTGCCTTGTGTGGACACCAGTGCAGACGTCCAAGGTAAAATCATATCAGTGTGTTGTAATATAATGTATATAACCATATTGCTGCTTTGCAGGTACTGTAGAAGTTATCATAGGTAAGTCTGTCGGGGAAAAATATTTAAATTTTTTGTGTTGCTTCAGTTCATTTTACAGAGCGCATAGAAAGTCACAGAAAATGAGTGTATGATATAAACAGAGGATGCAGTGTAGCTCATTTGAAATAAGCCACTCGTTTTTGCAGACTGTGTGCTTTAAAATGAGGCTTTTCCAACTAATGTTATGTGTGCATGATTATGTTATGTTGTAATGTAGCCCTAAGCATAGCAACATATGAGTGACTGCTTGTCTGGCTTACATGGTAACATAATCACGCATGTATGTTAGTTGGGATAGCCCCATTTTAATGTGAACCTCCAAAAAAGATGCGGCTTGATTCAAACGAGCCGGAACCAGTTTCATGATGCAAATTTATAGCCATCTTTTTTGATTGGTTTAAATACTGTTTGTCTTCACATGAAAACCACCAATTGGCATTGCAACCTGTAAGAGCATCTTTCTCATATTTTATGTCATGATGTATGAACGTTTGTAGATTGATATGTTGTTATAATTATTCAGGCTCCTCTTTTTAGCACCAGCATTAACTTTACTGTAACTGTAAGAATCTATGAATGAAGAGGTGCAGATGTAAGTCTATATATATGAAATACAACTGGATAAATGGTAGGCCTTGTCATTTAAACGGTATAAATGGTAGGCCTTTAAACGCTGTCAGCTCAGTGGCCGAGTGGTTGGAGAGGTAATACTCTCAATCACAAGGTCCTGGGTTCAAAACCTGAGTCTACCTGATGAGCGGTCAAACCGCGAAACTAGTCGTAGAATTGGTTTTTACAGCGTTTATTTAGTAAGTCTTCAAGGCCAACCATTTATCCAGTTGTAAGAATCTACTGTAACTTAATAATTCCTTCTGATGAAAAAGTTGTTATTTATATTTCTTTTGATGAATTTTTAGGCCTTTTACAATAGTTGACTTGAATTTTTAGGATAATGTAGCAAACTAGAGGCTAACTAGCAACATATGAACAGACTTGAGATGTATGTGTAATTTAAAATACAAATCCGTACCTATTTGAAATACAAAATACTGTTTTTGTATTTAAACTCATTTATTTTTGTGTATATGGTATGTAAATGCCATTTTTGACAAGTATTGTATTTTGCATTTTCAATACATTCATTACCACGTAATGGGTATGCAAACGACGCTGAACAAGAGAAGTTCCTAACTGTTAGAACAAAAGTGTAAACAAATTTCTCGTAACTTTATTGTATGTATTTAGTCACGCAATTACGCATGTTCAGACTGGTCTACAAAATGCTAGCTGCATGGTACGAATGGCAAAACATGCAAAAAGTATTTTGGAAGAATTTTGCATTTGTTTTTGATTTCTTTCTAGTCATTGCATTTTGTATTTCTATTTAAATACATTTTGAAAGTATTTTGCCCAAGTCTTTGTACGAAGTATGCCTGCATGCCTTTTGTGCAAATTTGTTTGTTATATCAGATACCGAAGAATGCTCGGCAGATGAAGAATCGGTTGATTCAAGCAGCTTCACTTGCAAAGGTTAGGAATTAATTAAGTACAGAAGCATTCTTGCTAATAAGCTCTTTGTTTCACTTCTTAAAGTCCATTTATAAATCAACAACGCAAAGCCTTATCATATCTCTGCATAGTGTATACTCCATTTTTATTGCTCTTTCGGTATATAATAATTGGCACATTTGAAAAAACAATCTGCTCACTAATGTGGTTACTTTTCTTTTTTTTAATCTTGTCATTTTCAACAGGACTTTACTTAAAACAGTATGCTAGCTTTCATAGAAAGCAGGTTAACACGCTAAAAATTTGTGTGAATCATACTGATGATGCGAGATGGAGAGAAGGAGTGAGAGCGGTTGCTGAGGGAATGAGGTACATCCGGCCACCTTCGGGCACGAGGAAAAACCGGATTAAAACTGGACGATGATGATACTATTCACTTTTATTGTTGTTGTATTTTCATGCTTATATTACCATTCCAAGTGAGTTGGTGAACCATGTAGGCCTATGACTCAATAGTTTTTGCAATTTCAGAAGATAGTTCGTTCGAAGTAAAGTGCGGAAGTGAAAAGCAAAGTGATGGTAATGTAATTATAACATGATTGTGCTTTTGGCAAAAAGTAACATATGTAAGATTTTTCTTCATATTATACTGTACAATAGATAGACTACATTTGGCCAACAGTAATTTTTTCGATTAGAATTTACACTCACGTAGAAGGGGTGCGCGTACCACATTCTTCAATATGCTGCTTGTTAGATTTCGTCTCGCTAAGATATAATCACCGTAAAGGATTTTATCTCAGGGTAAGAGCCCTTCAACGAAAAAAGTTGGCAGTCAAACTACCTGCCAACAATCATACCAGTCTCTAGACCAAAGCGCATGTCAACTACCACGCTGTCGAAGAATTGAGTTTATAAATTATTTCACTTAAAGTTGTATTATGTTTGTTGCAGAACTTCCTCACTGCAGCAAGGATGACGGTAAGACTTAGCTGCAGCATTAGTAACGTGTGTTCCTTTATCGATGTATGATGTATATATATCGTTGTATAGGAAGCCAAGAAAAAAAGAGTCACAAGAGAAAGCTATTGCAAAGACAGAGAGGTGAATTAGTTTGGTGAACATCGCTGCTTAAATGCTTAGGGTGAAAGATGCGTGTTCTGTTGGAGTTAGTGTGACGTTAGGCTTGTGTACTCCAAAGTTCTAGGAAGCGTTAGTACTTCAAATATCATATGACGCCTCATGCAGTTGAGGGATCCCACAAATCTTCAAAGTGCCGTTATGTCAATGATAGAGGTTTAGCAAAAAGCGTATGACGTTTCGTATGTGAGGTGTTTGAAAACCGCCATACGGGAGAGAATAGCTAAGAACGTCACAATACCGTCATACGTGAGGGGGCCCAAATTTTCATGTGGCGTTTGAACGCTACCCTATTTGTATGCAGTCTTTTGAAATTTAGTTAAGTATTAACTTTGTCTGTAGATCACGGCAAGGTAGCAGCCTTGGCTGAGGTATTTGAAAAACAAGCCGAAAAGGACAGAGAGAGCAGAAAAGAATTGTTTCAAGCAATAAATAAAACAAATAAAACACTTCAAGAAGGATTTGATCTGATCTTGAAAAAACCTCCAGTTGCGATAAATTTCCCAAATGCAGAGAAATGATACTCTAGCAATGGTTTAGCTGTAGGCTTATTCTGACTTTTGTGAGACTATTTGCTTGTTTTTCCTACTTCTTTCAATAAACCAAATTGGGTAATGGAAATTATATTTAATGAACGAAAAGCAACAAGAACAGAATGCGAAAAGCTATATCCCCACACGTATGTGTAATTGTTTACATTTTTGTCCAAAATGCTAAGAGTGGGCTTTGAATGCTGAACTAAATTACCGGTAGAGGCGCTTAGTGAAACAGCCTAGCAACGATGTAACATAATTTTTCTTGGCATGATTAGCTTCGGTAACGCAAAAGATATCGTCTTTTATCGTATCAAAATTAAAAGCTGCTTAGTAAGGGTGGTTAAACAATGCATCTTCGCAATTTACTCCTCCATTTCAAAGCGCTTCGCCTATTTCCACCTAATGTGTTCCTGACTAACGCAAAACTTACGAATTAAATCTTCCCAATTTGAAGCAGCATAACCTCAAACCATGCCGAAATGATCCCCACTCGGATTTATACTTGGATAAGAGCTGATAAAATGCTTTTGCATTTTCTACAAGGTATTAGCAATAAATGAGCTGCTGGTTATACTATACGTACCAAAAGTTAACACTAATCTCAGCAGCGTGGCGCAGTAGTTCGCAGCGTCGTTTTTACGACGACCTTGATCGCAAGGTTGTTGGTTCAACTCCCAACCTAGTCTCGTTGTTGCGTCCAAAACTTGAAAACAAAGGCAACTCCCAAGCGAGTTTGGATTCGTCCTACGCATAGCGCCTCGGCCGCTTTCTCGTAGCGGTAGGATAAGATGAAGAAATCAAATCTCGATAGCCGGATTTAAAGCAGTACCGGTAGGCTTTTTTTGGGAGAGATCCACTGCCTGCATCAGGTGCATCCAGCCGATGAGCTTGTTATTAAAATAAAAGATCACTCTTGGTACCCACAGCTGCTTGGCAAGGTCGTATACCAATTGTCAACTTCGTCATCGTCATTGCTCAAACTGAAAATTTTCGCGTCTTTTTATCACTTTGCCGTGCGTTATTTTTACATCGATGCGACTAATTCCACTCTACTCAGGGGAGTAACTAGAGACCGAGCTAGCTATCCCCCTTAAGAGGACGAATTTCCGATTAAAACAAAAACATGTAGTAAGAGAGTGAAATTTTGCCCAGTTTGTAGAAACGCTTCGCCTAAAACTCATCCCTTTCCGTGACAAATGCAAAATCGCTTTTGAACCGAAATAGCTGCAACTACCCATTGCCAACCTAGAAATTAACAGGTTGATCGTCACAAGCCGGTCTATACAGGCCAAAAAATGCAGTCTTTGGCACGCTGAACTCCACAGCTGGAAGCGAGCGATGACATAAACGTTATACGTCGTCCAGAAAACAATAATATTATTTGTTTAACTTGAAGGCTGTCTCAGGTAAGTCTAAGCTCTGGGCGTGGTGCTGCGCATACCGGTATGAAAAATGATGTGCAACAATTTAAAGAATAAAAATCCACAAGTACATAACTGCTGGAAATGCCTTTTATTTTGCAGCGTCAACCTCTGAGTACCGGTAATAATAACGTGATGAGAATAAATCGGGGCTGCACGAGCAAACGCAAGGACAAAGCAATAATGTACGTTGTAAATTGTTTGTAACGACTGTAAGCAAAGGCGTGCATGGAGGAGGCAAGGGAGCAGCACGCTGTTGGGATGGAAGATCTTTTTTTAAAAAACCCGCATGAAGACGTTTTTCAGAGGACGTTGTGAGGTAACGTTCTCAAAAACTCGCGCTGCAGAAAAGTTTGGCACGCCCCTGGGTATAAGATCAAGTGTGGTGCGCAGTTATTACGCCAAAATAATAAGCAGCAAATTCAACTGGATCATTGCTAACAAAATTTTCTCGGTAATATTATAACCACACAATCTCTAAACCGACCACAGACATTGCATGAATTACTTAGGAAACAAATCTGCAGATTTCATAAAAACAGTTGCACTGGGAGTAACTACTCCAAGCGTACTCTAACGTTATGATCACGACCTCGAGATGAAGGTATATGAAAATCCCAGCAGAATATGTTTTATTTTAATTTGAATTTTTATCCTTCCATTGGGAAAAGGCGATGGGGCGCTATTAACGGACTCAATCAAAAAATGCATGGAACCTGGTTACAACTCAAAACGTGGGAAATAATGTTAAATGGGAACGCCACAAGTATATGACCTTTTTAATATGATGTAAGGAGCAATGAATATTAATTCTCCGGTTTTGCCCGACTTGTCCTTGAACTTACGTGTACGGTGCCAGAGACAGTCGATTTATGCACTTGGCCATTTAAAAAGCTTAAAATTTATAAGAACTCGTTCACAACCTTTAAATATATACAGTACTTAAACACCTAGTAATTTGAAAGCTTAAAACGAGCTGCTTGCGTAATCTGGAAGAAAGCAAGCCTTGTGCTTAGATGCAACTTTAATTGCCAGCAGGCAAATCACAACAGAAAAAATTACTTCAGCATTGCGTTTGAAAAGTCTATATCAGGCTACGCAATAGCCCTGTCCATAAGATGTTATTGTTCAGAGTCAGCCTTGTAACATCATGTCGGTCACTATTTACTGCTTCCACTTTCAGTTTTTTGTTATGAACGATCCTTCAGCAAAGCTAATTCTGGGAAATCCCGCTTCAAAAGAATAAGGTAACCATGAAGTTTTCCACCAATTTCTTACATTGGGTTCATTTTAGTTGAGAGCAAGCCAGTTCATTTGCACTTTGCAAGTGCAATTCACGTGAGCATCTTGGTCATTGCATATGCGTTTCTTTTACAAACAGCTGTTGACAAAATCCATCTCACTGGCACTAAAATGTAAAAAAATAAGATGTAGGTTTGCATAATAAGCTACAGGCATACTTTTGCTGGTGGTTTGGTTCTTTAAAGTGGTAAAACAATTTCAAAAACAGTATATCCCGCTTTTAGATAATAATCTTTCATCAGATTCAACAATTGAAAAAGAGAATTACAATCAAGACTTTAGCTGTTGAAATGTTACAGCTTAGTAGTCGTTACTTAATGCATATTTAACATCCCATCCTGAGAAAGCAATCAAGGTGCTATAGCTTGCTTTGGAGTTGTTGATCACCTGCTAAGAGGCGGATAATTCCAATAAGTGTTTTTCCCAACAACACAAGTAAACTTGCTACCTTGTTCAAATCACTGTTCCTTTAATGCTGTGCGTTAAGCAGAAAAGCTGTCAATACCAGTTTTAATAACATTGCTTTGACCAATCAAACCAGAGTCCCACAGTCCACTTGGCCTCCAGATGTTCACAAACAAGTAGCTATCAGCTGTCTGCACTCTGTACCTGCTGCAATTTACGACTAAAAATATAGTTCGGGACATCATAGCTGTTACTGATGATGATGATATCATAGCTGTTGCAGAGTAATACAGTGTGTACAATTACCGGTATTATATACTACGACTGCAAAATAGCACAACTTACAGTACATACAGATGTTGTAAAGCCAAAACACAACAAAATTGCATTTACCAAGAGTGAAAGTAGCTCTCATGCGCAAATACCAAAGTCTGCTCAAAAATTTATTTCAGTGATAATTCATTGGATCAAATCAGCAGCAAATTTCACACTGCAGTTTGCATGTAACACATTTACAAAATATTAAGCAAAGCTTTATTAAATACTAACCAAGATTTGTCGCAATTTTTTTTATCCTGATAACAATATAAAACCAACGTTTCAATCCACTTTTAAAACAAGTGAGTCAAAAACTTCACTTGCTGGCTTCCGTAACATGTTTTCAAGAATTTCAATAAGCAATTAGCACGTTTTCTGATTTCTGAAACATACTAGTAGCACCATATGATCTGAAATTGAAAGATTAAGAAGATAATCTATTTAAATACCATCAATATTGCATATGCCTCAAATTATTTTCATTTAAGTACTTATTTTCATTACGAAAATTATTTTCATTACGAAAATACCAATTCTTAACATAAGTAAGTTACCAGTAAGTTTTATTCTTTAATATTAATGTCTTTGCATAGTACCTTCCTCTGACAAAAATTCAAAACAAAAGCCCTTAAAATTGCACAAAATATAGCTAAGCCCTTGGGCAAAAAATTTATCATGAAAATGCAGTGCACGCGCTAACCCAGCTACAAAATGATACCGGTATATATTTTTTAGTTGGTGCTTAACTTGTGGCTATTTATGTTGTTTGTCAGGGTATGATCTGTTGCTAAATGCTAGCTTTTATCAGTAACACACGTGAACAATAACAATCAGAATGTTATTTAAGTAAATAAATGTGAGCATGCAGTTTGCATATTTCAGCGTGAAAGGAATAAGAGTCTCTGAGTCTATGACTAACAGACTAATCAACACTTTTCAGCTGACATAATAATAACATCAAGTTAGGACATAGCAAATTATGACCATTAAAGAACTAGGCTACTGGTAGTGAATACCAAGAGATAAATGCCAAAATTGAATAAATGCCACCAATTTTAATATATATCGATACCGATCAAGATTAGACATGGGTTGTCGTCGTCGTCGTTTGGCGGGGCATCTCTTCCAAGACAGATGGAAGGACCAAGGCCGAGGGTTTATCCTTTTACCACCCTGGCCACCAAACTGCTTGGGTCAGATGCTGACTGAAAGGGACTTCAGCCAGCATCTTGTTTCGTCATCCAAAACCATTAGACCAAACATACCTCGGGGTGCTCGATGTATGGGACACTGTGAGATGATGTGATCTGCGGTTTGTTCACTGGCACCACACTCACAATTCGCTAGAAGAGCGAGACCCCATTTGTACATGGACGAACAGAAACGTCCAACACCAGAACGCAGACGGTTGAGCTTGACCCAGGCTGCCCTCGGCAGACCCATACCCAAGGGTCTGGAGCTAGCCTTGGGAATGAAAGCGTGGAGTGACAATGCGTTGGCAGAGTACTCCATGTCCCATTTCGTGTTCGTCCACTCGGCTGCACGGACGTCCATCTCAGAAAGACTGTCTAGTAATTTCCGAGCAGCAGGTACAAATGAGTGTCTAGATTTCAATCTCTCCCTACATACGTCCTGGTGACTTATGAAACTGGCCATGTAAAATATGGTCAGGGTCCAGGGAGCTGCGGTTGGCTAGAGAGAGTGTCGCTCCTTGGCGGCGAAGCTCAGCTGGCTGGATGCCTGAAAGAACCGGAAGGTAGACCGATGGAGTGGGACGCAGGCACCCAGTGACAATGCGCAAGGCGTCATTTATTGCACTGTCGATAAGCCGTATGTGCACGCTGCGGCACCAGACTGGTGCGCAGTACTCGGCAGTCGAGTAGACCAGAGACAGGGCAGCTGTGCGTAATGTCTTAGCGCTAGCACCCCAACCTGTTCCAGCAAGTCGCCTCAACAGTGAGACGCGAGCACATAGCTTCTTGCGCAATGCTTCCAGGTGAGGACGATATGTGAGCGATCTGTCCAGTTTGACCCCAAGATAAGTGGGAACTGGACAGAAAGGTAAGGTCTTACCGATGTTACAGACTTTAAGCTCACGCTTAGCCTCTCGATTGTGGAGGTGAAAGGCCGCCGTCACCGTTTTAGTGTGGCTAAGCTTCAATCGCCAGGTCTGGAGATATTCCGAGAGTGTAGTAATGTCCTGGCTTAGAGTCCTTTCCAACTCCTTCCATTCTCCAGATGTATGAAGTATCGCCAGGTCGTCGGCATAGGCGAACTTCTTGGAGGTTATGGAGGGGATATCATATGTATAGATGTTGAAAAGGAGGAGGGCCAGGACCGATCCCTGGGGGACGCCATTTCTCAGGCGTCGTAACCTGCTAGGCTTGCTGTCGTCAGTTGTAAAGGATCAGCTCCATAATCATACGAACCATGTGCTTGTCCGGCAGAAGCCGCAACAGCTTGCAGGTGAGGCCACGGTGCCAGAGAGTGTCATAGGCAGCTGTCAGGTCGATAAAGACGGCACCGGCCTTCTTTTTCGCTTCGAATGCATTCTCAATGCTTTGCGTGAGCAAAGTGACTTGATCCACGGTGGATCTTCCGCGTCAAAAACCCGCCTGTTCCCGTGGGAGCAGAGGGTCAATTAGAGGTTCGGCGCGGGCGTAGATAAGTCGCTCGAGAATCTTGTAGGGAACACAGAGCAAGGAGATCGGACGATAGCTCTTTGGATCCTCTACCGGTTTCGAAGGCTTTGGGACCGCTACTACTAGCGCTCTTCTCCAGATCTTAGGAATTTTGAGGTGGTGCAGGCAGGAAGATAGGAAGCCACGTAGCCAAGATTTTAAGCCGGCTCCAGCATGGATTATTAGCTCCGGACAAATGGAATCAGGTCCAGGAGCTTTGCCTGGTTTTAAATGTTGGAGGGCAGCAGCGAACTCCCGATGGGAAAAACTCCCGGAGACATTCGCAGGATGTAATGGCTCAGCCCTCCAAAGGTCAGACACTTCCTGTAAAACGAGCCGAGATGAGCGTCGATTCACACCCTCGTATATC
Source organism: Trididemnum miniatum (assembly GCA_964006365.1). Classification (NCBI taxonomy): domain Eukaryota; kingdom Metazoa; phylum Chordata; class Ascidiacea; order Aplousobranchia; family Didemnidae; genus Trididemnum; species Trididemnum miniatum. The sequence continues at coordinate 927,014 of OZ023232.1, read as the reverse complement.
CCGTTTTTAACCAGCTGAGAAGCAATAGCATCAGCTGAAACGGGACATTAGCATCATCAGTAACACAAGTGAACAATGACAATCAGAATGTTATTTAAGTAAATAAATGTGAGCATGCAGTTTGCATGTTTCAGCGTGTTTCAGCAGGTTTGTTTCAGCAGGGCTGGTAACGTTACAGACATGGGTAAAGGTACTAAATACTAGGAGTATCAGTGGGCTAAATCACCCACAAACAAGCTTTTAAATATCGAAGTGGCTATTCTTACGGATTCGTGCAAATAAGGACTTTGTTTATTTTATTACTTCGTCATGCTCTCTGGATCGGGGTTAGCGTAAAGCGACAATCTGATAATAAACCAAGTACTTCTTTGTACGGGCCTGTACCAGCAGTAAGGGACTGTACAAATTGCACGGACATGTACAAATATTTGTACGGGCCTGTACAAATAGCCAGTGCTGCCTTTAAATATTCAACTGTTAAGGTCATCAAAACCAACTGCAACACTAACAATACTTTTCGCAATTGAGTGAATAAAGTACAGTACGCCTATACTGGTAGCATGCAGTGCCGGTACGAAAGTTGCTTGCGTAGCATTAGGCTACTATGTCACTCTATGCTGCTACATACAAAAAGGCCAAGGTTGACCCCTTTAGAATCAAGTAAGAACGAACCGATACCGCCTATCGGTACCAGTTGTTTTCATAAGGGCTGGTAACGTTATCTGAGAAATACGTTGTTTTGCCTGAGAAATACGTTGCAGGGCTGGTAACGTTACCTGAGAAATACGTTGTTTTGCCTGAGAAATACGTTGCAGGGCTGGTAACGTTACCTGAGAAATATGTTGTTTTGTCCGAGAAATACGTTGCAGGTCTCGTTTGTCAAAATAATGACTAATTAAGGGGCGCCCTATTTTGGGGTATGACAATGACTGATGCAAAATGATATGTAGCACCCTCTAGTGGCCGAATATATCAAATTATTGTTTTTGAAGAGGAATGAAAAACATGCAAATGTTTATGAATCCATGTAAGCTCTATGATTTCATGTGGGGTACCACTACGCATAGGGGCACACGCACTACAATTTTAGCACCCCCTAGCGGCAGAAACCATTACTGTTTTGACTTGGATTAGAAATGTAAAATAAATGGGCACAGGGGCGAATGGTCACTTAGCTATTTGGGGCAAATGGGAGTCGGGGGCTAGGGTCGGAGGGATTGGGGACGAGGGGGGTTGGGGTCGGAGGGGGTTGGGGTCGGGGGTTTGGGGTGTTGGGGTCGGGGGGTTCGGGCCGGGGGTGTTGGGGTCGGGGTGTTGGGGTCGGAGGGGTTGGGGACATGGGGTTGGGGTCGGGGTGTTGGGGTCGGAGGGGTTGGGAACGGGGGGGTTGGGGTCGGAGGGGTTGGGGACGGGGGGTTGGGGGTATTGAGGTCGGTTGATTTCGTGTGGGGTACGACTATGCATAGGGGCACACGCACTACAATTCTAGCACCCCCTAGCGGCAGAAACCATTACTGTTTTGACTTGGACTAGGAATGTAAAATAAATGGGCACAGGGGCGAATGGTCACTTAGCTAATTGGGGCAAATGGGCACTTGAAAAAAATGGACCCCGGGAAAAATGAGCGCAATTATAAGAGCATCACCGGGGCAAATGAGTATTTGGGGCACTTAATTGGGCAAACGAGAACTTTTGAGGCTGATGGGCATTGGGGCAAGTAGGCATTGGGGGCAAATGGGCACCTGGGGAAAATAGGCACCAGGAAACATGAGCACCAGGGCAAACAGGTATTTGCGGCAAATGCTTGGGCACTTTGGAGCATAATGGGCACCTTGGGACCAATAATGGACATTGGGGCTAGTGAGCATTAGGGGAAAATGGGCATTTAAGGCAAATGGGAACCAGAAAAAATGAGCACCAGGGCAAATCAGCAATTGGGGCAAATGGGCACTTTGGAGCAAATGGGTATTTTGGGACCGATGGACATTGGGGCAAGTGGGCTTTCGGGGAAAATGGGCACCAGAAAAAACAAGCACCAGAGCAAATGGGCTTTGGGCAATTGGGGTAAATGAGCACTTTGGGCAAATGGGTGTTTGGGACAAATGGGCATGTGGAAACTGGGACAAATGGATGTTTGGGGCATAATGGGCACTTTGGGGCAAATGGGCACTTTAGGACCGATGAGCTTTGGGTCAAGTGGGCATTGGGGGCAAATGCGTACTTGGGGAAAATGGGCACCAGAAAAAATGAGCACCAGGGCAAATAGGCAATTGGGGCAAATGGGCACTTTGGGGAAAAAGGGTATTTAGGACAAATGGGCGTTGGGAGCATGTGGGGACTAGGACAAATGGATGTTTGGGGCATAATGGGCACTTTGGGGCAAATGGGCAATTTAGGACGGATGAGCATTGGGGCAAGTGGGCATTGGGGGCAAATAGGCACTTGGGGTAAATGGACACCAGGAAAAATGAGCACTGAGGCAAATGGGCACTGTGGAGCAAATGTGGACATTGGGACCGATGGACATTGGGGCAAGTGGGCATTGGGGGAAATGGGCACCAGAAAAAATGAGCACCAGAGCAAATGGGTTCTGTGGAGCAAATGAGCACATTGGGACCGATGAATATTGGCATTTATGGGGCAAATGGGCACTTTGGGACCGATGGACATTAGGGCAATACTTGGTAATTGATGGCAAATGGGCATTTGGGGGAAATGGCCACCAGGAAAAATGAGCACCACAGCAAATGGGCATTGAACAATTGGGGCAAATGAGCAAAATGCCCATTTCCCCAAATATCAATTTGTCCCAGTCCTCACATGCTTTTAATGCCATTTGTCCCAAACAGGCCTACCATTTGACCCAAACATCTATTTGCCCAAAGTGCTCATTTGCCCCAATTGCCCAGCAATGCCCATTTGCTTTGGTGCTCATTTTTCCTGGTGCCCATTTCCCCCCAATGTCCATTCGCCCCAATGTCCATCGATTCCAAATGCCCATTTGCCTCAAATGTCGATTTGCCCTGGTGCTCATTTTTCCTAGTGCCCATTTCTCCCCAATGCCCACCAGCCCCAATGCTCAACGTTCCCAAAGTGCTCATTTGCCGCAAATAGCCTATTCGTTTGCCCTGGTACTAATTTTTCTTGGTGCTCATTTTCCCCAAGTGCCCATTTTTCCCCCAATGCCCACTTGCCCCAATGCTCATCGGTCCCAAAGTGCCTATTTTCCCAAACGCTCATTTGTTCCAGTCCCCACATGCCCATTAGTCCCAAACACGTCCCATTTGCCCAAGGGTACATGACGATTTGACGCGAAGACGATTTGATGCGAGGACGACAACTTTCCCGACCCCAACCCCCTCGACTTCCCCAACCCCTCCCGACCCCAATCCCCCCGACCCCAACCACCTCGACCTCAAACCCCCGACCGCAACCCCAACTCCCCCGACTCCAACCCCCCCGACCCCAACCCCCCCGTCCCCAACCCCAACCCCCCGACCCCAACTCCCCAGACCCCAACCCTCCCGACCCCAACCTCTCCGACCCCAACCCCCCGACCCCAACTCCCCCGACTTCCCCAACCCCTCCCGACCCCAATCCCCCCGACCCCAACCCCCTCGACCCCAAACCCTCCGATCCCAAACCCCCGATCTCAACCTCAACTCCCCTGACCCCAACTCCCCCGACTCCAACCCCCCGACCCCAACCCCCCCGTCCCCAACCTTTCCAACCCCAACTCCCCAGACCCCAACCCCCTCGACCCCAATCCCCTGGTCCCCAACTTCTCCGACCCCAACCCCCCCAACCCCCTTGTTCCTAACCCTTCTGACTCTAACCCCCGACCCCAACCCCCATGACCCCAACCCCCCAACCCCAACCTTTTCCACCCTAACCCCCCATCCCCAAACCTTCCAACCCCAATCCCCCTGACCCCAACCCCTCGACCCCAAACCCTCGGACCCCCGACCTCAACCCCAACTCCCCCGACCCCAACTCCAACCCCCTGACCCCAACCCTCCCATCCCCAACCTTTCCGACCCCAACCCCAACTCCCCAGACCCCAACCCCTTCCGACCCCAAATCCCCCGTCCCCAACCCCTCCGAACCTAACCCCCCGACCCCAACCCCCCTGACCCCAACAGCGAACTTGCCCCAATCCTACGTTTATCAGGTAATCATACGCCAACTTCTTCAATATCAACAACCTGTATCAGTCTCAGCAGTAGACCTCACGCAACAACTTTCTCAAAACCCACCTTTTTGCAAAAGCCCACGCTCTTAGACCACCTATTTCGAATGTGGCCAGCAAAGCCCACGATTTTGCTGAAATTAGTCCACAAAAAGCATAACTCAGCAAAGCCCGAGGGCCAAAAGCCTACGATTTTTGGACATGGAAACAGGCTAAAAGCTACATAACTAACTTTATTGGGTCTATTTACTACCTGAAGAAAGCTAATAAAGCAATAAGAGACCAAGGAAATTAGCTAAAATAACAACGTCTGTAGTGAACGCTCAAGGGTTTTGGGGACAAATTTAAACACCCCTTCTTTACGACAGCATTCTGACGTTTTCGGTTTGCCTTTCCCCCCCTTATGGTGGTTTGTAAGTAGTCAGCCCGACAACAATACAAAAACCGGTACAAGACTACCAGCCTAGGCTGTAATCCCGTTTGAACAATTGCTTGCCATTTAGCGTCCCAGGTGGTCGACGATCAAACCACATACCTTGCTGGGATGCGGAGTGTGAAGACCTCTATCAGCATTTCCTGCAGTCACCTGGGGGCCCTGATTCGGATAGGGCTGCCACAGCCCTACTCACAAGGCTCGACGGGAAGCGGAGAAATCGCTGGTCAGAGACGGTCCGCAACATTGACTTTTCGCACTCCAGCCGGCTGGCATGGAATACTATAAACAACTTGACTGGTAGGTCACGACAATCCCCTCGTCAATGTCCCGTTTCAGCTGATGCTATTGCTTCTCAGCTGGTTAAAAACGGGAAATACGAAGGTGTGAATCGACGCTCATCTCGGCTCGTTTTACAGGAAGTGTCTGACCTTTGGAGGGCTGAGCCATTACATCCTGCGAATGTCTCCGGGAGTTTTTCCCATCGGGAGTTCGCTGCTGCCCTCCAACATTTAAAACCAGGCAAAGCTCCTGGACCTGATTCCATTTGTCCGGAGCTAATAATCCATGCTGGAGCCGGCTTAAAATCTTGGCTACGTGGCTTCCTACCTTCCTGCCTGCACCACCTCAAAATTCCTAAGATCTGGAGAAGAGCGCTAGTAGTAGCGATCCCAAAGCCTTCGAAACCGGTAGAGGACCCAAAGAGCTATCGTCCGATCTCCTTGCTCTGTGTTCCCTACAAGATTCTCGAGCGACTTATCTACGCCCGCGTCGAACCTCTAATTGACCCTCTGCTCCCACGGGAACAGGCGGGTTTTCGACGCGGAAGATCCACCGTGGATCAAGTCACTTTGCCCACACAAAGCATTGAGAATGCATTCGAAGCGAAAAAGAAGGCCGGTGCCGTCTTTATCGACCTGACAGCTGCCTATGACACTGTCTGGCACCGTGGCCTCACCTGCAAGCTGTTGCGGCTTCTGCCGGACAAGCACATGGTTCGTATGATTATGGAGCTGATCCGTAACAGAAGCTTCACCCTTACAACTGGCGACAGCAAGCCTAGCAGGTTACGACGCCTGAGAAACGGCGTCCCCCAGGGATCGGTCTTGGCCCTCCTCCTTTTCAACATCTATACATATGATATCCCCTCCATAACCTCCAAGAAGTTCGCCTATGCCGACGACCTGGCGATACTTCATACATCTGGAGAATGGAAGGAGTTGGAAAGGACTCTAAGCCAGGACATTACTACACTCTCGGAATATCTCCAGACCTGGCGATTGAAGCTTAGCCACACTAAAACGGTGACGGCGGCCTTTCACCTCCACAATCGAGAGGCTAAGCGTGAGCTTAAGGTCTGTAACATCGGTAAGACCTTACCTTTCTGTCCAGTTCCCACTTATCTTGGGGTCAAACTGGACAGATCGCTCACATATTGTTCTCACCTGGAAGCATTGCGCAAGAAGTTAAGTGCTCGCGTCTCACTGTTGAGGCGACTTGCCGGAACAGGTTGGGGTGCTAGCGCTAAGACATTACGCACAGCTGCCCTGTCTCTGGTCTACTCGACTGCCGAGTACTGCGCACCAGTCTGGTGCCGCAGCGTGCACATACGGCTTATCGACAGTGCAATAAATGACGCCTTGCGCATTGTCACTGGGTGCCTGCGTCCCACTCCATCGGTCTACCTTCCGGTTCTTTCAGGCATCCAGCCAGCTGAGCTTCGCCGCCAAGGAGCGACACTCTCTCTAGCCAACCGCAGCTCCCTGGACCCTGACCATATTTTACATGGCCAGTTTCATGAGTCACAGGACGTATGTAGGGAGAGATTGAAATCTAGACGCTCATTTGTACCTGCTGCTCGGAAATTACTAGACAGTCTTTCTGAGATGGACGTCCGTGCAGCCGAGTGGACGAACACGAAATGGGACATGGAGTACTCTGCCAACGCATTGTCACTCCACGCTTTCATTCCCAAGGCTAGCTCCAGACCCTTGGGTATGGGTCTGCCGAGGGCAGCCTGGGTCAAGCTCAACCGTCTGCGTTCTGGTGTTGGACGTTTCTGTTCGTCCATGTACAAATGGGGTCTCGCTCCTCTAGCGAATTGTGAGTGTGGTGCCAGTGAACAAACCGCAGATCACATCATCTCACAGTGTCCCATACATCGAGCACCCCGAGTTATGTTTGGTCTAATGGTTTTGGATGACGAAACAAGATGCTGGCTGAAGTCCCTTACAGTCAGCATCTGACCCAAGCAGTTTGGTGGCCAGGGTGGTAAAAGGATAAACCCTCGGCCTTGGTCCTCCCATCTGTCTTGGAAGAGATGCCCCGCCAAACGACGACGACGAGCGTCCCAGGTTGTTATGAGCAACGGATAGCAAAACTTCTCAAGTAAATAAGTACTGTTGTCGCCTCATATTTCGCCTAATAATAAGTTGACATCTGTGACGTCATAAGTCGACTGATAATGCTCCATGTAAATTGCCTTATTGGCATAGCGAGACCGAGACACTCAAAAACGTGTCTCGGTCTCGAGACATCCAGCTCTGCTGTGCAGTGTGCGCTTATTGGTTTGGCTGAAACATGTTGAAATAAAGTGGCTTGGAGTTTGATTGATAAAATACTGTTATGATTGGTAGATACAATTGCGGACATATGCAAAAATATAGACGTATACGGTAGGCAAGTTATGAGCAAGCTACCAGTACCCATACAGGTATCAGTACCAGCCATGTAGCAGTTGCAGGGTATGAAAAGTTGTCAGACTTGATGGCTAGACTCCCACGTGGTTTTGCGCTTATTATTCTTTTAGGTAACTAAATAAAATTCGTAATTTTGGTTTACCCAACCCATTCATCAGTAACTTGTTTCAGTGGCAGCAAAAAGGTATGGGTACTGTTAAGGTACCGGTATCCTTTGGAATACCAGCAGCTAGACGGGACTAGACTACCGGTATGGGGGTAACAACTAGTATCAGCTCCCAGGTCCAGTTGGGTTAGGTTAGGTTACGATTAGGTGATTAGGTTCAGTTAGGGTTAAATTTAGTTAGGGTTCGTTCAGTTACAAAATGTCGGTAGACTAGTTCGACATTTTTAATTTTACAGTTTACCGTATGTTACTGGCTGCTGGTGTATCGGTGTGCTGATCTGCTGATGTCAGGATGTAGCCTACCTGCTTTCTGTGGACAGATCACAAAAGTTACTGTAATCTAACATGTTTCAGCCATACAGCATAAGCCATTCTGCATTAACAACGAGATAGTCGTATGTCACAAAAACAGGTTGAGGTAGCTAGACTAGGCCTAATGTCGAGTTCCTGGTACTGTACTTTGAAACAAGATTTTTCAGATGTCAATTTTTCAGATTTCCTAAGAATATGAATTAAAGATGGTGCTGGCTTTTAAGTAGATACGTACCGATACCGGTATGATTGTCTTATTTTCACATTTTATTTACGATGTTTGTCTTTATTGTTTTATCATTGTCAGAACAATGCAACAAGATGCAATGCATGTAGCATGTTGCAATGCAATGCAAGTACATAGTGGAGTAAGCAAAAGGAGTTACACTGTTACAGGCAACTAATCTGCTAACAGACCAGATAGACTGTAGAGAATATGTAAGATATTCACTACTCACTATAAGGTTAGTAAAACAATGAGTTCTCTACTTTTTTAAGCATTACCGGTATATTTTTAAGCTAAGGGCCTACATAAATAATTCCGTATCAAATAGCAACTCCAGTGAAAATAGTGTGGTTGTGGTACAGGTACTTTGGTTTATATGTGTGATTTTTAGATATCTAAGCTAGTATATACACTGAACTCCATTTTGATAATGGTTCGAGATTGCATCAGCAGAGGTTTTATTTTGCTTGTTGATCAATCTTTACAGTTTATTGCTCTATCTCAATAATTCATCTCTGTGAAAGCAGATTACTTTATCTCTTGCTGCGTCAAAATTGCCGTAACCATTATGCATTACAGTGTTCACATATCGCACTCTTTTGACTTAGGACTTCAGCGCTTCCTCCTACACCTAAATTTTGTTTATGAGGCCTGATTCGGCCAAACATTTTTTAGTATGCCTTAATTGAAGCAGGCTATGTTTTAACAGGTTTTGCTTGCAATTGCATGCCAAATCTTCGTCTGCTTACAAATTTCACCTAAATAAAACTAATCTACCAAATGATATTAGAAACATTATATACTGTATCAATGTTGTCTACGTTTAAATCTGCCTTAAAAACTCATTTCTTTAAGCAATATGAAAGTACATTATCAAAAAATTAGGAATTGTAGGCTATGATGATAAACAATTTAATAAATATTATAACTGTTCCCGTATATTATAACGTATGGTTTGTTGTCAATACTGTTTGATCTGCTTCGTATGTTTCTACATTAATTTAATTTCAACCTAAAAAAGTCTTAGTGATTTTGCATGGTTTAATGTTTTAATCTGTAAGCTGTGCTTTTATATTATGTTACTTCTAAACTGGTTAGAAAGTAGCATAAGCTTTGCTACCGTGATCGGGATGTAAAAAAACTGTATTATTATTATGATTATATATTATTTTACCAGCACAAGAAAGCTCCGACAAGAACAAAACAGGTTTGGATCTGTCACAGTTAGTTGCAGATGGATATAATAAAGAGGATAAAAAACAACTTAACACAAAACGGCGTGGAAGCAGAGCACTAAAAGATAATGATTTTGGCGTTTGATGAAATGACTATCAAAGGTTAGTGGTTGATTGCTGGTACTGGTAATGCGTTGATACATAATTCGCATTTCTAGCATCTTGTTTTTAGAATTAACACGATCTTTTCCACCACTTCAACAATAATCGAGCACGAAAACACACCAATTAGTTGCATTTGTGCAGTTTTATTTTAACATTATAGATTTTATTGAAACACAGTCATGCTGCCTTACAGAAGAACTTGCATATTCTGTGGCATTGGGTAAAATATAATAGTGGGCAGAGGCGATTCTGGCACTCGGGCTTAGCCCGAGTTACGAAATGATGGAAGGCTTAAGAAATACGCATAAAGCTTTTCTTAACTTAATTCGTATCAAGTTCATTGAAAAAAACAGTCATCGTAAAAACCACCAAAGTGTGCGGTGGCAGTTGCGTTTTTCGCTCAACGATTTGTCCAGCTCAGAAGCTCTGGCTAGAGAAAAATAGCTCGAGCCGCATTGTGGAGAAAAGAAAGAGACGAACAAGGCAAAAGCCTTTTTCCTGATTAAATCTTACTCGGGCTCGATCGCCTTTGCCTGAGCCACACAATGCAAACGTTTGTTGTGTAGTTTCACACAATTCTTTCCTTAGCTTGTTTGTGGAGCTCGGGCCCACGAGGAATAGCCTGAACTACAATTGAGAGAGGAATAGAAAAAAGATTTCGTAGGACGTCTGCCATCATGCTGCCATGTAGTAAATGCAGGCTTTTTGTTTTGTTATAAACGTCTGTTCCTCTCTGGCTCAAAATGGTTAGACAAAGAGCTACACAACAAACTTTGTATAAGTTTGCCATCAAATTAAGAAGATTAAACTTTATGTATAAATGAAAGTATTTTGCAATAATTTAACGGCTGTGTAAATTGTTATGCTATTGATTTTTTACCGTTTTTTTAACACTGTTTATGTCGAGCCCGAGTAGCCATAAAAAGCTGAAGTCACCACTGATAGTGGGATATGCGGATTTTGGTAATGGAGCTGTAAAGTCTCTCTTTAAGCAAAGACTCTTGGCAACTCATATGTTAGCTGTGTTCATGAGAGTAATGTGTGAGTTATTTTGCTAACTGCGCAATTGGAATTCATTCCAAGTAAAGCGATAAACCCAAGAAACAAAATATTATAATTGGAAAATCTGGACTATGCTCGAGCACCAGCCATGTACTGCCACGCTGATAATTCAAACTTTTATCAGTGCGCTCTGAGCAACAAATGTGGGACTAGCTTTATCGTGATAATGCAATTTTCTTCTCGTTGGTGTTTGTTTGGAGATGCTTTTAAGCTTATGCTGGGATTAATTGATGGAGTTAGTATGATTTCATACAAGGCTTGTCTTGATCAGATGTGTAGATTGCTGGTAACGAATGTTAAATGATTTTTAAAAATTATGAATAAACATTAGGATGGTGTGATTGCTTTTTATGCAACAAATGGTGTAGTCTCTCAGAAACTGTTTTTGGTGGTGGTACATAGGTTAATGGACATTCCATTTCAAACTAATTGCATTATTTTTGGATTGGTTTGTAAGTAAGATGTTATGCTTTTCTTTTTGTACTCACTGCTTAGGCTACGTTATGTTAGTAAACTTTTCAAAAAGTGAAATAAGACTTTTGCGATGGCGCATCTAGCTAGTTTGTTAGGCCAACATCTGTGTCTTTTCACTTGGACAAAGTTGCTCCATTTAACGATCGTCACCACTCTATGTCGCCCGATTGATCGGCCTAGGAATAAAACTGTTAATGTCAAATACCAGCAGCAGCGTCGTTACTTCTACACCTACTGCACGTTTTCCATTAACTGCTTTTTAATTTCTAAAAATACTTTTTAGTTGATGGACTTTCTGCCAATCGTAATGTCTTGAAACTTTTTGCTCTTGAGATGTTAAATATCCTTATCGAATGAGAAATCCTGTATTACCGTCCAGGTGAGTAAGTTTAATTGCGTAAGAAAATTTTGCGAAAATTCTACTTGGCACAAAGATTCTTTTTTAAAGGGGGGATCTAACGGAAATCGAAAATTTTCATGTTATTGGTGTAAAGATGAACGAATTTTTTTTCTCTACAAAATGCAACTAGATTATGCAAAGCACAAGAAAGCTTATTAGGGTTGTGTATGTTGAAAAGTTCTTGAAAAAATGCAACTATTTTGCCCAAAAAATTCCAATTACCGTAAGTAGGGATACTTTGCCCCAAAAAATTAAAAGTTTCCCGTTATTTTATGTATAACTTTTGTTCTAATGATAATTTTTTTCTTCAAAATAGGTATCCTATACACTGCCAGAGAGTTGTGTTATACAATTGTTTACAACCAATAGGGTGAAGTCCAAAAATTTACTAATTTTTTTTTATTTGTTTAAAGTGGGCAAAGTTGTCAGACTACTTTGAACTTTGCCCATGATGCTTGTTTCAGGTTTTTCAGTCACCCAATGCTTCTATTGGCAATGATAACACTCTGACATGCATCTTTGCCCAGTTTAGGTGTTTTTAATAAACGAAATTGCTCACTTTTAACTGCTTGGCATGGCAGTTTGACTTACATGCTTGTACATTATCATAATTATGCAAATCTTATCGATATGTTTACTAATTAGTGTTACAGTTTTCAGCATTTTTAATCTGATAATGCACATTGCACACACCTTACAAGCTGAAATATTGGTACCAGTAGTTCACTGGCCGCAGATAGTCCGACACTCTACTTACGCCATACTATGTACATTACAGCTCCACATGGTCAAAGTTATAAGCAAAATACAAAATTACCAATTTTTTTCAAAAAAAGTCTTGTAAATATTTTTTTGAAATATCTTTGGTTTAAAACTTTGTTTTTGCATATTGATGACCTTATAACAAGTTTGTGCATAAGTTGTCTGCCATAAGTGACCTTTGATCCCCATGGCAAATTCTTAGGGATACATTTTTTCGTTTTTTTTTTATACGGCATTTTCTTAAGTAGGTTTGAGATAGAAATTGTTGTTCTATATCACATTTTTTACCTTAAAAACAAAGCTTATGTAGTTGCAATTCAAATCAAATCTTTATTATATTTGCCGTATTACGCTGAAGCGTGTAACGAGTTGCGGGGCCCATCTCCGCTGCTTAGCGCCTGGGCTACACAGCTCCGAAGAAACGTCGCAGCGGTGTGCCGATTTGACCGGCCCGGGAATCGAACCCCTCAGTTGCTAAGCGCACGCTATTGGAGCGGGAGATCTGAGGTACGACTCCCAGGTCGGTCAAATCGGCAATGTCGCCAGCGGCTCGCCACCGCTGCGACGTTCCTTCGGAGCTGTGCTGCCCAGGTGCTACACCGTGGAGATGGGCCCCGCCACTCGTTTAAACGCTTCGGCGTACTATCGCGAGTATGATGAAGATTTACGTAGTTGCTTCAAAAATAAAACGAATAAAGTTGAAAAAATTTTGTACAAAACTTAAGTTGACCCTAATGGGTAAAGTATCCCTATTTTACGGAACTTTTTGAGATATTGAGCTGCGAAAAAACAGCCGATTTTCGTAGTAAAAAATATTTTTTGACGTCAGGTAAGGCTACTATGACGTAACAATGCCGAGACGTTGCATTCATTGATAAATCGCTAATCCATTATTAATAAATTTCTGTCGAAAGATGCGTACGCTTTTAAAACAAGTTTTTTGCAAATCGGCACTTTTCGAAGGCGACCTTTCGTTCTGGTCCAATTAAGAAAAAGTACCATACCGTGCCGTAGTTACAGTTTCCCTGCTCGAGTTCAGAACACCGGGAGGCTTCCATGTTTACGTAACGGATATGCGGCAGCTGGCATCGACGCGAAAATTCTCCAACTTTCCCAGTTGGGCCACTTTGTTCTCTGCTGGTGGAGGTGTATTTTGCCGAAGTGCTACCTACCCAAGTGTAGCTGTAGCCTTTTTGTGAGAAGTGGGTGGAGAAATACAAGACATTGAAATAGAACTGGAGATAAGAATGGGTAAAGTAAACTGGTCTCACTACACCCCAGCATTTCTTACGGTTTCAACATCACATCTTCATTATACTCGCGGTAGTACGCCGAAGGGTGTAACAAGTGGCGGGGCTCATCTCCGCGGCTTAGCACCTGGGCTACACAGCTCCGAAGGAACGTCGCAGCGGTGTTGACTTGCGGTAGTACGCCGAAGGGTTTAACAAGTGGCGGGGCTCATCTCCGCGGCTTAGCACCTGGGCTACACAACTCCGAAGGAACGTCGCAGCGGTGTTGAGCCGTTTGCGACACTGTGCCGATTTGATCGACCCGAGATTTGAACTTCAGACCTCTCGCACCAATAGCGTGTGCGTTAAGCAACTGGGCTAACGGCCATTACGCTTAGCCTATCTATTTTAGGTTTAATTTATGTCAAAAAATTATTTCCAACTGAAAGGAGGGGCTTTCGCTTTAGCCCCTCCTGGATCTGCCTATGATTTTCTAACTTACGGGGTTTTAAATTTCAATTTTTTGTTCAAGATTTCAAAAGTCACATTATGAGAATTTTCGAAAGCCATTCAAGCACTTGGACGACTCGAGCCTAAAATGGTTGAAGGATTTTTTGTAAATATGTAAAAAACTGGAAGAATGTCGTTAATCGGCGCCTGCCTAGTAGTGAACGTGTCGACCCGAAAAAAATGCTTTTAAGCGATAGTACACAGGAAGGCTTGATTATTTCCTCAACTTCTACGGTTTCTTTAGTAAGGGAGGTTTTACGGGCAGGAGCAGATTACGTACTGGCCGGAAGAATTAATCAAGATCCCTTGGAAACTTATTTTGGATAACAAAGGAGAAAAAACAACCGATGTGATACACCTACGGTTAGATCATTTGGTCATAACGCAAGAATTATAGATATTGGCAAAAGCAGCGTCTCAGGATCAAATGTTACTCTGCCTTAATTGTAATCCAGAATATATTTTATTGCTCCGTGTTTTATGCCTTGCAAACGTGACATTATACAAATTAATTATACAGTATTATGCTCGCTAAAAGTTGATGCAGCACAGTGAATTAGGTTAGCAAATCAGTAGAGTGACTGAAACGTTTGACAAAGTTTGCAACCCTTTTGCTTAACTCGCTAGACTGCTTCTGTTTTTTTTTATCGCGAGAAAGTGACGGAGGCGCCAGGAGCTTGCATGGAGATGAATACGCAAGGCCTTTGCAAAATAATGGTACAGCAAAGTTGCAAGCTTGTTTCCCCATATATTCCATTCTAAACGTGAAGCACGGAATCTGCGAATATATACCCAACTAAAGTTTTTGGTTTGGCTTAATGCGGAATTAAACCCGGAGAGTCACCACTACAAAGGTAGACGTTTTCCAGTCTGCTTCCCTTCTCATCAAAATCAGGAAATGTTGCAGCACAGTGTGCTCAACGTAATTATATCGCGGGCCATGAAAAGCTGCTTACCTATCCTGCGGGCCAATGTTCAATAGAAGACGTTGCTACTTAGCTAGTAGATTAAGATGGGCCTAATTGTTACCTATTTTAACTCCAGCATGTGCCGACTTATGTCGCTGTGTCTTTTTTCTGATTGTTTTCTATTTTGATGTGAATGTTTTATGGCAAGCCAGAAATAAAATGAACTACAACTATTGACACTGATTCGGCCATTTGCAAAGATCAAATTTACAAAGCAAAAAACAAATCGTCAATATACTCGCCGCATCAAGCGTGTAACGAGTTAGCGAGGTCAATCTACGCGGCCGTGCAACTCAGCTTTTTTCGAATAAATAGCGCAGCGGTGGTGAGCCGTCGGCAAAGCTGTGTCCGCTTTGACCTACTCAGAATTTCAACCCCAAACTTCCGCTCCAGAGGCGTGAACGTTAACATTCTGTCCTCTAAGAGTAGATAAGCTTAGTTTGCGTCAAATAGTGGCACCGTGGTTTGGAAAGTCGTTTTATCGACGACCATAATTGCAAGGTTAATGGTTCAATTCCCAACCTAGTCTTGTTGCTGCGTCCTTGGGTAAAATGCTTCACGATGATTATCTCTGCTTGGTGAAATCTGGCAAGCAGCAAATAAAAAAAGATGTCAAGAAGAAAATTCAACCGAAAAACTTAAAAAACCAAGACAACTTCTAAACGAGTCTGGATTCGTTCTACGCATAGCGCCTACGCCGCTGTTTCGTGATGGAAGAATAAAGATAAAAAAAATATATATATATATAACCTACAACCTCATAAAATAGCTGTCGCTATATTTTCGCAGTAAGGTTAGGCTAAGCAAGGGGTGGGCACACTATGGCCCGCGAGATCATTTCATGCGGCCCGCAGACACTTAACAAAAAGATGAACTTTGCACCCGAATGAAATTGCATGGATAATAGGACATCTGCGGTCGTGATAACCCTTTTTTTCCCTCCACTTAATTTTGGGAAGAAAATAGGACATCTGCGGTCGTGATAACCATAGGTGCGCGCAGGGGGGACACGGTGCCATGCCTCATCTCCCTTTGACCTTGTAATAAGGTGCTAAAACTTAACTTAAAGTTTATAATTTCTCAAATAATGATTGCAGCCTTCGTTCACTTAATTTAGCAAAGCCTTTGCTTTTAGACATAAGCTGCGGAAATATTTTGGCACTGTGCAGCATAGCGACTGCACTCACTGCATGCTTTTTTTGATAAAAAAGTGTGCTAAAATGAATGTTTTTTCAATGTGAAAGCAGTAAAAATTCGTTGGCCCCCTTGGTCTCCGGATGCTGAGGATTTCACCCCCAGACCTCCGGTTGTGCCCGCCTCCCCTCAGCCAAATCCTGGGTGCGCCAATGGTGATGACCTTTTTCTTTTTCCAACCAGTGCGGCCCTCGGCTTCAAAAATTTTTTCCAATACGGCCCTTCATGCAAAAAGTTTGCCCAGTGCCCACCCCTGGGCTAAGCGATCGTCACGACCAAAAGTTTTAAGCATGTGCATGGTAGTTGAGTGTTTCATCATTTTGCCTGTTTGCCCCGTCTCGTGCTCCTGGCTACCGACGAGGACCTGCCCTTCGGCTACTACAATTGCAACAAATTGAAAAATGATCCGTTTTTTGCAATTCGATGAATGAAACACCAGATAAGTTATGAAGCGAAGCGGTACAGACTGTTCAGAATTCAATTTAAAAAACGTAAACGAAGTCAAAACTACAAACACAAAGATTAGGTTAACATTTTCAGATATAAATGTGCAAATCATCGTAACTTATTGCGAGCCAAAATTGGCCAGCGTGCCTGCAATTGGACCACACTGTTGTAGCACAAGGTCGCTATGACCGTAGTCCGTCTATGCTTCGACAGTGTTGCGAATGATTTTCTCAGTGCATTGCTGTTTTTGCCATTCTTTTGCTGTTTCTACTCTTAACTTGGTAGCTTATTGCCCTAGGGCTTTGCTGGATTTTGTCACGCGTGCGAATGTACGTTCTGATAGGCGCTTTATTTGCCCTGACTTAGCAAATTGATCACAACTGCACTGATTAAAGTACGGTTTTACCAGTGTCTTCGCCGGTGATTTTCGATTTGCGAAGTTGTTGCTAGCAAACCGGTGTTATTGATTGAATGAAAAACTTTTTATGGATAATTATATCTCCGTCTTCCTTAAATGAACAGTGGGTGTGCATTTGTCTCCTGGATTTCGTTTTGACACCATTCTTTTCCTTCATTTGTAGAACATCTTGATCTCCATCTTAAAATTGCCTCTGCTTTTAATTTGCTTCAGAACTTCTTCGGATGTTTCTGCTAGCACCTTTTTTTTGCGGCCAAAAACTCTGCTGTCATTGTACTGCACAATCATTGAAGATTTATTCACGTAAAATTATTTCTATCATACGTTTTTTGCAAAATTGATTGGTATATAGTTTATTAATTTTTTTTTTAAAAAAGGAAGAGCACTTTTTAGATCTGGAACAACGTTAGCTATGAAGTGATCTGCATAATCTTCATTTAAGGCTAGCTCTTTCATAGTGCTTCTGACCTAGGTTTCCAACTCAGCATTTTAGCATTCAGTCACAAGCAATAACTATTTCCAAAATAAAATCTTCCTTCATCATTCATTCAAGTTCCAAATTCTAACCAATATAGGGTCCAAGTAACATAAATTTCTGTAACAGAACACACTACTGAATAAAATACTGCACAAAGAACAGTTTAAAAATGGTAGTACTTGCAGATGATATCACGTTAATTTACTAGACTGCAAAACGTCAAAGCATAAAAGAAATGTCACTTTGGACAACAACACCTTAAGCTGAAGAAAAGTATGTACAACATGCACTGTATCCTGTTGCATTGTTCTGACAATGATAAAACAATAAAGATATATGAAACATGAAAATAATCGTTTGTATCTACAGTACTTTAAGACAGTAGCCGGCTAGCATCTTTAACAAATGACATTTCTAAAAAAAAGTCAACTTAAATATTAGACTTGCACCCAAAACCACCACAATTAGCGTTTACATGACATTTTGCCTCTGGTAGAAAACATACATATACCAGCATATGAATAGGATCTTTAACTAATTTCTAATGACAATAATTTAATAGATTCATTCCACATTTCAAAATAAACTACAAAACACACTCTGGAAATAAAATTAAAGCAACAAACAAAAAGTCAACAAAGCATCAACTAATCATAGCAACTTGCAAGTCAAGCTGTTTCCTGCAAGCACAGTACCAGTACCACTGGTAAGGACGTGCAAAAAGTGACAAGCTAGTTTTAATATAACAAATGTTAACCAGTTAATCACAAAGATAAGTCTTGACAGGTAGCAAAGATATATGCTGATGATTAAAATGTACCGGTATATAATCCATATCATATATGCTGTATTATCGAAAAGGCATTAAAGCCCAACAAAACTACCCTATGTTTATAGCAAAACAAGAACAAGAGTTGAGTATGTTTTGTGAACTTTTTCCTCTGGACAGCAACATCTTAACCCAAAGTAAAATTTGGAGCTTACAACATGCATTGTGTCAAGTTGCACTGTTCTGTAAGTAATAAAACAACGAAGACGAATGAAACATGAAAGTGATCTTTTTCATCTACTTCAAAAACAGTAGCACTTGGACCCAACAAAAAATTTTACTGATCAATTAAAAATACACTTACAAATCATATTTACACAGTAGCCTACTGAAAAAAGTCAAATTACATCACAAACTAGTGCCGGTATCCCTAATGTATTTACAATGCTAGTAATCACAAACTGCATTTCCAATTATGGTGTAAACTTGTGCAGAACTGCAGCATAAATTATGTATAGATAACCTACTGACGAGAATGAGATAATAGTGTCACAACAAAAAGGAATCAAATAAATCATTTAATATCATACCTCACCATTGAAACGGTATATATATGAGGAGTGTAGCATAGTGCTTTGCTGTTAATGCCAAAAAATAAACAAATTAAATCCGTTAAAATGTCAATTAAAAAAACAAGGACATTAACTGACAAATATGGTAATAAACTATACGAGACAAAACCACTCAACTGCTCAAGATGAAATTAGTCTGTAATTAAATTCATATTTGCAAAGTGGGCTTACTAACTAAAATTCTTACAATAAATGATTACACTATAATGGTATTTGCAACGCTAATGCCTGCAATTTCACGAGCAAAAAACATCTTTTGTTCTACCACTGCAAAGCACTGAGCTTAAAACATTGCATACGAGCATGTTGTTAAAGCTTGATCCAAAAATATTTCATTAAATTTCATCTGTGTACTAATACACGATAAAGTATATCTATAAAATAACAAAAAGATTTCAACTGTGTAACGAATGGACCAGCTGTACAAATCCACAACCGATCTTGTTTTGTAGTACATATACTATATAATGTACCGGTATCACATAAGCTACCAGAACCACTATCAGGCAGCATGGTAACATCTAGTACCGGTATCAGCCTCCAAGTTTGGTTAGGGCTGGGTTTGGTCAGAATTAGGTTCGGCTAGGTTTTAGGGCTGTAAGTGAACTGAACCCTAACTAAATTTAACCATAACTGAACCTAATCCTAACCTAACCCTATCTGAACCTGAGGGCTGATTTTAGACGTTACTCCCATACCGGTAGCAGTCTAGTCTAGCTGCAGTTGTTCCAAAGAATACCGGTACCTTAACAGTACCCATACCTTTTTGCTGCCACTGAAACAAGTTACTGATGAATGGGTTGGGTAAACCAAAATTACGAATTTTATTTAGTTACCTAAAAGAATAATAAGCACAAAACTACGTGGGAGTCTAGCTATCTAGTCTGACAACTTTCCATACCCTGCAACTGCTACATGGCTGGTACTGATACCTGCATGGGTACTGGTAGCTTGCTCATAACTTGCCTACCGTATACGTCAATATTTTTGCATATGTCCGCAATTGTATCTACCAATCATAACAGTATTTTATCAATCAAACTCCAAGCCACTTTATTTCAACATGTTTCAGCCAAACCAATAAGCGCACACTGCAGGTCAATACAACAGCGCCTCAGGCCAGTACACTACATGAGTTCATGGAAAAAGGGAAAGGGCAACACTGACTGTTTTAGTTAGCATATCACCATGGCAATTAAAAGGCGATTTAAATGTTTTTTTTTTGCACTATAGATAAATTGCAACAATTTAACACAAATTGCAGTAATATTATAAATTGCAACAATTTAACACAAATTGCTGTAATATAATTAAATTACAACAACTTAAGAGCAATACAATCAAATTGCAACAATTTAACACAGGGGTGACAAACCTATTTGCGGTCGCGGGCCACTTTGTTACTTACCAATAAGCAAGCGGGCCGCATAACTTTTTAGTCATAAACAGTGGCGTAGCGAGAAATTTTAAAAGGGGGAAGCCACAATTTCCATATTTCTTTAAAGCGTTTTTTTCGGCAGAACAAATTTGAAAATGATTGAGAAACAAGAAAAGCTCTTGGAGAGTCCGGTGGCATGCTCTCTCGAAAAATTTTCGAAAATTTACATGCTGTAATGGCTATTTGTAGTGCTTTTTGAATAATTCTCAGGCAAATTTTGTTTAAATTTTTTGACCCTGATTCTGAGTGCTTTGCCAAATATGATGTAGGCTATTTGGCGCGCACATTTTCGATTATGCGTGCTTAAGGCGTAAGGCTTATCGCTCTCGAAGAGGTTCGAAGTTATGGAAAAATTGTACACATCAAAAACTATTTTGAAAATGGCTGGTGGGAGGATGCATACCTCTCATTCTAACCCTTGGATAAGCCACTGGCCATAAGCTACAGAAACCATCAAAAGAGTCTGGCATATTTCAGTCACTTGGCACCATTAATTTTCTTCTTTTTTTACTAAAAGGCAGAGTCAAAAAGGGGGAAGGATGGCCCCCCTCTGAATACGCTCCTGGTCATATACATATCGGATATCGGTTCGATCTTTTTGAAATACTCTTTTTGCATCTACTGTACAATATTTCGTTTTTTCGTTGAAGACATCGCTGAAGACAAGCGGCTAATTAAATATTGATTAAAAAACAAAATAACAAATACCTTAAGAAAGCAGTAAAATTTGCATATGATAAATGGTACTGCCACCTCACCAATTCATTTCCGCAAACTCACATAATTCCTACCACTGTAAGGCAAGCTAAGCTCTCACTCGAATAGTTACTCGTGAACTGGTGCACTATGCCGAAGCTGCAACGGACTCGAGTTATGTTATTATTATTTCATAACAATGGATGAACTGCTGAATCCTGAAACAGATGACTTGTATTGAGCGTTTATATAATTACTGTGTGATACGCGCTCGATTAAATCAGGGGCTCAGCTTTTGGTATCGCATCGCAAAGATTAGACGGGGAAAAAATGTTTAAAAGTACTGGTCTCGTCAAAATGTTCGCGGGCCACAGGAAATTCTTTCGCGGGCCGCATGTTCGTCACCTCTGATTTAACACAAATTGCAGCAATATAGATAAATTGCAACAATTTAACACATATTGCAGCAATATAGATAAATTGCAACAATATATTATATTGCATGTAATTTAACCAAAATTAACCAAAAAAATGATGCAAAATTTTATATTGCGTAGCTTTACACACGGCGCCCCATAGTATCCTGCTACGAGAGCATTTCAAGATCCTATTGTTCACTTCCATGTCAATTAGTGTACTTTCTATCGTTTTTTTTAATGGATATTAGTATTTTTGAAAAACAAAATCAGTTTTGCTTAGCGCATAATCGTAGAGATTTGAATAATTTCACAGATTAGAGTTGCGTTACTTATCAATCACCACTCAAAAGTATAAGTTAAAATTGATTGATGACACTGAGGCTTTGCAAAATGCACTTTTCTTGGGTACTGACATAAAACGACATCCGGCGACAGGGATTCGTTTCTCGAGACGTAATGGAGCTATCTCTTAACTGTCGCTGCCCCCGGATCACCCTTGGGCAAGGTGTAACATCTGTTATCCTCCCTATCTGGGGTTACAGGTCTGAAGTTACAAGAAGTTGTTGGCATAAAAATTATTTTTTTTTTGTTAGTTATGTGTGTGTATTACATTCGTTGATTTCAAAAAAAATACGGCACTCGCAAGAGGTTATGCTAAGGTGCAGCGACCAGGTATTTCTTTTATTAAATAATTTTTTGTTAACTGAAACATGCTTTCACGAATGTCGTTTTGTCGCTGTTACCTATTTTTCGACCATTGTTTTGTTAGCAGTTTTTGTGTTAGCTTGGTCGTTAGGCCAGGGGTGGGCAAACTTTTCACACGAAGGGCCGCATTGGAAAAAATTTTGAAGCCGAGGGCCGCACTGATTTGAAGAGCAAAATAAAAAAGGTCATCGCGACCGCAGATGTCCCATTTTCCACTCAATATCTAGTGAAAAAAGAAAGTTATCACGTCCGCAAATGTGCCATATTCCACTCAATATCAGTGAGGACAAGGATCAAGGGTTTATTTTTGTAAATGCCCGCGGGCCGTAGTTTGACCACCCCTGGCCTAAGCTATGCTATCATAGCTAAGCATCTGGTACTAAATTACATCGCCCTACATAAGAATGTTTATGGGCTGGGTTGGACAATCGACAAAGTTGGACAACCTTACCCAAGCTCACAAAATGTCCGACTCGAACGAGGAGAATATAGTGTGCATTGCATTTAAAACCAAGCACTTCTACTTTTTACAGAGGCGAAATCATTGATGACTACGTCAAAGTTAGTGCTATCAGCTGCTTCACGTTCAATGCTCAAAAGCGAAAGATCACTAAGTCGTGATTGTACCTTTGTTGATCGCGGATAATGCTTTATCAGTTTCAACTTTGAAAAGCTTTGCACGCATAAAGCAACAGAAACACAAACAGTGAGCCTGAGCCGGCGGCGGAGCAGTAGACTTAGGAGGGCCAAAATTCAAAATTAAGCACAAAAGCCACTGTCTTCAAAGTAAAGCTTGTTGATTGGGGGGCCAAGCATGTCCATTAGGGGGGGGGGCAAGCCCCCCCTTGGCGCCAGCCCTGCAGGGAGAAAAAATTTTAAAGCTTAATGCAAGATTCGGTAGAGATTGTGCAATCCCATTTTCTAATAAAAGTCGAAAAACCCAACGTTGGTCACAGCTCTGCTTCGTCTAAAACGTTTAATAAGCGTCTTCTTAATCTTGAGTTTGCTTCAATCACGTGTTACGTGTCAAACCTAACGTGCATTACTACTGATGGTTCGCATCGACTTTTCAAATCAAGCAATCGATATTTATTTGCGGTAACATCAAAATACAAACATAAGAAATACGAAGACAAAAATAAAAAATATAAGACCGCAGGGAGACGGCGAGTGGACCTTCCAATCATCTAGTCAGCTGCCACCCTATAGTCGTTATTTGACAAATTTTGAATGGATTCTTGATCAGCGCATGTTAATGCGATGATCAATCATGTTAATCAAACATGCAGCGCATGTTAGATAATTTCGATTACCAGCATTTTAGTGAGGATTTTAAGCAATGATACCGTAGGCCTACCCACGTCATGGTAAAGCGGTGACTTTGATGACAAATTGAGTTTTAGTGTTAAAAATCTTCAGTAGATTGTTTTTTGATGCTTTTCAACGCATGAAAAAGTCATTTTTGGCTGCGAAAGCTTTTATGCATTTGAACGCATGAAGCTTACGTTGACACTTGCAACAACGTCTTAAAACATTTTTAGTAGCAATCAATTTTACACTATAACCAAAGTCTCGTCAGCCTTGCTACGCACAGCCAATCCAGGCCAAACTCATTCCAGACTGTAAAGACTCTTTTTTTTGCATTGCTTTACCTGTACATCTCGACTTCATCTCTTTTCTAGGTTGTGCCCTATTTTTGGCAGGCGACTGGCCCCAAACAACGATACCCAATAAAAGAACCTAAAACCACTAACCCACAACTAAGTTACCGGTAGCCTAACTAGCCCACATCACTAGAAGCCCCCATGGCAACCCACTCATTTGCAGCTGCAGACGCGTTTCGACCTTATTATGGTCTCATCAGTGCAGCATAGCAACCTCCCACCTTCCTGAAAAAAAAATTCTAACCTTCAAAAGAACTACACACTCCAAATCTAAGCCTCTACTCGTTCTGCTCAAGGTAAAACATTTGAAATAAAACCTTCAAGAAAATAATACAGGCTGGATTATGATGTCACAGATTCCCTGTATACAATCGATAAGAATAGAAAAGTTCGGTTGGTTTAAACATTATTTTCCCGGTAATCTGAGAAGGAATTTTTTTGTTTACGGTTTGTAACTATACCAGTTACCAAAACCTACAAAAAACCTCTCTGCCCAACCCGTTCGCCCGTGAAAAAGCGGGGGACAAGGCAGGCACTGTGTCTGCGCATGCAGCCCAGAAAACACAGTGAACGTCAGCGCTTATCGGTGGTTTAAACATCAATATCCCGGTACGTTTGTCGAACCGCATGTACAGTTACATACAGGATCCAGCAAGATGATACAAAGAAGGATATGTAAGTCAAATAGAATTCTTCTTTCCTACACTTCTCCGATAGGCACCCCCAAAGTCAGCCAACAACAAAGCCCAATGTGTCAGGGTAAGAATCGGTCCAACAATAAGAGTACAGTTTTAATGGAATGGAAAATGGTACTCCCCCATACAGGTGGGAATTGAACCATCCATTTCTGTCATCAATTACGAGTTAGATGAGAAATTTGCAAGGGACAAATTAATGTTTCGACTATAACCAAAGTCATAGTCGAAACATTAATTTGTCCCTTGCAATTTTACACTGTTTTCATCGTAAAATGGTGTCACCCCAAAATGGTGACACCCGGGGCGCGTCGCCCCCCCCCTAGTGACGCCACTGTACGTTTTCCCAACCTGCCCGATTTTCCAACTTACCCCTAATGATATTGATGAGGGGCTTGAACTAGGAAAGCAAAAAATAAGAAATGGTCTACGCGCCTTCCGATGTCCCAAATTCCATTAAAATCTATGCGAAGAGCAAAAAAAAGGTCTTCACCTCATAAATTCCCAGCTTTCCGCAAATAGGCTATTGGGTGTGAACAGCAAATAAAAGGTCTTCAATGCCACAGCATAGGCAGATAAACTTTTCTTCACTACGTAAATGTTCGTTACCGTTTTTTCCTACAGTTTTCCAAACTACAAGTGGGTCACTGAAATGTGCAAGTGGGTCACTTAGTGACCCGCGGGTCAGTGGTTCGCCATCGCTGATATATAGCATGAGCGCAAAATTTCATGAAAACAATGCTAAGATTTTGCGCTGTTACATTTTGGAAGTAGGGTAGAGTTGGGTAATATGAACCACCAGGGTGATATGGACCACTTCATAATTTCCATTACAAGAATTAAATAAAATCGTTCATTGCGTAGGAAAGTCATAGGTTGCCTAATGGCTGTTTTTCAACAGGGCGTATAGTGAAAGTACGTGCGATTTGCGCTGACAGCAGTTTTTTTGTTTTTCAGCTTTTTCTTATAAAAAATAACATTATTTATCTAACTGTTTGGACCAAAGCAATTGACTAAACGTTAAGTTGTCGTTATTAGTTTAGTTTACATTCTGTAGGCATACTTTTGTTGTAGGTTCAGGTTTCTTCAGCTTTTCATAAAAAAATTACTGAAAAAATGTTGAAGGCCATGTGCGTAGAGTGATATGGACCACCTATGCTTGGGTGATATGGACCGGCGGTCCATATCACCCGATCGAATTATTACATTGCGTGGGTACTTTGTAGCAGGATCGTACCACTTTGCAGATGCCCAGGTACACATCGAAGAACATTCGGAGCAATTGGAGTGAAGAGTTCCTATGTAAGGCAATTGATAATGTTCAAAACGGAAATTCATTGACAAAAGCATCAGCCGAACAATTTAAAGTACCATGGACAACTCTAAGTCGCCGCTTATCAAGTTCTCAAGTTGGAAAACTGCCCCTGGGTGGCAAACCAACATTTAATATACCCATATGGGTGGTCCTTATCACCCGTCTCAGCGAAAATTTATCGGGGGATATGGGCCGCACAAAACCTTTTCTTGTGACTAAAGTTGGGATCGTCGCTTTTATTATGTATAATGTGGGTGGTAGGGCGCATCATCGCAGCAAATAGTAGACGCTTTACAACAAGCCAATTTTCCTGAGAGCTTAAGCGTCCCATATAACCCGACTTTCCCCTATTTTAGCTCTTCGCAATGTGCATGCGGTCAACTTTTAATGTACTAATGAAAACAACCCGTAGGCCGGACATGTGTTGCCTCCTTCGGTATTAGACCTGAGGAACTGTTTCTGCTCCCGCCGATTACACGCTTATGGGGGCTGACTTGGCGTCCGATTTTCGGCACACTCTTTACCAAAATCTACACTTTAAACACAATTCTTCTCACTCGAAAATAAATCTCAGCGTTGAAAACGTGTTGATACACAAACGTAGTGTCGTGGATTGTAGTTGAATCAAAAGCGATCAACAAGATGGTCTTTATATCAACTGAGCTCCTGCCGCTCGACCGCGTTGCCGATTCGGCCAACTTAGAGTAATGAAGTCCATTCTTAATGACCATACGCTTTTGAAAGTTTCCTGTGTGTCACATGACCTCATGCAATAGTTTCATGGCTCGCTAGTCGAGCAAAACGATAGCGTGGAGCCGTGGACAAAAAACGTCAAAATGTTAATTTTGGCTTAGTGCTACCAGTGGCGTAACCAGGTTCATTTTACAGGGGGGCAAGCTTTGTTCAAGGGGGCAACAGTTTAATGACATCATAAGTAATGACGTCATAATATAACGCGCTGGCTTGGTTTACAGTCACTAATACTGTTCTGACTGAATCTGCTATTGTAATAATTGTTGTTGTAATGATTGTAGAATTGAATTGAAAGAAAAGTAGGGCCTAAGGCAATTTCAGACCGACTATGACTTTTTATCAAAAGACATGATAACATGTCGGATCACGTGAAAATTTAAAGTCACGACAAAATTGAAGTCAGAAATAAAGCACATTAACTGATGAAAGAAAGCCTGCGTAAAGTTTTCGCGGTTCATTACAAACAACGACATACAAGACTTCAAGATGCAGCGGTATTTAGATAAATCCACAACAAAACAGTGGCGTAGCTAGGGTACCCAGCGCCCGGGGGCAAAAAGGAATTCTGCGCCCCTGCTTTCACTCCGAATTTTGCGCAAATTATAAAAATGACAGTGAATTTTGGTGTTTCATTTAAGTTGCTAATGAATCGCGGTTTGGGAAAGAACAAGGAAGGCGAAAGATTAACAAAGCAAAAAACCAAGAAGAGTGGAGAGATCAGTGAGACCCACTCAGGATTTGGCAAAGGGAAGCCACAAGCGAGGGTCTGGGGGCGAAGCCCCCAGCCGCAGGAGGCTAAGGGGTCTAGGGGCAGAGCCCCCAGCCTCCAACAGATTTTTACACGAAAAACACTCATTTTAGCGAAGTTTTTTTGTCGAAAAAGGACACACTGGTGTGTTTGAAATTTTAACAACACGTATCGGTACAACAACGCCAGGGCCAAAGGTGGGACCATGGCCCCCCCTGCGTGCGCCTATATGGTCCATCTATTTTTTTTAATAAAAAAAATTGAAAAGTAGTCATGGACGCCCCCCCCCTTGTTACGCCACTGTTTACCGGTACTTGTTCACTGCAACATGAACGGAAAACAATACGCAGGATTGTTACGACATCAATGATGAATCGACTTATTTTGTTTGAAGGAGGCTAAAGCAGGTCAGCGTAACTCCGGAGCAATCTTGCTTGTGACCGGTTTTTTACCCTTGTTGTGAAATTTCTGCAAGTTCCATTTTGGCGCCCCTGCACCTTGGCGCCCGGGGACATATGTACCCCCTAAGCTACGCCTCTGCATGCACTGCATCCAGTGACGCGTGGTGAGGCTCGTGATTGGTGAGGCACTATTGATTCTAGGGCCATTATGTCACCGCGCAGTTTTTGTTCATATAATATATTCAATAACAAAGAGAAGCAGCGCCCAAATAATCGAAATACAACTTCATGGCATGTTTTTACATTTATTTGTTATTTACAACATCCTTACTTCTATCGTTTTGAACTAAAATATCCATCTCTTTATTGCAGATATTCTTTTAATTTTTTCCGTAACTTGTGAAATCTCTGCATCTCAATGGAGATTGTTGCCAGAGATCAAAGACGCTCTTCTAATAATAACGGTTTTCGGTGCTTCTTGCTATAGTGTGCATGCTGTTGTATTATTTAATTGCGTATTCATTGTGTGTAATTGTTTTAGTGTGTATAATTGACAAAAAAACACTCTTTCTCTTCTTCGGTGCGATACGCGCGAATATTTACAATTAGATTACTGAGAACTGGTAAATTTCTCGGCTTTTTGCACTTGGAAATTGCGATGGCTTTTGTGAATTCTCATTTGTACATTTAAAGCGAATCAATTTCTGACGATATAAAAGTCTAGCAATATGGCTTTGAATGTGAGCGGTCGATTTCTCATACTTCTTGCCAATTTTGGTACATTCTTAACGTCACACAATCCCGTTTTAGTCTAAACATTATTATTTGCCTAAAACTAGGGACAGGGAAAGCAAAAAGACATTTTTTAAAATCACAACCTTAACGTCCAACTTTTTTTTTTGTACCAATCCACTTGAAATGCGCAAGTTATTTTCTCGTGCGCTGAGCTCTGGCGTAACGACTTTAGATGAGCCTTGCTTTCTTTACATCTTGAACTTCAGATTAATATTTCAGCTTTAAAGTCTTTCAATTTCGATACTAATTCTTCCATTTTGCAGTAACATTTTTGCACTAACTCATTTTCAAAGCGTTCAAATATTACTTTGTATTGTTGGGCAATGCGCGTATATTTCCAGCTTGGCGAAAAAATGTTTTTATCTACGTGACGTCACAATCGTATGCGACGCGCCGCAAATCGTATTCAATTCAGCATTTGAACATACAGACATGACGAGAAAAAAGAAAAAAGCACGCTTCAACAAACTAATGCAAAGTCTGCTCTTAAAGTGAGGCAGCACTGCCAGTGCCTCACGCTTGTACTTCAGCGAAAAAAGTTACGTAGGTTGTCAGTGCGAATAACGTCATAAAAACCACCGCAGTAAAGATAGGGTATAGGAACATAAATGACAATAAAATAGCTGGCGTCTACAAATATTTCACGAGTGGGGTAAAATTATATAAAACCACAATAGCCATAGTTTTTACACATTACTGTTGAGTTATTCAGCGATGAAACTAATGTTGCTTCTCACTTTTAGATAGGTGAGGCCGTGCCTCACCTGCCTCCCCTGACCGCATGTCCCTGACTGCATCTAATATATCTCCCCAGAGACGACTTTGCAAATTCGTCAGTCAGCACTGGCAGTTAGAGAAGCTCTTCCAAAGTGATTCGGCTACACTGAACCCGCCAGTGAACAAGCTGCTAAGAACGAACAAATAAAAATCCTGCTGGAAAGATGCAGCTGAAATGTAATCCACTTCTTAACGACTCACCAAAAACAAGTGACAAGTCACAGCTCTGCTCGATGCAATTAACATGTGCAGGTTAAGTGCTTCCAAAATCCCATGAGCTATCTGCATCATAATCAATTTTTTGATAGGTTTTAATCATGACACAAAAAACTGATCATGATGCAGAAAGTCCGTGGGCTTTTGAAAGCACTTCAACTGGACATGTGGACAGGGTAAATGCAGACTAAGTCAGCAAAACAAAAATATCCTGTAGTTATGCGATAGTGAAAACACACAGAAGCTTGGCAATACGGGCAAAGTAGGTCAATGAAAAAAAATTGAACAACACAAAACAGGTGATAAATGATAAAACAAAAAGGTAAGGAAAAAACAATATTGCCTGCCAGGAATTAGTAGCAAGTTTTCCACATACTGCATTGCAGGTTCTACAGCAAGCAAAACTATGAGCCATGAGTAAAAGCTATGCGTCCACATGCACAAGATAAAGCAGCAGCATAAAGCTCAACTGCAATGACAGTTCTTCTCAATATTCCAGTCCTTTTGATACTTGTTTTTCCTATTAGGAAACATCAAATTTTGCGGCAGCTTACTAACTAGCACGAAATTTCCAATTCAGGAAGTTAAAAAATTGAAGCGCATCAGTAGTAAAATCCTCATCAACAAAACACTGAACAATTTAGTCTTGTGCTACTAGGGTTTCCCTTTTTCCAGGATTTGCAACTTCCCGGGAAACGGTAAATTTTCAAAAATCTTCCCGGGAATTCCGGGAAATTCCCGGGATCCCAAAAGTCCTCGGGATTCCCGGAATTCGGGAAATTTCCCGAGCGTAACTATTTTGCCACAAGAGGAGTGACAAAAACACTTTTTCTAAATTTCAGCATTTCTAATCCAATTTTAAGCATTTTTAAATTGTATTCTGACAAACTGAGTTCGAGTTTTTCACATTTTTTAACAAATTAAAAAAAAATTTTTGATCTCCCAACCATTTGGTCTTAAACAATTTTGGAAATTTTGAAAAATAATTTTTTTCCGAGTAAAAACACATTTTTAAACTTTATATGAACGCATTTTTACGTCTGAATGATAGATATCAGTACCACTGAAACCCTTAAAATGGAAAAAAAAATTTCCCCGGATTCCGACATAAATTTCCCGGGAAACGAGAAATTTCAAAACCCCAAATTTTCCGTCCCGACTTCCCGGGAGGAAACACTATATGCTACAATTGAAAAACCAAAACTTACTGCCAAATAAGCAATCAAGATTTGCGTCGGGAAAACAGCAAATTGACCAACATAAATTTCATGAAAGTGATTTGACGCCAAGGCAATTCGCCGTCGTTGGCACACTACAGTGATGTAGTCGAGTCCTCAGCCTTCGAGTACGAGTACATTTTTCGCAGGTAAACTTTACACTTTAAAATCAGTTGCAGGCATTTGCTGCGTAAATTGGAACCACTTTTCTTGAAGTAGTTTGGTAGTGCGTACAAATGTCTATTACCACTTTGAACACTGGTGTTAAGCTTTTTATAGTCGACATTAACTTTTACGGTACTTTTGAGCAGGTTTAGACGAAAGTTTCTGTTATAAGTATGATGAAAAATTTTGCTTGAAAAGTGCTTTTCTTTTCATTAAACGATTGTGCTTTTATGAAATAACCTACGTTTCTTGGAAGTCTGTGCGAAAATGTATTACTAATTAGACTCCCCCTGAAGCTGATAACTGATAAAAGAGTCGGCGTTTTCTCATTGCGTATGTTAACCCTTGGAATGCCACATAAAAAAACGAGCTTCGAAGAATTACACTTAGCATTAACAGTAAAACAATAATTATACCATCATTTTTGTTTTGTCATTTCTTGACTGTTTTTTGCTGTAAATATAAAAAGCTATGGAAAGCATTTTTTTGGAAAGCTTACAGCAAGGGGAATAAGCTAAAACCGAAATAAAAACAATGCTGAGACAATCTATAAAAATCTTACTCCAAGGCTCTTACAGACTCCAATATCTGTAGCCTACCTCATGATCTCAGTACAGCGCTCAGCCTATCCCTTGCAGTGCATACAAAAGTTAACCAACTCTGTCTAAACTACACAAACTCCCCTAATTCATCTGCATCATCGCTAATAACTACGAGATTCTTTTCTTCTGTACTCTCTTTCATCAACAAACCTTTCAAAGTCTTGGGTCACTTTCATACAAATTAGGCCTACTTAATTTCGGTGAAAAAAACAGGAACCGGAACAAGCCAGCAAATGTCCGGGGGAATATCCAGAAGATCGCAACAACGTTTGTTTAAATGAAGCCACGATGGTGGCTCGTGGCACTCCAAGGGTTAAATATAGTGAAGTTACAACCAACATCTCGGAAAAAATAATTTAGCCTACAAGTTCGACAGCAACCTACAAAATGACATGGTGTGGATTGACAAATAAAGTACAAGTTAGATGCATTAAACGGTTTTGAACATAGCTTTCATAAAATCTTGCATGACTAAGTCGAGTTGTCGCAAAGTGCATCCTTATTACTCTGAGTGTTGGGATTCAATCTTATGATCTATAAGCAGGTCATGATTAATCAACAGCAAAATTATGTGTAATGCAATGAAGTGATCGGCTGCTCACTTGCTATCCGATTCTTCGACCAGTTTATTGTGAATTTCCATCAAACATTTAAAATACTTGACAGTCTTCACTTTGAGCTCTAACGTCGCATCTTCGTCGCAGATGAATATGGTCTTTGGATGTTGTTGGAAGGCTGAAACAGTCCACATGTGACTTACGCCTCCTTCAATCGCTTTATGAAGTGCATGTGCTTTATGAGCTCCAGTGATTAAAATCATCACCTGAAAGAGAGACGAAAAATAACAAAACTCAAATTTGGCCTTTATGCAGCCTTGACAAAAATTACGGCGGTAGAAAGACAAATTCATGTAGACTTTCCAGAAAATTTTCGGTCTTAACCGCTCGAACATAGCAGCACCATTCCAATTGCTTATGCTCAAGAAACGGGTTAGTTCACCACTAACAAACTAATTCGTTGGGCTTGAGAGAAATAACGCTACTATACTACTAGCATAGAGCATTGAGAATTTGGTAACAAAGAAAAGCAAAGAAATGAACACTCAAATTGTTGTCTTTCTTTACAACGAAAAATATTCCGAGTGTAAATGCACTTATTTTAAAATGTTCAACTTTTAAGGCCAAGGTCAATGGCAGGGTAATGGGCTATGCATTATTGTTCGACCTAGCACCAACGCAAAACATACATGAAGTCAATTAGCCATAAGAAGCTACATTATTGTAAGTCTCACTCACTAGCAACCTCATTGACCAGACATGAGCAACATGCAGCACGCAGGTAGGGTCCGGTGCGGAAAAGGATTTTGACTGGCTCGCAAGCTCTATCCAACCATATCCTGTTCCTGACAGTTGCCGATAGCTATGCTCTCACCGAACTATTGCTGCGAGGTTGTGATAGAAACAACTGCCTTAGTGCGCTTGTGAAACTGCTATAATTGCTTTAGTTACTAATTCAATGGTTGTAGTTAAGTGCGATTGCCGGAAATTAAATCGCAGCAGAGAATGTTGTACACATCTCTCACCACTGCGTGACAACGGTTCGTTTCGCGTGACGTCATACTATTTATGTAATAATCTGGCCCACCAAGGACTTCATTTTCCCACACTTTGCCCGCCGACTAAAGAATTTGCCCGCCCCTGACATACAATGTATCTAAAAGCACAAGCAAGCATCCCGATCTTGTTGCAGCCTATATATCAGCAAAATAAGGCAGCAAACGCTGCCCTCTACAAATTTTTACTTTTCAAAATTGTTTTTCATGTTAGAGCTTTGGTAGCATACACGTTAGTTTCCACCAATCAACTTGCCCTAACAAAATACCTATAGTCAAACCATGTAATGCGCGCGCATTTTCTCCAAAAATGAGACAAATGCTTACCTAGCGTCCAGTGGCGACTCTAGCTTTTTATGGCTACTCGGGCTCGACATAAATAGTGTTAAAAAAACAGTAAAAAAAGCAATAAAATAGCAACTTACACAACAGTTAAATTGTTGAAAAATACTTTCATTCATACATAAAGTTTAATGTTCTTAATTTGATGGCAAACTCATACTGAGTTTGTTGTGTAGCTCTTTGTTATCAGCTATCCATTGTGAGCCACAGAGGAACAGACATTTATGACCAAACAAAAAGCCTGCATTTACTACATGGCAGCATGATGGCAGGCGTCTTACGAAATCTTTTTTCTATTCCTCTCTCCAATTGCAGCTCGGGCTATTCCTCGAGGGCCCGAGTTCCACAAACAAGTTAAGGAAAAAATTGTGTGAAACAACGTAACAAACGTTTGCATTGTCTGACTCAGGCAAATGTGATCGAGCCCGAGTAAGATGTAATAAGGAAAAAGGCTTTTGTCTCGTTTGTCTTTCTTTTCTCCGCAATGCAGCTCGAGCTATTTTCCTCTAACCAGAGCTTATGGCTAGACAAAACGTTGAGCGAAAAACACAACTGCCACCGCACACTTCGTTGTTTTTTACGATGACTGTTTCTTTCAACGAACTTGATACGAATTAAGTTAAAAAAAGCTTTAAGCTTATTTTTTAAAATTTAAATAATAACAAGCCTTCCATCATTTCGTAACTTAGGCTCAGCCCGAGTAGCCCGAGTGCCGGAGTCGCCTCTGCATCATTTTGTAACTCGGGCTCAGCCCGAGTAGCCAGAGTCGCCTAGCGTCTTTCATGAAACTGCTACAGATACTAATGCTTACCTAGCGTCTTTCATGAAACTGCTACAGCTCCAGTTTTTGTCTTTAGCGTTTAAGCATCTACAAGACGTGTTTCCAAAAAAAAATTTTTTTTCTGAGCTTTCCTTTCGAAGCTGTGACAGATTTTGCATGGGGTACTTAATGCGTTCAAATTTAAGCAAAAGCGCGTAAAAATGTTTCAATTGCGCGTTTTAGTTAAAAGTGAGAGTCTAAACTTGCCAGATATGTTGGAATGATTCCTAAATGACTTTTAGTAGAATGGGGGGTGTATTGAGCTCTAGCGAGGTCACCCCAAGACCATCACCAGTAGAGGGCGCCTCCCTGACTGATTTCTTAGCCTCTCGATAAATATTAAAGTGCAGTACAGTGATGCATTACGATCTTCTAATTTTTTTTCGAATACTGCTTGCCTCCTTTAATTTCGGATTTTCCTCTGCCTCAACAAGCTGGCGATGCCCCATAGTCACTCGAAATGAAGTTTTTGAATGAATAGCCTACGCATTAAAATTCTTGACTGTTTTAAAATTGCAAATAAACTTATTTTCGCTGATGAAAAACGGGACGAGTGTACTTAAGATTGAGAAGGTAGATAGCAGAGATGTCCGGATTTTGCTTTTTAAAATCCTAATCCGATCCAAATCCGTGAGCTGAAATTCAAAACCAAATCCTAAATTTTGTAAGCACAAAGTCCAAATCCTAAATAATTCAAAATCGAAAAATTAATAATGAAAATACTTGCGGTGAATTCGGTTATTTCTTTACCATTTTAGCTAGTTTTATGCGCTTTATTGCGATTGACTTAAGTCCAAATCCGGTCAATATCCGAATAGCAAAAAACTTTGAAATCCCAATCCGGTTCAAATCCGGTGAAATTGCTAAAATCCGGTCCAATGAAAACCTAATCCAAATCCGTGGACATCTCTGGTAGATAGCCGATTGGATAGACTGTCAGCTGCTGAATGGGCAGACTCCGTGTAAACAAACAGTGAATGCGTGTTTTAACCAAATAGTAGTTTAATTTAAAAAAAAAAACGAACAGAGCAGACTGCTGAAAATGGCTTTCTGTGTACAGAAAAATGGTTATCACGTTCAGGCACAAGTATTAACTATACTTTATAAATGTATTGTGATATGTCTAAGTGACTTCAGACATACTAAAGAGGTGAACTAAACAGATAAAAAAGAACAGCATTCTAAGTTTTCCGTACAACCAATGCGATAGCAAAAGCAATGACGGAGTTTCTCCCGCGAAAACACATGAGCATTTTCGCACGCAAAAAATCTACGGATTAAAAAATTTAAGGTAATGAGCAACTCGATCTGGAAAGAGAAAGGAATGTTCTGGTTGGCTGATTTTTGTCAAAAGTCCAAAGAAGTATCCCTGAACAAGTTGGCCACGAACAATTGTGAAAAACTGTGAAACGGTGGGTTGTACAAGCAAAGTTATAAAAAAAAGTAGGAAAGTTGAAAATGCTTAAAATTAGGTAGTGGTGGTAGAATGCGTGATTTTGGGTTAAAACAAACTTGATTTCAACCAGTATTAATTCCACTTATGGCCAAGGTAAGTACGAAGATTTATAAAAAAAAAATTGTTTTTTTCGTTTTTGTTTGTTTATTTATTAAAAGCCACCTGCGCTATACCAACTAAAAAATGACACTCCGCGCATTACATGGTTTGACTCAACGAAATTATTCGAGCTTTACGTACAAGCATCTCGCAATAAGATCACAAATTAATTTTGAAAACTGTTTAGTTCCATGATTTCTCAATCTCAAAGCATCTACCTTCTATACCACATGATCCTAGTTTGCCCACGCACCAACTCCCATCATGCAGTCAAAAAGAAAGTTGACAACTTTAGGGTATGGTTTCAAGTAATTACTGACCATTCAAATATTTTCTATTTACATAGTGGTCTGGTGGGAAGGAGAGGGTTCGCGAGTATTCACTGAGCCTCTTTTTCACGTATATTTTTGCATTCTTCTAAAACTGAAGTGTTGGAATCGCATTTGTTTTAACCCAAAACTCTTTCTCAACTAGGTCAAATTGGGGATTCCCCAAACAACTGAGGTGAATTTTTTGACTTAGTCGACCAACTTATTGCTGCAGTTGAGTTTTCATTTTGGGCTTAAAAGAATGACAAAAACGTTTTGTAAAAAAATTTAGGTTTATTTCATTATGACGTCATGATATTTGAGCTTGAACTTGATTTTTTAATTTTTTTTGTAATCGGAATGCATCACTTTTACTATAGCGTCTAAGTTTATTGCAGTACATTAATAAAATTTGTCCTAGCAGGAAAATTGTTTCTCACCAACAAAACCATTAGGGAGTTTTTATGATGTTCACAAACAAAGTAATGCATAAAGACGTTTATGCAGAAACATTATTATTTCCAATCGCTGTTTCATGCAGCGCTGGTTACGCATGGCTGATTTCTTTATGAAATTACTTTGTGCTTGGTTATTTTATTTTAGAATACGTTTATCTTATTGCACTGTTCGAGCACATTGCAAATAATTAATATGAATCGGAAAGACATAGAGGGTTTCCAATTTTGATATAGAGATATAAAAGGTTTCAATTGCAAGCACCTTCAAAGCTAGCGATTTTTGTGAGTTGAATAACACTCACCAAAAGCTCATGAGTAAGCTAATCAAAAACGTGGGCTTCACCAATCGCTAAGTTACCGGTAGTTCATTAACAATTTCATATGTGGAGGTTAAGTTCATACATTTTATTTCACGTTCGATAAACTGGTAATTTACAGTTTTTAATTCGCACCCAACCTCAATTTATTCAGTTTTAACTAACTAACTTTACTAGACTAACTTAACCTCAAGGGGGTTGTTGGGGCGGAGTTGGAGCCTCCAAGCATCTCGATCCTACGCAACAAAGGATAGATGCTCTGCTGGGATGCCAAGACGAGACCAACTAAGATCTTCAACGTAATTTCGCCACTGCATGCTGGGACAGCTTCTAGCCCTTCAATCAACGGATGTTGTAGTCGGCAGTTTTTTTGCTGTTCTTTCCAGGGATATTGGGTCACATGTCCATACCAACGCAGTTGCGCTCTTTCTAGATAGAGAAGCAGCGACTCAATGCTTAGAGATTCACCAATATCTGCACTTTT
This sequence comes from Trididemnum miniatum, assembly GCA_964006365.1. NCBI lineage: Eukaryota > Metazoa > Chordata > Ascidiacea > Aplousobranchia > Didemnidae > Trididemnum > Trididemnum miniatum. Next base: position 889,804 of record OZ023232.1, on the reverse strand, counting down.
AACCTTGTCCAACAAAGTCAAACTGCTAATTCTGGGCGAGAATCCCATTTCGGCTGCTTGGACTCAAGATCTCACTTCCTCATTCATGATCCAACACTCATGGCCATAAATCAGAATAGGAACATAGACTGATCTGAAGACGGATAGCTTTGCCTTGGTGTAAAGCTCCGGTTTAGTACCACAGATCAGTGGAACTGGCGCATTACTGCACTTGCTTTTCCAATGCAAATATCGAATTTGCTACTTTGTCTGCCATTACTTACAAATGAGACGTCGAGGTACTTCAAATTTCTCTGACTGTTTTAGTGGTACCCCATCAATTTGGAGAAAGCACTGCTTTGGTTGTCTGGACAGGCACATGGTTTCTGTTGTAGTTGTACAGATTTTCATTCCAGAAACACAGTATGCATCTGAAAACCTGACAAGAGCTTGCGGGTCACCATTCTCACCAATTAGCAAGAGTTGAGCGATAGTGATGTATTGATTAATCGGAATCGCCATAATCTGTGTTTTTTGGGGTATCGGCATCATTATTGGATTGGTCAAAAATGCCTGCAATTACCGATCCAATGCCAATTCTTTTAAAGCAGATTTGAATATGAAAATGGTAGTAACCAGCAACAAACATTCAAAAAAAATTAAAAAAATTAGTAACACAAGACTATCTGCAAAATTTATTAGTTGAAGTTTGGTGGTTAAAATTAATAATATTTGCCTACTGGGATTGCAAAACTTGAAGTTGCTTTTACATCAGCAATTTGACGTCAGTTTTTGCGTCAGCAAAAAATGAAATAAGTCATTTGCAGTATACAACTGAGCAAATGACTTATTTTAAATTTTTTAGGTTCTGCAGTCCGCACATTTACAAAAATGTGTCAACTAAAATAGGAATTTCCTCCACTGAAATTGGGTTTAAAATTAGATAAGATCTGAAAAAATTATTCTCCAAACGTAAAAAAAAATGACGAGGTTAGTGTCAGTTTAGTAGGCAATCAGAAGTCCTTAAAAAAAGTCGTGGTTCAGCAAGATGATCAGTTAAAAACATTTTCCTACACCAGTTGACTCAAGAGCCGGTGCCAGAGCACTTAGGGGGGCCAAGCGTTTGTCGGGGGGGCTAAAATTTGAAATTAAGCACAAAAGCCGCTGTCTTCAAAAGCGAAAGCTTGTGATTGGGGGGGCCAAGCATGTCAATTGGGGGGGCAGGCCCCCCTGGCCTTCCCTTAGCGCCGGTCCTGAGTTGACTTAAGATGCACATAGCTTGTGAGGTTTGCTATGAGTAGCAGATACTGCGGTTTTATTCTAGGTAGGTAGAGTACCTGGCGACTTTCATCAAATAAATAGTAATTGAAAAGTCGTCAGCGACTTTATAAAATTTATTTTTGCCTATGGACGAGTACCTCGCCAAAATTGCTCGAATAGTGCTGCAATGCCAGTGACTCAAGTTTAGTCGAGAGAGTCTTTTTGAGCTGGAAATATGTGTTGAATGATTTAAGGATGCGTTTTGGGGATGATGCAGGTGATGCCATTCTGAAGATAGAGTAAAGGTGTGTTTACCAATACGCATTTTTTTGGGTCACGATTACCGCGCGTAAGATTTTTTTTGATCGCTTTTATTATTTTTCAAGTAACCGTTCACCGAACACAAGACAAACGCGCGCGATGATCGCGCGTCAAACTGTGCAATCTTTTATCTTGATGAAAATAAAAAATTGCTCGACGTGCGTGAAAAGTTTCATTTTTGAGAAATCTGTAACCAGACCTACTGATAAAATTTAGCTTAAATTTATTCAACAACTATAATCTGTAATTGAAACTATTTTTAGGAAAGTGTCTTAGTCAAAATATCATTTTTTCTACAGTAGCTTTGGCATTTATGGGTGAATGTTGACAAACTCATCAATTCGTTGCTTTGCACACAAACGTTTAAAATTATAATGCCGTAGAAACAGCTGATTCGGTAAACACCCCTGCATTTTTTCCGGTCGCGTTTAACGCTAGCGCATTTTTTCCGGTCACCTTAACTTGTTTTCTGCATGGACTCTTTACATTGTTAAATAAAACTTGCTTGAAGAAACTGACCGTTTGCAAAAAAATTTGTAAAATATGAGAGTTCAAAATTGCTCAAAAAAATCGAAATAATCAAAAATCGCACAAATAATCACAAATGCAAACACAAAAAATTGCATCTGCAGTTTAAGTAAAGTATTACATTGCATCACAGTTTGGTGGTCATTACAAATATAGCAGAACCTCTTCGATGCGATTGCCATCCCTGCATGTCACACCCTTGTTGCATTAGTCGACCCTCAGCTAAATATTTGTATGACACCTATCTTTGCATGGTGAATTTTAACAAGCAACAACATGCGTGACAGTTTTTATAAATTCAGTGTTACCTTAAATACCGGTATTACATTAGATAGGAATTGGGAATCAGATCAGTATCGACAATCAATATTAAGCGGCACAAGATCATCTGTAAATAACATATGTAGAACAGTGCAATCACCGATCTTTCTTAGCTATTCTATCCATACATATAAGGAACAAAATAGGTGAAAAAGAGCAGCCTTGCCGTGGTCCCACACTTAGATTAAACAGTTTTCTCGTTATGCTATTTAACATGAACACAGACCAAGGAATGCATGTACAGCAACTTAATACCAGTTAGTAACTGGCCATCAATGCCATACTGTAACAATACCGCCCAAATCTTGTCTCTAGAAAGGCCATTATAAGCTGTTTCAAGACCAACATAACATGCATTGACATCTTTCGCATATTTCCTCAACTTCTCAAAGACTTGGTACAAGGCAAAAATCTGGTCCATTGTGCTTTGGCCAAAACGAAAGCCACACTGAGCATTCGTTAGTTTAGGCTCGACCATTTCATGGCGTTTCTTTTCAAGGCATTTGCCATAGACCTTACCCGGGACAAAGATGAGAGAGGTGCCACTATAATTAATGCATTTTTTCTAGTCCCCTTTCTTGTGGATAGTTATTACCACACTGGTTTGGCATTGCTTTGGTGCTTGCACAGTCCAACATGCCTCCTGACAAACATGTGTCAACCAGCGAACACCACACACACTCATTGTTTTTAACATTTCAGGTCTGATACCATCATCACCAGGTGCTTTTCCAGTTGCCAATGATTTGACAACTGCATTCACATCAGGTTTGGTTATCTGAATATCCTCCCCAACTTGTTCCTTGTAAATTTGCATCGGCATAGTATCAATTTGGTTTAAGATCACTAAAGTACCGTAAAACACCCTAACTTTGTCAGGTCTACAAACTTTGGACCAAAACCACTAAAGTTTTAAAGTCCTTTACAAAGTTTTGCACACATAACATTTGATTTCTTTAAACTGCTGCTTAGTAATACTACCTTCATTGTGTCACTTAAATGTAAAAACTGAAGATATGCTCTTACATTTTTGTCAGCGGCAATTTTTTTTCAGAAACTGAAATTAAAAAAAAAACAGTCAAAATCAAATGCTATACCGTTTCAGCCACACAGTATGCAGTTGCAGCACAGTTTCACAAGTGGTGAGATGTTTATGTCCTAAACTTTTATTACAACTAATCAAAAATTACGTAAATTGTTTTTTGTTTATTTTATTTAATGGGTCGAAGTTAAAACTCCATATGAAGTGTTAATGACCATAGCTTTGGCCCATGCACAAAATCATCTAAAAATGCATGCCAGACTTGGGTGAACTACTTTTGTGGACGTGGCTCAACATGGAAATGGCCAACAACAGACGACATTCACGATTATACCTATGAAGATATCAAGCAGCACATTGCAACACCTATTCTTCTGCCTGGTAGTAGTGGATACATTGTGTTTGAAATACCAGAGTTAAGCCATGTTTGGAATGGGGATGCATTTAAAGACTTTTTTCTTCAATGTTGCATATCTTGTGGCTAAATGTCTGTTCAATTAAGCCTTTTGAGCAAAACTAAAAGTGCAGCCTTATTGGGAGTAAAGTTTTGTGTTACCAATACCGATACAACTAAAGTTTCAATTTTTCTGATAAGATGCAAAATGTCTGCGTTTACAAAACCAGTTTTAGCGTAGCTGGCAATTTTTTCTACATCACGAGAAAGCGATCAATGCACTACACAACCTTGCTCAGAAGTTGCCGGCAATCTGTCTACCACACCAAGATGGGAGAATCCTGCTAAGTGCCTTTTCCAACGACACAACTAGCAAACTTGCCGGCTTGTTCTTCACACTGTCCCTGAAATGCTGAGCGTCAAACAGGGAAGCCGTGAATACCAATTTTAAAGTCATTGGTTGGACTCGACTTGGAATCAAACTCGAGTCTACAGCTCCCGAGGCAGAAGCTCTACCACTCGCCCATCTGAGCAGTTAGTTGGTTATGATACTTGTGTTTCGAATGCAACAAACTATATAGAATTCCAATAATTTCTTACTTAGCAGGGTATAATTCAATTAATTCTGTAGCGTGAAATTATAATGTACATTTCGAGAAGACATTGCTATCATAATAATCTTTCATGCTGCAAACACAAGTGTTTTGCAGCATAAGCAGCTTAATAAGCTTTTGTTAAAAAAGGAAGTGCCTAAAAACACTGATTGGCTAATTTTCTCAAAACTGAGCGTGAGAATAGATGCAAGCCAATCAACAGTCATGCGTATACACGCCTACATTTTTTTGCTACCTAGTATTTTGCTGTTAATGGCACTGGGCCAAAGTTCGCCCAATCCTGACTTTAAAAAAAAATGCACGAAAAGTATCGTAACTGAAAATCAGTTAATAAACCTATAAGGCTAGGGTGTATGCTAGCCCAGTAAATTTAAGGCAAATTAATATGGAGATGCTCAATAGATGTGAGAACTACAAACTGATGAACATCAAAAGTGGGTCAAAGCTACAGTGTTTTACAGCATTCTCTCCACCGATTCAAAATAGCATCTTGAACTTTTAGAGTGACACCATTTGAATCTTTGATGAAAAAAGCGGCCTAGATCTTTTTCCACACAAACCGCGAACAGCAAGCCAGAATACTTTGTTTGTCATGAAATCATCATCCAACCTTTCTCTAAATTACTTCCTGGCCTTTTGCTTGGACAGTTTAACTTTTGTGGCTGCAGTCTTAAGTGCTTCACAGTACTGCAAACGAAGATCAACTGATGACTTATTAGCAAGCCAGGTGACATATTACCAAGTAATGTATGTATTTATTGTTGCTTTTACACATCGCACCGTTATTGTTTTTTTTTTTTCAATTTGTTTTTGAGAGATGGCCAAACTCTCTTACTTCATGAGTGCTTATTGTATATAGTAAGTTCATTTATAAAATTTTCCATTAGTAGGTATAGCAATGGCCATAAAACACGCATGGTTACGAGCTTGTCGACCTACTGAATTTTTGTAACTTCCTTATCTCTCATGCTAGAGCACTGGTTGATGGCTCAAATAAATCAGAAACCCCAAGTTCCTGTCCAACTTGCAGAGGAACTTACGTGGGTACCGGTATTAGCATTGATTTTTGAGTTATCGTCGAATACAATTTTGAGGAACCTACAAAGCTCTAGAATTAAAAGCAGGCCAGCAACATTAAACAAGTCAAAGCAAAAACTTCATGGGAATATTTTCACAATTGATCGTTACCTAATTCAGTAATCAGTGTACTGTGTAGACTACACTTTGTTGTCTTTGGTATGACTCATCCATATTCATGAATGCCGTATTCCTACAAAGATACTAAATACCGGTTTTGCAGATATCAAGTAGTGTCGGGATACAAAGTACCAGTAGGCTACCGTTCCTATATTCTGATATTTCAGATGTGCCGGTACTGGTACCTAACACCAACTATAGTTTAGTTATTTACCAAATACTAGCCTACTTCTATGAGCTAGGCTTTGCGCATTTCAATCCACTGATCCAAGCCAAATGTACACTCAGGCTTAAACTTGTCAATTTGTGAATTTTTTTTGCTAATCAGCAGCTCAAATACAGCCGTGGGTCTTACCGGTACTAGTCTACTTGCTATCAACTGTCCGCACAACTGCAGTACTGCAGGCACCCAACTTATGCAAACCTTACCACAGCAACTGACGCATTTTTTAATGACGTTACAGACCTCCATGACGTCATCATCACAAACTTTGGTTAATTAAAGATGATTGAAAATTTCTGCAGTCAGTGTGGAACTCAGTGTAATTTTTAACGCCATTACTGAAAAAACGGTTTTGCTCTTCAGTTTAGGTCTATTAAGGATTACCTGTCTAGGTCTACAGTAAATAATTAACTCCATATTCATCCGCAAACAAAATAAATACCAATAGCTTAAGGCGGCAATTCCCAAACTGGGCACCTCAGCGCACTGCAAGACTTAGCCAGGGGCGCCGCAAAAGTTGTTGCATCTATTGAGGGTCTTCGTGCACTTGGTGTTTGGTGTCAAGTCTGCTCAGTATCTCGAAGTTTTGTAATGGAAAAACAGTGCCTGGAAGATTTCCTTGTGAAAGAATTGTATAGTTATGTCACAACGCGGAACTTGCTCGTATGTGGTATATTGTGTAACAATGGCTCGTTACATAATAAAGCATTGTTACAATCGCAAGAAGATTGACTTTGAACATGAAATGCATGTTGCAGCATGGTTGCAGTATCCGACATTGAACCGCGATTTGATAAAATGTTTCTGCAGCAACAAGCTCACACCTCACATTAAGTGCATACGTTTTTCAGTATTTTGCTACTGCACAATAAGACTGTTTTAAATACAATTTTTGGGTAAAATTTAAAGTTTGATACTTTTAGTTTCATTACGACGCTGCAAGTTTTGATAAGTTTTTAAAGGGCGCCTCTAACAAAAAAGTTTGGGAACGGCTGGCTTAAGGCAAAAATCGAAATAGGTGAAGTAGAGCGAGCGGCAGAGCAGTTGGCTTCGGCAGGCCACGCATTTGTCAGGGGGGAGGGAGCAGAGTTTAAAATTAAGCATAAAAGCCGCTGTCTTCAAAAGAGTAAGCTTGTTGATTGGGGAGGAGGCAAGCATGTCGATTTCGGGGGGGCACGCCCCCCTGCTCCCCCTTTGGCACCGGCCCTGACGAGAAGACAGCGTGAGTCTAACGCCTTGGCTTTAGCAATCATTTTTTTTGAAGTTCTTGGATTTTTGTAATTTGGCCTCCCCTAAATATTCTGCTGGCTACGCCCATGACTGTTTTGTTCGGTTTTACATCCAGCAGGAATACAAAAAATGTATTGGTTTCCAGAAGATGAAAGGGAACAATGCTTAAAAACTGCAGAACAAATTTTGGGTGTTTCGAATCAGCCACAACTAATTGGTGGATCTTGTTTGTGTTAAACCTTCGAAGCAAAATCATTAACTGCTTTAATGAAATAATTGCGAAAATGTGGTTCTTAATTCTTGATAATCTAACAATAATGTTATAATGAGTGTTATTTGGACTCAATTGAGCTGGTTTGATATTAAGCAATCTTAGCAAACTTAAAATTTTTTAGTAAACTTAAATCAATTTTAGTCATGTAAGCATTTATAAAGTACTTAATCAAATTGGAAAAAGAATTGGGTAATGCAGGGGGAGGGGGTCAGAATCAATAATTTCACCTTTTTACAGCTCTATATACACAAATTTTACTTCACAGAATCAAAACATATAATAAGACCAATATTTTTTCAAAAAAAAATTTCGAATTTTTTATAGGCATCCAAGATATTATAAAAAAAACATAAACAAACAAACAAAGAATTAGGGCCAAATTTACTTATCGAAATCAACCCTATCAAGTCATAGCTCAAATGAAAGGTCTGTCCAAAACAAATTGAATGACACCAAAATTAGCTCAATCGGGCAAGAACACACTAAAATGTGGTTGTTTTAAGGTGGTATGCTATTGCGATATTTTGCATTATTTTAATTTTTTGTTGATCCATAAAACGCCACCTAGTGGACGTAGGTACACAAAACTTGATATTTTGCAATAACTTAGGAAGGCTTATCGGTGTACCAAATTTCATCAAATTTGGAGATGGTGGGGTTTCCACCTTGGGTGAACTGTCCTGAAATTACCCGATGCTTTAAATCTTTCATCACTTTTTTTTCTTTTGTTTTGTTTTTTCTCTACCTGATGAGTTTTCATGTTTTTGCCTGCAAGCGATACAACGCGATCAATTTGCATTGACACAAGAAATGACTCATCCTCCTCATTGTTAATTTCATGTAATGCTTCTTTCGGCCAGCAAACCATGGTTTCTTGCAAACTTTGTTTAAAACTTTCTATTCTTTCTTTTGATTTTCCAATTTCGCATTTTTCTTTCTTGATTTTCATGAGATCTTGCATTTCCATGGAGTTCTTTTATGCCTAGAGCAATATTTCTTTCACTCTTGGTTGGAATTCTCGCTCTACTATACATTGGCAATATTTTTTCTTGTACAGTTGCCATAGCAGCTTTAAAACTTGACTTTGAAGTTTTGTTTTTCAAATACTCTTCCTCTTTACGAATTATAAAAGAAAATAAAACTTCTCGGTTGGATGGCAATTTGCTGGAGTGGATGCATTTGTCACCTAATGTTGGAACAGAACCCAGAAAATATTGGCGAGGATCACTATATCTTTTGGCCATCAATGTGTTAAATTTTTAACTAACGTAGAAAACTTTACATATATATTATTCTATTTGAATAAGACCTCCTGATGATCGCGTATTAGCGTGAAACGGACCGTTGGGGTCAATAAATTGATGAACCAAAACTAGTTTGTTTATATTAATCTGTAAATGTGAAAGACCCTATTACTTTGTAAGTAATTTGCTGACCATTTCATACGTGATCAAAGATGACACTATGATTACAGCCACAAGTGTACACTGATTACTGAATTAGGTAACGATCAATTGTGAAAATATTCCCATGAAGTTTTTGCTTTGACTTGTTTAATGTTGCTGGCCTGCTTTTAATTCTAGAGCTTTGTAGGTTCCTCAAAATTGTATTCGACGATAACTCAAAAATCAATGCTAATACCCATGTAGTTCCTCTGTAAGGAACTTGGGGTTTCTGATTCATTTGAGCCATCAACCAGCGTTCTAGCATGAGAGATAAAGAAATTACAAAAATTCATAGCGTCAATAAGCTCATAACCATGGTAACAAAAAGCGGAACACCTAAACATTGTTCAACTTTTGTAAAAGTTTATATTTATGGGTTTTGGCCCACAGGTCACCACATACCAAAAAAGCATCTTGTTTTGGCAATGTCGGGGCAGCAGCTGCACCCTAATAAACACCAAAAGTAATCAATATTGCACCCCTAAGCAATTTTGTAACACACATCCAAATCAAAAAGATTTTTTAATAATTCATGTCATCATGCGTATTGTGTAGTCTTGTAAAAAACTTTGGAAAACTTGAAGAAATAATAAATGATCTTGATTTATCTCCTGATATTATAGCAATCTCAGAAACCAAATTAAAAGACACCATAACTGTTAATTCATCTTTAACTGGGTATGATTTTGAGCACAAAAACTCTTAAAAATGCTGGAGGTGTTGGATTATTTGTAAAATTTATATACTTGTTCAATGTTGTAGAAAATTTTAATTTAAAGGTTGAAAGGTATGAAGACATAGGGATAGAACTCTCTCTAGCAGAAAATGAAAGATGTGTGATTGATGCAATTTATCGACATCCAAATTATAATATTACACCATTCATGCACAAGTTTGAACAGAGTCTGTCAAAGCTTAATCAACATAACAAAACTTACTGTGGAGCGGGACAGCGCTGTATTGGGCCGCCCTCAGGCTTAAGTTACACTCATCCTTCAGAATTCTTGACCTTGATCAATGATCAGCCAAGCACCCCTCCGGATTTGTATATCCCAAAAGAATTTAACCTTTGTGGTACCTAACATCATGTTAGATAATCATTCAAGTTAAATTCCACATGTGGCCAAGGTACAACAGTAAGACACAACGTCGTCCTACCTGAATTCTCGCTCTATTCTCTATAACTCTCGCTCTGAATTCTCGCTCTATAACAAAAGTTATTATATATGTGGTGACATTAATTTAGATCTACGCAGTACCACCAATAAAAATGTAATCAATTACATTAACACTATTTGCAGCTTGGGATGTTAACAACTTCATCCCATTGCAACTCAGGTAACAGAACATTCTTCAACACTGCGTGACCACTTCTATTCCAACAGCACCCTTGGTAGTACATCTGTACATCTATTGTTAAATGATTTGTCTGATCATCAAGCATGCACGGTTTATTTTTGTTATTTTGTGAACGATGCTTTTATTTAGTAGTCAAAATTATTTTAGAAAAACAACATGTTCAGCATCCAAGTGTCTACTGTACATTTCAAACAAAAAAACTGGCTTCTGTTCGTCATAATCAAACTTTCGTTATCATGATTTAAGGATATCACCACAAATCAAAAACTTTTGCGACACAAGTAGTATACCGGAGGGTTCTTTGGGCCATAAATTTTTTCAACGTTCGCTTTTGATTTTGTGAACTGCCCTATATCATATTCATGCTCTGTATTAGTCATGCTCAGTGTTAATGTAACCATTTCTGTTTTGTGTGTGAACCACGCAGGAGCTTAACTCAAGTCCATGGCTTCTTGGTTTCGTTTGCCTTTGGTTCATAAATCCAATTAGGCCTGGTCCACATCACCAACACAATTCAAACGTTTGAGCAGTTTCATTTGCTTCTTTTCTCTGATATTTTGGTCATCAGCGAGTAGCAGTAGGCCAGTGGTTTTACATTTTAAACTACAAGTTAACAAAATCACAAATGGCTCCACCAAGGATAAAAATACAGGAGTGGCGGAAAAGTAATTCGGTTGCGCCAGTGAACATGATATAAAATAAAGGTTGATGTCAGAATATCTGGTCGAATAACATTGATTAATTAAAATAGCTGATAGTTTACACCAGGCTTAATCAGACTGTATCTTTATCACCATTGGCAAACTCTACACTAGAATCATTCCAATGAAATCTAGCTGAAAATATACAAAAGCCAGTTTTTAGGCCTATGCTACTGCTTTAATACCTCATAGACCTACACCATAGCGAGATCTAAAACATATTTGTTTAAAAATTGTGGGCTATAGAAATTTTAATGTTGCAAACTGCAGTTACGAACTTACAAATTCTTGGGATTGCAGACTTGCGATTTTAAATCAAGACTTTTGAAAACACCCTTGTGGACTTGTGGTAGCGAAATGAAACTTTTAATATGTAGTAGCGGAATTGCGGTTGTGGAATAACAATTTTAAAACTTGGTAGTAGAGTTGCGAATTACGAACTTGAAAAAAAACTAGCAGCGCCCAGCACTACTTAAACAGCTGATGTTCAATCTAAAACAGCTTTGTTTTTATCCTGTCATTAGTGCTTAATTGCAAGAAAAACTTTTCTAGAGCGTACTACAGTTAATCTTCTTCTGCATGTAATCAAAATCATAAGATAGTAGTAAGTGCTCATGCAATGATTGAGTTGTATTCATATTTTATTAACTAAGTTCAATACTATATCATTCAAATTGTATAGAAATCTCATCCAAACAAACACCATTACAAGAAAATGCATACAAGGTACTACCAAACACAAAAAAAATTTGGGGTGTATCTTGTTTCCCACATGGGAATTTTGGGGGATGTTTTTGGTTACCCCAAAATTATATAAAGCATTATAACTACTTAACTAGTGCCTGTAACCTAATATAAGCTTCATTTTTGAACTCAGCACCATCAAAAATAGTCCAATCGACACTTCACTCCACTTTTTAGCTCAAGCGTAACTCATGCATTGCAAATTCGTACAAGCGGGTGATGACTGCCACCTAGTGGTGACCAATATTTCAAAAGCCGATATCTCGAAAACCGCTCATCCAATCTTGCTAATTCTTTTTTTGTTGAGGTTCAATCACGTTACAACATGTATCAAAACCATCAATATTTGAAACATGATGGTTATGTTGATTTGTTGAATCACAATGGAATGATCCTATTGACTATTTTAAAACATTCACATGGAAAAATATTTGCTGGCCCGGGAAAGTAGTGACGTTTCAACTACCAGTACGCTAAGAGCTACTGGTGACTTGACACACCAAGCATCAAGAGAAAGCGATGGAAAGCGAAACCGACATTGCGATAAAAGCTGAGGAGGTTGGGCCTTCCAATATGTTGTGAGGAGGTTGTGATCAACATTTGAGAAACTTCCCAAATTAAAAATCTCATAGGAATCAAATCTGAATTGTTTTTTTATTTCAGATGTACAGTATATAAACAATTGGTTTGTGGTACAGAATTTTAGTATAGCAAAGTATAGTGATTTCATCTCGAAGCTTTTCGTCTGACACTCATCGGGAGAAGATCGTCAGAAATCAGTAAACTAAAATGCAAGTCTTATGTATCAAGAGAGAGAAAGAAAGAGAAAAAGAAAAAAGGAAAAAGAGGCGGAAAAGCACTGATTTGCCAGTCTGATCAGCTGTTTCGACGCGTCAATCAGCGATAGATCTTGAGACTGTAAACAAATTCTTTTTGCCTGCAAAGGTCGGGATTTGATGTTTTAATAAAAATGGATTCCAAAACAGAGAGATGGAAGGAAGAGCGACCTCTGGCGAGAATGCGGAATCTGTCTTGGTGATAATGTTTAGCACATGAAGCGTTTAAAAGGAGATGGAGCCCAATTGCCGAATCTCAAGTCTGGGTGGGGTTAGGGGTGGAGGACTTACAAGCACGTGATGGAAGGCTACGTTTCAAAATGGAATTGGCATTTCTGATTGACTTTGGAATATGTTGGTTGATTCTGTCCAGCAACCTTTGGGATGTACGACCCACATACCTACTATCACAGTGGCATGAATATTCGTAGATAACATTGCTTTGTTGATGGGCGGGCAGTACATCTTTCTTGGTGGCTGGAACCAGTTCCTTGGTTTTAAAGATGATACATGGCTCCACGGCAAAGAAGCAGTTACTTACGGCGCCTTTCACTTGCTTTTCGAATTTCTTAGAAATAGACCCCAACCACTGGAGACGCAAGTATACTACGCATTTTTCCGGACCAGATGTTATAGGTTCCTGAAATTGCTTCAGTTTCTTGGCTATTGCACTTTTAATGACGTCATCTGGGTAGCCATTTGCAAGAAGAATAGATGTGATTTTATCTAACTCTGGTTGCAACTTGTCAGGGGAGCAAATTTTGAGAGCACGGTGGGTAAGGGTAAGGATTAAGTTAAGTTTTTGCTTTTGGAAAGAGAAGGAGTTCCAACGGAGCAACGGAGGTATTTAACAGCTCAGATGGCCGAGTGGTATGGAGCGTCTGTCTCTTGAGCTGTAGATTTGGGTTTGATTCCGAGTCGG